>JAHTLZ010000122.1:23046824-23065915 GCA_023846285.1 Phrynocephalus versicolor | reverse complement strand
TATTATTATTATTATTATTATTATTATTATTATTATTATTATTATTACATTTTGGGTGTTGTTTTAAAGTTGTTATTATAAACTACCCAGAGTTCCCATTTGAGGAAAATCAGTCTACGGTATATAAATATAAAAATAAATAAATATTTGTCTGTATGTGCAATTCGCTTTCTAAGCAAGTAGGAGCAACCACATATGATGGTTTTACAATGGTAACTATGTAGTAAGTGATGATCCCTCTCCACCTTATAGTTTTAGCATATTTTGAATAGTTACTAGAGAGGAAAGCCCATATTACATTTTTGTAGGAGCACTTTTCTCCACCTTGTGGCCAAAATGACATAGAAGCTAGTATATTCCAAAACTGTTGGAAATGCATCCCTACTGATGCTGAAAAGCCCTTTGCCATCCCCCCCTTTTAGTTAATGAGGAAATTACTTCTTGTTCACGAGCAAATCTTTCTTTGAATAGCACCATCATTTCATAGCCATAATTCTGTATCGTGAATAGTAAACCTGCTGTGTGATTATTTACGAAGACAAATTAGAATGATAATATTATTAACTCTGGAAAGCATGGATCTAAAATAAGGGTTGCTTGTGAACTGAGTGGAGGTGCACCTCACCCTCGGAATTTCAGCTCTGCCCCCCCCCCCCCTTGCCCTGAGCACGAGTTACTTGTAGTCTATAAGCTGATGCAGATGTGGTGCGTGTGTGAAATTTATATACAGTTAATGACTGAAACAATGTCTCTTTTTTGACCCTAATGTTTTAGGGTTCTACTGCCATGTGTTTCTAGAAGGGGACCAACCCCAAGAATCAGTGATCAGCCAATGATTACTAGGGGGAAACATCACGCTCGCTCAAGGTCGAGTGAGCACTCTAGTATCAGACCATTTTGTTCTGTACATCACCTAGCTCCTGGAGGGTCGGCGCCACCTTCTCCACTTCAGATAAGGTTGCTATTAAATGTACAGCACAGCATTTGTTTTCTGCCTCCCAGATGTTAATGTGGTGGTGTACTTTCTGGAATACATCCAGTGCATTCACTCATTCTGGAGCTCCAGTACTATCTGTTTTCCTCCCATGATCTCAACATCTTCTGCTCAGTCTTTCTCCACTCTCTAGATTCTAAGTCATACAAAGGAACTTCTCACAATAGCTGAATGCTGTGTTTGTTTTTTCTTCCCATTGTTTCATTGTGTCAAGTATGCATATGAAAGCTTTATGAATGTTTCATTTCATTTTTAAATAAATAAAATAAATAAAAATGCTTGTTTACCTAACAAAGGGTGTGTTCTCACATCGTGCATTTACTTTATACTTTGAAGAAGGAAATCCCCATAAAATTCTAGGTTTCTTTTTGTCGTATATGGAGCAAGCCACAAAAATAATGCCAATAATAGGGAACTATTTCCTTATGAGAAGCAAATGGTCATTTTTCAAAACAACAACAACTGACTTTTCCTTCAATTATGTTTGACTGGTTCACAGCATTCATTTGTCTTCCCATGGTAGAAACTTGTTATCTTTTCCAATACCTAACATGGCATTTGTGCAATTTCCTTGATATACTGTAGCTCGGAAGAGTAGTGCCAATTTAATTTTCTAGAGCCATGATGTCAAAAGAGGAAATGCAGAGATGAAGAAAGATGTGTCTAATGCCCCACACACACACCTTCACAATAGAATTAAAGTATCCTGAGACTCTACTCTCAGAAAATTAATAGCTTGTGATGTGTGAACACACTCTGTCTGTTTATTTACAACATATAATGACATGCATATCAATACAGTAACAATATTTAGTCTAATTCTATAAAGTATCTCAGAAGATAGCTTGGTAGTGTTACTGTATATGGAAGTGTATACACCCCTCAAATTAGATTGGAGGCATTAAAATCAATTGTTGGTCCTTTACATAAACTTGTGATTAATAAGACTTTGAAACCGCTATCACTCATCATAGTTTAGGATAACTTTATTGAACAATAGTCATGTTTCAGAACAGGGAAAATGAGGAAGGTCTCTATACATGCAGACATACATGTTGCATATTTTTCACACACACACACACACACACACACATACACACGTGTGCGCCCGCACACACGTGTGCACGCACGCGCACACACACAACTATGTTGGGAACAAATATGAGCAGCTTATAGGAAATGGTATTTCCTCTCTGTTTTACAGATGTTTAAACAAAGATATATTGCTCAGGGCTTGTAATGTCTCTTTGGTTTAGATGTTTGCGACATCATCCCATTTCATTTTAATTATGCTTACAGAACACACCCACCAGGAAGTCCCATGCAGTCCTCTCCAGCAGACACACCCTTCGGCAGCCGTAGAGGAAGACAACTCCCACAAGTACCTATAAGAAGTGCCAGTATAGAGCAAGGTATCAAATAACAAACTTATAGTTCAAAATCTTAGGTTTGTGTTTTTATTTTTCATTTCCCCCCCTAAAAGATCTCTTGCACTTGTTAACAGAAGCATCACTGCTTTATAGGTTTCTGCTGATAATGCCCTATTGTCACTTTTAAAAAAATTACAAACTTGTGCAGTTGATTATTCCACAGCTCTTCTCTTTTAAATGATATGCTTTCTGGTCATTTTTTGTACTTTTAAAGCCATTGCACAGATAGATCTGGTTGTGATCTCTTTTTTATTTTAATTTTAAGAAAAGGGCAGACTGAGATTCTGAAGAGTAATACTTAAGAATAAATTCTGCTTAGCCACGGCCAAGTGCCAACTGCTGACAGGAATGTGAAAGGTGCTAATTTATATCCCTTTCTGAGCATGTCATAGATTGAGTACAAAAGGTCTTGTCGGGGACAACTTAATGCATTTTCACGAACATCTGAGATAGGTGATTGGGGCAGATATAGTACTGGGTCCTGTTATCCAACAAATACTAATATTTATTCTTCTTTATTGTATTTGCAATTTAATGACTGGATTACAAAAAAAAACAATGTTATGCCTCCTTTCTTAAAGTGAAATAAGTCACAGCTATTTCAGTTTAGAAATCATTTGTATGCTTAGATTATTTGTGTCCATTTCAGATGAAAAAGTAACATTAATAGCTTACAATCTTTGTCATGTGATTCTATGCTGTGGTGGAGACCGCTCATATTTTTATTATTTGCTAATTCAGCCATCACAAGTTAGTGTTTCTTAATGAAAAAAGGACAAGAGACATCATTATACCATTACTAAATAGGAACAGCCTGCCAGAAAGTTGTTTTCCGCTGCACAACATACCTTTCCGCTGTATACATATGGTTTTGATATCTAACATACTTGCTCCTGTTAATTCATATTGTTGCAATTCATTGATTTGACTCAAGTCTCAGTAAGCAACTGTGGTTAAAAATATTCTACCTTGCTGTTCACCATGTTCTGCTCGTTCTTCAAATATTAATACGATGGAAGGTGTGCAATAGAGAGCACAGAGAGAGCATTTTGTGAATGTTCATTTAGCATTTCTCTTGACATAAAGTAAATGAGAAAATAAGTGGGCTAGAATTTCTATTTTGCAGAATTTTTCTCATGGATGTGGAATCCTTCATCTACCTTCTTATTACTGGATAGGAAGTTGCAATAATGCTACTCTTTCAATCCGCTTAATACTGGTGGTATCATTGATCAACCTGTTATGGAATATGGGACAAGAAGATAAAACTGGCTTCAGTAGCTTATAGATATGCAAAATATATATGCAAAAAAGTGAAGCTTGGGGTGTTTCTTCCCATGGTTGTTCTTGTAGTTAAATGCAATTAATTTAATTTAATATCACTTGTTACCCAGGATGTTGGTACAGATTTAGTGAAATTTAGGTTGGAGTGATTGGTTTGTTCCCACTATTACAAAGTAAAGCTTGTTCTATTATAAGGTGCCACACCTTTTGAGTCTGTTTGAAGCTAATGATAATGTGGCTACATCTGCCCGTGTCCTTGTGTGTTTTCGGTCCTTCCTGCATGCCAGCTAGAAGGGCATGAGAAAGACATGTGAATTCAATGTGAGAGCATTTTTTAATTATTTTCTCCTTTGCACATCAAGTTTGACAGCATGATGCGATCTCTTGAAGATAACTTGGGGGTTTTCAATCACACAAACATCTCCACTGATCTCAGTAGCATTTGTTTCCTAGTGTGGATGAGGGATGGATTCCCCACAATAGCTCCTCTCAGGAGGTAAAGGATATCAAATATCTGGACAGCTTCAGTGGTCCTCTGTAACATATAATACAATTCTGCTAGTAGATGAGTGTTTGTGCAACGGCATTGTAGGCGCTGAGAAACATACATGTGATCCATGGGGTTAAAAGTTTTTTTTTAAAAAAAAATTGAAATGTAAATGTTACATGTACAATGGCTGACATACAATGTAATCAGGAAAAGATTTATTTCAAATTACTAGACTTTACCTCCATTACAACTTCTGTTCCTATATTAACGTACAGCATTTCATTGAGACATATAGCTGCTGGCAGAGCTACCTGTTAATTTCTTGATGTTACGAGGATGGATGTTTTAGTCCTTTCTCATTATGTTTCATTTCTTTTCTAATACATTGTGGTTTATTTTGCTGCATAAAAAGGAAGGAAATGTTTCCATCATATCATCATATGGGAGTCTCTCATCTCATTTTTTCTTAATTATCCAGATGGGTCAAAAAATAAGCAAGACTTTGTATAGTAAGAACCAAATGGGGAAGTAGTATAAATATAAGTAAATTAAAAGTAGCACTGAGTATTATACCCAAAGAAGGTCCTTGACTGCAAAATAGAGTGACAACAGAACCATTATTCTGTAACGTTTTCTACTTCAGTAGAGAGTTGAGCAAACTGCTTGGTCTGAAAGGGATGCTTCCGGCCTGTTTGCTGTCCATGGCGGTATCACTAGCTTTCCATGCAGTTGTTGCAAGAAAGAACAAGCAGGAGTATAAGTGGGAATGAATGGGGGAAGGTGGGAGAAATGGCATTGGGTGGGGTGGGGGCAGAGAGTAGTTCTACTGAGTGAATATGCAACACACCTGGTGCTTCATTATTTGTCATGGATCTCCCTACTTGGGCTGAACTTTCTGACAATAATGGATGTGGCAATTGACAGTTGTAATGCCATGATTCCCTTCTTATACTTGTTTTTGATACATTTATATTCTTATGGAATTAGGTTGTGTGCGACATATTAGGACTGTGCCTAGTGTGCAATTAGATCAGTTTCATTCTACATTCTATTTTCTCTGGCAACAACAGTGTTACAGAAAAACATCAAAGGGATTTTCTATACATATCTACAACCATATTAGCTTAAACATACGTACAGTAGACCCTTGTAAAACAGACAGCTTGTATAACATAAAATCTGTACAACATAAAAAATTCCAGAGATAGGGGAAATTTGCTTAACATAATTGCCTATGGAGAGAATCCGAACAACATAAAAATGGGCTCACTCCGTTTTCAATGCATTCCTATGGGAATTTGTATAAAGGAAAAATTGCTTAACATAATTTCATTTGGAACGAATTAATTCCTTTATGCAAGGTACAACTGTACACATCTTGGGGCTTCAGTACAACAAGGCATCTGTTTTCATCACCTATTATTTGGCATAGTGAGGCTTTTGAAAATTTTGTTCACTCTTTTTTAAATCAAACATACCTTAACCAATGACTGACTTCATGTTATGAACGCATAAAACTTTTGTTGAAGGCATATAGTTTGTTGTAAAAAGAAAAAGAAAAAACATTACTTTTACAGACGATGAGGCACCTATAAGGGAAGAATGTCTGAGCTGGGACTGTATTTCTATGCAGAAGCACGATCTTATGTAGTTGCATCATTTTGGGTATATATGTAAGGCCACTGTGATGTTTATACTACACTGAGGAGAATGCCTGCATTTCAAAAACAAATGTATCAGGCTGAACCTATTAAGCCTTGCATCTTTATTGCTCCAATTTATTTATATATATTTGTTCTACAGTATATTTTATGTAAAATGTACTGAAATGTACTGAAATCTACATTCTTTGATTAATTAATCCTAGCAGTTTACATCAGGAAAATGTTATTAGATTAACAGGACTTCAACATTTGGCTGTACAGTACTGTATACCCTGTTTCCCCGAAAATAAGACATCCCCCGAAAATAAGACCTACTTACAGTTTTGCCCCACACTGAAATATAAGGCATCCCCAAAAATAAGGCCTCCTTATTTATATATATTATAAGGGTAGAGAATTTCACTTTTCAGAGTTTAAGTTGTTTGGTTTAGCAAAGAAAACTACCAGCAAAATTTCAGATGGGTGTATATAACATGCATATATCTATTGATAAAATATATATGATAGCTTATATAAAATATAGCATTTGGGTAATGTAATAATTTTAATATTATTTATCTCATCGAAAAGTAATTGGCCCTAATTTAATGACAAGTAAGTACAATTCTATTTGGGACAAAGATGTGTATAAGGCAAAAATTGATCCTTTAATATATGATATTGTTGTTTTGAGTAATCAGAATATTCTTTGGTTCAGACAGGGGGAATTGTGCATTTATGGAATTAATAAATTTCCCGTTTACATGCAGAAGTTATTGAAAAAGCCTTTGAAATTTTGTATTCAAACTATGCTAATCTTTACTGGAGTATTGTATAACATCAAGGGTGGTGGGAAATCCAACCACTGCTTCCAAAAAAGTGAATTTGGTTTCTTCTTAAGGTAATACACATAATAAAGCAGAATACATTTAATCATTGCGGGTGATTGTGAGAGAATTTTAAAAATGATGACTATTGCTTTTTGAAAACTCCAGGACTAGCTATTTATTTAATCAGTCGTTTGTCACCATACTCACATAGGTACTTTGCTCTTTGTCTTTTGGCATTCTCCGTTGTTTGCAATGCAAGTTTTGCTTTAGCTGTATTGCACCTAACCTTAGAGTGCTTGCTGATGATGCGCTAATAATTAGAGTGTGCAATTGTTTCTTAATATGCAGTGAGTAACAATAAACGATGTGTGCAAAGTTACGTTTGGTGCTAATAGTACATTTAATTTTTGCCTTAGTGTGAAATTCTTAAATGATAGAATCTGTGGGAAACTGACGGGTGGCGATGCACCTTTTTATGCCTGTAACTCCTTTCCCCATGCTTGTTTTCGTAAGTGCTGTTCTTGTTCGATAAAGGTGTTAACTTTTAAATGATGTCCTTATTTTAAACATTTAACAGGGTAAAAAAAAAACTCCAGCCACAATCCCTCAGAATGTTAACTGTGCTGAAGAAACTGATTTCGGTGGGCTTGGGTGTGGTTCTTGGCTGTAGACTTTATAACTTGACATCTAAGCTCCCTCCATTAACTTGATGCATGCTTCAACTGAGCATATAGTGTTTCTCATTCTCATGTGTGACACCTTTTTTTGTCTAACTTTAAATTTGCTGATTTCTTTCTTTTGTTCCCATCATTCCGTGCATTTTATTCATTGAAGAACGAGAGAGCTATAGCTCATCACCAAAAGGTAAATATCCATGTCAATTTTACTAACACTTGTCATGTCATTCTACTTTGATTCTGCACTAATTTCATAAGCAGTCCATTTATGCAGGTTACATTCAACTGAGAATGTACATCTCTAGACAAGATTATTTTGCATCATCTGGCCCATATGTCTTGACAGTTTTAAAACAATTGCTTTCTCTCATCTCCAGTTCATTTAATGTGGGATTATCTTAAGAATTGACTAACTGCAAACTTGACTACAGTGGTCCCCCGCCTGTTTGCAGTTCATATACTGCAGTCCCGCTATATTGCAGGACCACAGTCTATGAAAAAAAGGGGGGTTGTCCTGTTTCAAGCCTCCCATACTTACCCCAGGACTGGAGGTGCCCCGAACAGGCCTGTGAGGGCCTTCCTGGGCCTTCTGGAGGCCCTAAAAGGACCTCCCTGTGAACCAGAAGTGACATCCTTATTGCTGAAAATCATTTCTGAGGCTTCTGAGAGCCTGTCTAGGACCACAAGCCCCGGGAAGGCCCTCACAGGCCTGTTCGGGGCAGCTCCAGGCTGGGGGTAAGTACAGCTAACCCCCCACCCCCCGGGGCCTGAGTTGACCTGCATCCGCATATCACAGATTTTCAATTAGCGCGGATCAGGTCAGGTCCCTAACCCCTGCAATAGAGGGGGGAATCACTGTATCACCTTCCTTGGAAAATGTCATATTGCAGATAATCACTCCTAGGTTTATAGAAAGAACTGGCAGAGAAACCCATGTGATAAAATGAGCTGCTTTCTTTTCCAAAAGCTGTTCCCCGTAAAGATTGACGAAGATCATATCTTTTTTTTCCCTGATAGTCCAACAAAACTGTGCCCTAATTCAGACACTTATTTTAGGTTTCATGAACTGTAGGTTATTAAGGCAAGAACAAGAATCGCAGTTAAGGTGCCCTCATTTTTTTGCCTGCCCTTCTGCATTTTATTTTAGGGCTTTATTTCTGACTAGCCTAAAGCCAGAGGTACTTGCTCTGTCCAAACCAAAACTGTGGCTCACTAACACTTAACTAACCAGGAGAACTAATAAGGCAGTCTGTAATGTTTGATTATTTCGTAGTTTCTGCAGATATGTTGAGGCACAGCAATATATTTTTGACTGAGTGTGGACCCCTGGCTTTATAGAAGAGGAAATTTTTAAAAATGTTACCATCTAGTGATCCACAAGAGGAAGGGTGGGAGGAGGAGAGCTTGTCCCCAACATATTCCAAGCTTCATACAAGCTTTTGCCTTTGGAGGAGGGCTTAGAATAGATTACTGTAGAATCTTTTTCAACCTGAAGAATGTAAGAGGCATGTTCTCAGTGAGGTGTTGCTTCATGTAACAAAAAGGGGATTTGGTGATAGTTTTGGGCTTCTGTTCTCACTGTTTCTCATCTCCTCAGTATTGGATCTGCCAGCATTTGGGACTGTAATAAAAGGAATGTGGCCTGTTTGCATGCTTAGTTTTTAGTTTCATAAATGGGCCAGTATTTTATATATTTTTGAAACTATGCACAAATAACCACAAAGCAGGTTTTGCCTGGCAGTGTGTTAAACATTTATTTGGGGCTATGCAGACATACATGAAATTGACAGTAGGGCCAGCCCTACTATTGGGCAAAGAGAGACAGTCACCTCAGGTGAAAGATGCAGGAAAGTAGAAGCAGATGGCCGACAGTAGATCTTGTGTCTGAGCCACTGGATCATTTGCTTCTGTTGGAGGACACAGCTGTGTGCGTAGTCCAGCCTTCCAGATCCCCTGGCCTAGCTTACGTTCTTCAGATGTGAGGGAAGAGGCTACCTCATCATGAGTACTTGCAGTAGAATTCAAGTGGTAGTCCGATCAACTTCCATATGTGGAATTTGTTGCAGAGGTTTGAATTTTAGAAAGACTAGTGATGCTCCACATCAGAGGTGCAGGGATTTGCAGGCCAGAATAACTGCAAGTCCCCCAGAGTAGACCACCCCCTTTTGTTTATTCATTGGCAGTCTCAGTAACATACTTTGAGGCATTGATAAGAGAAAGAATGAAAAAGGTTTCATTACTTACAATAGAACAGATACAGTACTCCTTCGCCAGGGAAGGCACCTTTCATGCGGGTGCCAGGGAAGCGGCCAGATGGCACTAGGCAAGCTGTGGGTTGCGACCGGCAGGCCTCTGTGGGGGCCCCTGTAAGTATCCCAGGCCGGGTGCTGCCCAGAACTGGCCTCCGATGTGCTTCCCAGGCCTGTACAATACCTAGAAGTGGCTTTTGGTGACCCGGAAGGCACGTCTGTGTTTTTTGGAACTCACTTCCGTTTTACCAGAAGCCACTTCTGGGGCCTGTACAGGCCCAGGAAGCCCCTTGGAGGCCCGTTCCCGGCAGCACCAGGACTGGAGTAAGTACAGGAGGCCTCAAACAGATCCCCTGGTCCCGGACCGACCCGCAGATAAAAGTGTCCGCATAGTGCAGATTTTCCTTTATCGTGGGGTTGGGTCAGGAATGTACCCCACAATAAACTGGGGAGTACTTTGACAGCAGACTGACAATTGTCACAGCTTTTAGCAACTGGCCTCAACAGACTACAGTAATTGCTTCCTAGACAGACTCTAGAGAGGGAAACTGCTTAGCAGAGCAGTGAGGCTCTCTTTGAACTCAGAGGCAAGGAAGGAAGGTTAGAGAGTCATTCCAGCCCAGAAAGACCCCTCCCAGCCAAATCTGCAAAAGGCAGCATGCAAGGTGGCAAACAAACAAACAAACAAACAAACAAACCTCCAGCAGAATTTGGAGGGGGAGAACTGTAAACCCTGTTTATAATCCCTTAGCAAGTATTCAACCCTTTGACATGGAGGGTTCGTAAGGACAAGTAGTGAAAAAGCAGTTGGGAACACAAGCCCAGCTGGTCAGAGGAACCAAGGAATAGATAACAAGCAACAGGATGATAGCCATAGTAAAGAGCCCAGTGCAATGGGACTCTTAAAAAGGCATTTCTCTGATACATGACCACTGTATCACAACACCAACCCATACATTCTACAATTCTTTATTAAGACAGAAAAAGGCTAGAGGTTGAAAACCAGAGGTTGGAAGTAACACGTTGAAAGTAGCTGTTAATTGCTACTCTTTGGGAAAACATGAATAATAGACAATGTTGTTGCTTCTAACTGTGACGTCAAAATTAGATCATGGATTATTTTAGAATTTTGGGGCATGACTTTGGCTTTGTTTGGTTAAACAGTTGACAGTAATGACAGAATGATATTGCTACTTACTCAGGGGGACAGTGAGTACTAAGTACTAAGTTCTGTTTTAGTAATGATTCAAAGTTTGCCTTTGAACTACTCTTATAGAATTTCCTTTGTTCTATTGTTGTCTATGCCATTAAAAACATCTTCTATAAATAATCTTTTTAAAGCATATTGTAATCTTTATTTATTTATTCATTGATCTGTAGATTAAATCAAGGGAAGGGGACGGAATCAAGGGAAGAGGGAGGGATGGAAGAGTAGGGAAGAAAACAGAAATGAGGGGGAGCATTGTAATCTTGTATATTGCAAGATGCTTTATTCTCTTGGCCTTTTCTTTGTTTTTGTTTTTACTTGGCTTGCAATTTTCTCAACTTTATTGTTTTTGTTATAAATCCTCTTTATCTACATTTGCATCTGCACATATGCCCCCTAAAATGTCAGCTGAAGATGTCTACCATTTTAAATCAATTTATTTCTGTGGTGAGGCAAATCTTTTGTGAGAAAAACTTTGTAAGTTAATCCTGATAAAAAGCAAAAAGCTGCAATTTGTTTTGCTTGAGTTGCCTTTGTGGGAAAAGGGGTGTGTATTTGTGTTTAAAATCATCTAAAGTAGTCATCACCTTAAATGATTTTAAACACATACACACACACACCTTTTCCCACAAAGGTAACTCAATCAGTCTTTTTCCATTAGTATATGAAAAACAAAATGAATTTGTAAAAACTTGCACTGAAATAAACTTGTTAGCTCTAGCCATAATACTTTGGCTTTTATTTTTGTCTTCCAAAATGGAACCACTTTGGGCTGCAGGTTGATGCAGGAACATTTCTTCTTCCTAGTGTTTTCACCTGCTCTTCAGATCTTAAAATGCCACTTTGCCCGATTGAAGGCACAGGACACAACCCAACTATTTGCATGTCCTCATTGACAATGCCCTGCTATCTCTGCTTGGGTCACCCATATGGCTGCTGGCCACTGATTTTCAGGTAGCAAGCAGTTTTGGCAACAGTAGAAAGTGCAATTCTGAGCGCCTGCCCACACCATGGGTAATTTATTATTAAATAATATTTCTTGGTGGAAGATAGTCCTTATCCTTGGGGGAAATTAGGGAGAACTGGGGAATAGAATCCTGTGGAAATCTCATTTCAAAGGAGGGGCATTCAAACACATTATCAAGGCTGGGCTATGGGTAGCAGCTTTAAATGAGCCTGTATTCATGGGGACAAAGCCAGTTGTCAGGAGGATCAGAGAATAAGAACTAATGAGCAAACCAGGAGCAAGGGTTGAGAACAAGACTGAAGTAAGGATGGAAGAGCCTGGTAGCAAAAGGTAGCAGAATCAAGAAGCTAGCCAGACAGGAAGACTAAGAAACAGCCAAAGGCTCTGTAGTGCCCAAGGAGCACTGTGTTTATCAATCAAGGTTCAAGTGGAGCAGGAAATTTTTTTTTTCCTATCCAGGACAATTCAGGACCTGAAAGGTTGAATAGGATGTATAAAAATTGTGCCAAGTGCTTACATAGCGTGTACCTACATGTGAGCAGACACTCTTTTTCACATCTGCTCAACTTGCATACACTGGAAGTTGCAGGACTGTGATAGCATTGGGGATGGAGCCATCAGGGCATGGCCCCACCTACTCCTTTTCCACCTAGATGTTGAGAAAAGTCCTATGTAGCAGACTATTAGTGAACCTGCCTCCAAACCTGCTGTAAGTGTATGTTGAGAAGGGCATGTGGAAAAGGACACATGAAAAGGGGCATGTGGAAGTAAATAGATCAAATCATCCTGAACATGTCATACACTTATTGCTTTGTGTCACATCATGGAATGGCCCCAGCAATGCTGTGGAGGACTTCAGAGTTTGAGAGTCAAAGTGAATGTAAGGCGGAAAATATATTATCAATGATCAACCCATTTACTTTTCACTGAGATTTTCTCAGTGATAGCTACCTCAACAATGATCTAAAAATTATGTCTGTATTTATTTTGGACCGATAAATCACAAACCCTATCAGAGTTACTATAGTAATTGATTTCCTGCTTCTGCAGGGCACTGGGCTTGGTGACCCTTGGAGTCCCCTCCAGCTTTACAGTTCTACAAGTTTCTCAAAAGAGATTACATTGTATGTCAGATATGTAGGGAAAATGAGAAAAAAACATGCACTTTTTTAAAAAAAAACCACATGGCTTTCATTAGTTGGGGGAGCACCTCTGCAAAAAATGTGATAATTATCTAGTCTGATCACCAGACTGGTTCTCATAGTATTCTTTTCTGCAAAAAGAAGAAGAACCAGAGAGAAGAAGACTTGAATGGAGAAATCCAAGGCAACTGCATCTCACCAGTTGTGCTTAAATGGGTATGCAGGATGAATCCTCTATGTGTACATAAGAGAGAAAGACACTGAGATAGAGAGAGAAGGTGGTTAAAGAAATAAGGAGAGGATGGCTAGTGATGGAATCAATGCACATTAGAGTAAGCTTCCACCAGAAGTGATCAAAGGACCATTCAATCCCATCCAGGCTTATGTCTGAGTTGATATACAGACAGAGCATTATATGTTTTTCTGTAATGCTTTATCAAGTCACAAATGTGATCAGTGTACATTCCAGTTTTGTATGTTTGTTTGATGGCTTATTTGTTCTATTTATGTGCTGCTCTTTATAACTGAAGGTAGATATTCAAATTGACTTCCAAGGGATTATATTCATTAAACTGAACATATTTTGGTTTAACCACATTTTGAGAGGCTGATGAACCTGGGCCTCTCCCTACTGAGAACTAAATTGCTGATCCCAACCAGAGGAGACCAAGTGAATCAATGCTACTCTTATATGTGTTAATTTATGAAATTCCCATTAATTCAGTAGTTCTGGTCTGTTTTATACCTTAAAGTTCTTCCCTTGGCTCAGTGTGTTTGGCCTAGATTTATGTTTGGATATACTGGTATGATACTAGTCTTTAAGGTGATCTTAAATGTTTGAAGCGCCAGTTATGTTGCTCTGATTAGGAGTGTGCACATACCAAAAATTGTTTTATTTTAGGGTTTTTCAGAGAGGGAGCTTGGTTCTCATGTTTTCTGTGCACTGGTCCTTTTATTTCACATGAAAGAACCTGCTTGTTTCAGATCATTTCATTTTATCCCCCCCCCCCATTTGAGGTTTTGGGCACTAGTACAAAAAAGCCCCAACAACCTGTAAAAGCTACTAAAAAAACCCAGATGTAAGGCAACAGGGAATCAAAAAGCAAGCAGCAGTACATGACAAAGAAAAACCATCAGCAGAACAGCAAGAATGGTATACCCCAGGCTGAGCCCAATTAGGAACAGCAACCAACCATGCAGCATGGCACCCTGGAATAGTCACAAGGATCACCCACCCTTCCCACTCACTTCCAAAAAAAACAAGCAAATAGTCACAAACTACTCTGTCTCTCTCTCTCTGTCTCTGTCTCTCTCTCTCTCTCTCTCTCTCTCACACACACACACACACACACACACACAACTTTAACAGATGGAAGATTGTGTGCTGCTGAATTGAGGTTGAGAGGAAGGATTCCCTAAAGCAGGGGTCCGCAAACTTTTTAATCAGGGGGCCAGTTAACTGTCCCTCAGACACTGTTGGGGGCCGAACCATACAGTATGACCACTATATCCACTGATTCGCCCTCTGCAGATTCAGTTATTGGCAGAGAGCAAGTGGTGATGCAAGGGCCGAAGCCAACCCTGCAAAAGTGGGTGCAAAGGAGGAAGAGGCTGCACGGCTGGGGAGTGCCTGCCTGCTCGCCTGCCTCCAACATCAGCAGTGGTGGTGGCGGCTGTGCGGCCCGCTCACCCGCCTGTGAAGGGAAATATGGGGATGGAGAAGGAGGGAAAGGAAGGCAGCGGCAGACAGGCTGATGCAAGTGTCTGTCGGTGGAAGGCAGCAAAGCCCCATGGTCTTTATGCATGCTTCCTCTTTCTCCTCCTCCTTGTCTCTCTCACCTCCCCCTCCCCATCCGCTCCAGCCTCTTCCACACCCCCATCTCGCCATAGTCATTGCTGCCAGGCAGAAGCAGGACTAAGCCCTCCATGCATCTCTCGCTGGGATGCCCTCTCCTCCTCCTCCTCCTCCTCCTTGTCTCTCTCACCTCCGTCCACCCCATCCACTCCAGCCTCTTCCACACCCCCATCTTGCCATAGTCATTGCTGCCAGGCAGCAACAGGACTGAGCCCTCCATGTGGCTCTTGCCGGGCTGCCCTCTCCTCCTCCTTGTCTCTCTTGCATCTCTCCACCCCATCCACTCCAGCCCGTCCCATGCCCCGTCTTGCTTTTGTCATTGCCGCCTGGCAGCAGCAAGACTGAGCCCTCCATGCAGCTCTCTCCAGGCTGCCCTCTCCTCCTCCTCCTCCTCCTTCTCCGGGATACTCCTCCATTAAGCATCTGAGATCCCGGGCTGGCGAAGTTTCCCAGTGGCAGTGGTGGAGGAAGTTGTGCAGACTCAGAGCTCCCGCTCGCCCACCTGCCTGCAACAGCGGTGGTGGCCATAGCACCAGAGGAGGCCACTCAGCCCCGGAGTGCCCGCCTGCAAGCACCACGAGTAGAACGAGGCAGCCCAGGTGGCGCAAAGGTGTTTACAGTGGGCCCATGCCTGGCCTTCACCACTGAGTGGGGGGTGGGCAGTTCTGCAATTGCTGGCAGGCCAGGATCAGGACCCAGGCAGGCTGGATCCAGCCCCTGGGCTGTAGACCCCTGCCCTAAAGAAAATCCCAAGAGAGTTGTATTTCTGAGGTTATTTTCTGATGGCACCAAACTCAAAAATTCCTGATGACCTCCCTCAATACCTTCATGTAAATAATACATGTAAAAGAACAAACGATTCTTAATGTTTCCTTTTTTAAAAAACGGCCCACCAGTAACTCTAGCAAATAACTCTTATCACTATTATTGATGGAAACAATGGGCCCACATTTTCAGAAACTGTTATTTATATTTATAGGTTATAGTTGTTCTTTTATATAATTTATGGTAAGCTGGTGATGTGAAGAACATGTGTGTTTGTATGGAGGATTTGTAGGAAGAAGAAAGGTTTAAAAGAAACTGACTTAATTTTTTTAAAATGCTATATACTGTTATTTATTTCTGTGTCCATTGTAAATACATGTTCTAGTGTTAGAGATGACCTTATCTCTGGAAAAGTCTATAGCCACTGCAAATACAGTACTATGGTCAATCTTCAGCTGTAGCTCAAGTCCCAATAGAATGAACTCTGGCACGTCTTCAATCCCTGATGGCTTTTTCCTGAATTCATTTACAATAGTGTTGGCGAACCTATGGCACGAGTGCCAAAGGTGGCACTCAGAGCCCTTTCCAGGGGCACCCAACATTGCCCCTTCAGGGCCACCTTTATTCAGGTTAAATTGCTGTATTGACACTTTACGAAAAATTAGTGGGTTTTGAATTACAGTTTGGGCGCTCGGTCTCTAAAAAGTTTGCCATCACTGATTTATGATCATGCAGAACTACATCTAGAATGTGACTCTTTCATCTCAAATCCCAAGCCCTAAATTGGCTGAACTTGACAGACTTGTGAGAGGTTACTTAGAGGTCAAAAGGGGTTGAAAGAGAGGCTTACTCAGACAGGCCTTTGTCTCACTGCATTATCTGCAGCAGGGATGGGCTTGGTTTGCTCTTCTCTTTGGTGATCACACAATTGCTGGAAAGAACGAAACCATCTCTAGAGCAGTCTTACCCACACCTGTCTGAGCCCCTTTCAAGGGCTTCTACTTGGTAGTTACGATCACTACGTTTTGGATTGTTTCCAGCTTGTGTGGTCTCTGGGTGGATCAGAAGCAAGCCTTACCAGCTGTCAAGGTTTGACTTTCTAACATTGTAAAGTGGCTTAATAAGCAAGCTACTTCAGGATATTGGCAACTGGACACTTTCTATGTTCCCTGGCAGAGGAGCAGGGGAAAGTATTGCCATGTTACGGTGCTGTGCTGTTGTTTTTTTGAAGAAAACAATATTTTTAAGAAATTGGTTTTTTAAGTGATACAGGACCTCAGTGATAGTCTACTAGAGACACTTCCCTAGCACCTCCACCAAGGAGCAGAGGGTCACGGTCAGGGTTATAATAGGATTTATATAATTGTTCCACCTTGGTTTGAAGTGGCTGTCTTATTCAGCCACTTCAAAATATCAGGAAATGCACCAAATGGGATCACTTTAACTGTGATGCATCATTTCAATTTCACCCAACCCCAAGGGACCCCATTTGGTTCAGACCTCACTTCCAAAGACCCAGGGTAGACAAATTCTAAACCGAAGAGGGATTATAACTGATTCATCTTAGAAATGCCTTCAGTTTCAGGTAATCTTCCCCAAAGCAGTACCATGGAGATGTCATTGGATTCCATCTGCCATCTGCCCCAGCCAACAAGGTCAGAAATAACAGGAGTTGTAGTCCCTGCAGTCATGCGGAAGAAACCAAGTTGTGAATGTCTAAGCTAAGCTAACCACTGGATGTTTACCTGTCCTGAACTGCATTTTAAATCTCAAATGAGCAGTCTTTCCCAGCCTTCTGAAGATTCAGTGCTGTCTTCTACATACAGTCATTCTATTAAACCTCTGATATTGCTCTACATGTACAATGAATCATAAGAATATATTGACATGAGGGGTGGCATTAGTGTTAATTCTGCCTTTCTGGTTACCAACCACTACAAAAGAGGGAGTATGGAATGTGAACTATTACACTCTGTGATTCTAAGACAAAGTGTAGTAACTTCACTAGCTTAAACATACAGTCCGCTAACACTTATGTGACATTGGCCAAGCCAAGTGAATACATATAAACATAAGACATATACAGTCTTACAATCATAGCAGATACATATAGCCAAGTCAACCTCCATTTGTAATATGAGTAATGTCCAAAATGTCACTGATCTATTCCATGTCAGTGACTCCCTGTAGTAAAAGTATCAGTAATCCCAATACTGTAATCCCCCATTTATCGCAGGGGTTAGGGACCTGACCTGACCCACAATAAAGGGAAATCTGCGTTGTGTGGATGCTGGGTAAGACCAGGATTGGGGGGCCTGTTTGGGGCCTCCTACACTTACTCCAGGCCTGGCACTGCCCTGAATGGGCTTCCAAGGGGGTTCCCAGGCCTGTTGGAGGCCCCAGAAGTTTTTTTCGGAAGCCACTTCCAGTTTGACGGAAACCACTTCTGGAGCCTCCACCCTGTTGGAGGCTCCAGAAGTGGTCTCCAGCAAACTGGAAGTCACTTCTGGTTTTTCAGAAGCAACTTCCAGTTTGTTGGAAACAACTTCTGAGGCCTCCAACAGGCGGGAACACCATTGGAGGCCCACTCAGTGCAGTGCCAGGCCTGGGGTAAGCGCAGGAGGACCCAAACAGGCCCATATATCTTGCTCCAGGGACACTTGCCTTCATATACTGTGGTCCCGTGATATACCAGGAGCACAGTATATGAACCACAGTGTTGCGGGGGACAACTGTACTATTAAAAAAAACTTGACAAGCCCCAAGCTCGTAACGCAGCCCAGTAGCTCATTTTGTGGAGTAAACTTTCTCAAAAGCTCATCCTCCTCTCCTGTAGGTTCTTAAAAGCCAAGGTAATGATATACCACGGATAAGTATCAAGTTTATTTAACCAGATACTGTATAGTAAGACCACAGCATTTAATTATAAATGCTAACCTTACTTGTTAGCAAGGCAATATAACCTTTTCATTTTAGATTTTGTAGTTTGGGGAATATGTCTACAGGGTGGGACGGCGAAAGTGTAAAGTTACCAGGTTGGCAGCATCTCATTCCCTAATATTCAGGACCAAACCCTCAGGCCAGGTAGCAGACCTTTATGTGATGTTGCAAGGGTAGAGCTCTGTCACATCACTTCTGGGCAAGGAGGTTGTTGCAAGAGGGACAAGGATAGTCTGGCATAAATAGACTCAGAAACTTAATGTGACCTGGCTAAAGAGTTAGTAAAGCAACTGAGAGGAATAGGAGATAGTTTTCAGTGACCACAGAGGTGGCAAAGTATGCCCATCAACGCCACCTGCCATTTTGGCCAGGAATTGTGTCTGAATTTTAACTAGAGAGATAGCATACCTTAAAACTGGCACATCTCTGAGAGCAGAGATGGAAAAAGTTGCTCTCTCTTTCTCTTCTCTCTCTCTCCCTCTCTCTCTTGGACCACAGTTTGTAGAAGCCCACAGCCAGGATAGCCAGTGGCTGTGCTAGCTGAAGGATTCAGGTCACTGCAATAATAATTTTATTATTATTATTATTATTATTATTATTATTATTATTATTATTATT
>JAHTLZ010000122.1:23025708-23040582 GCA_023846285.1 Phrynocephalus versicolor | reverse complement strand
AGTTTATCACAATGAAATGTAGTGTGATTTTAGAATGATTTTAGAATAATTTAATTTGTGCAATATATTTTTGGACCATGAACACTTGTGTGATTGTTAGTATTTCTCTGTTCCTGAAGCACACAATCCACTATACACAGTAACACTCTTTTTGGTGGCTTTGTACCAAATAATAAAAGATGTTCAAGAAATATTTAGATTTTAGGTTAGCATTTATGTTATATGTAGCCATGTAAATAAAACTATCAGCCTGAATTTTAATTTCCAGTGTCTTCCACAGAATAATATAAGTCGGTTTTCTTTCCATTTTAATCAGTTCTGGGATCGTATTCATAAATCAAATGCTCTTCTGGTTCATTTTTCAGCATTTCCCCTCTTAGATAATTAGTGCTACCCAGTGTAGTGTATGAACTATGATTCTGGAAACCAAAGTCTGAATCTCCACTTGGCCACATAAACTTAAAGCCATTCCTTAAATAGCCCATTTACCTTGTTACATGTCTATCTTGACTTGATAGGCACATAACTAACTAGCACTGCCCGACATTTTAAGCATGTTTTACTAGTAGACATGGGCACGACTTGACAAAATTCTCGTTTCCGTTTCTGTTACTCGTTTCCGTTACGCAACGGAAACGGTAACGACAGTTACTCCCCCAGAACTCGAACTCGAACTGACAAAAGAAAAATTGGGTCTGATTTGTTGTTGTCGTTCCTGGCATCGCAGCGATCGCGCAATGCCAAGGGGCACAGAAAAAAAGTTTTAAAAATAAGAAAACCCAGATTCCCGGCCAAAAAAGCAGGCGAAAATATGCCTGCCTGAGGGCACCTACCAGAGGGGTGGTTTCTGGAGGGGGGGTCCCCACTCCAGCCTTCCCCCCCCCTCCTGTCCTGGGCTGCTGGTACCAGGCTGGGAGGGGGCATCCTCGGCGTCTCCATTTGCCATGCGGTGCGGGGGGATCCAAAATGGCAACCGTAATATTTTTTTTGAAATCGTGGTCCAAAAACCCACCAAAGCACCACAGAAACATGCGAAAATTGGCTATTTTAAATGCTTGAATTTTTACAGTAGCAGCAGTGGGTTTTTCTTGCGATAAAATGTCTCCATTGATTTTATTTTATTTTATTTTTATTTTTATTTTTTTACACCTGCGCACGCGCAATGATGGGCTGGCCATGGGATGGGACCATGCAAATTTTTGGAGCCATTCCACCAATCTCATGGCCAGGTTTTGCTGATGCTGAGACTTGCTGGTACCAGGCTGGGAGGGGGCATCCTTGGCGTCTCCATTTGCCATGTGGTGCAGGGGGATCCAAAATGGCGACCGCAATATTTTTTTTTAAATTGTGGTCCAAAAACCCACCAAAGCACCACAGAAACATGTGAAAATTAGGTATTTTAACTGCCTGATTTTTATAGTAGCAGCAGTGGGTTTTTCTTGCAACAAAACATCTCCATTGATTTTATTTTATTTTATTTTTATTTTTTTACACCTGCGCACGCACAATGGTGGGCTGGCCATGGGACGGGACCATGCAAATTTTTGGAGCCATTCCACCAATCGCATGGCCAGGTTTTGCTGAGACTTCTGGACGTGCCAGAGAGGGCATTAAAAGCCCACCAATCCTAAGACTAAGCCTAATCCTAACCCTAACCCTAACCCATACGCCAGTACACTGTGTTCTTAGTGGGCCAGAGGCACACAGAGGTACAGCCCACTAACCCACCCTAACCTTAACCGTTACCCTAAGCCTAGCCCTTACCCCCTAACCCCATGCTCTGGGAACTGGAAGTCAAGTCGCGTTAAATCGCGGCGGTAACGACAAACGACATGATGAAACGACAAATTTTTGAAAAATTTTGCGAAAAACGGAAACGAGCTGAAACGGACCCGTCCCGAAAAACGACAACTCGAAAAAAAAATTCCTGGTCCTGCCCATCTCTATTTACTAGTGATGTGGATTTCATAGCAGAACAATGAAACTGGGCCCTTGTAATAGGAATGCTGCATCCAAAATATGGGTTGTATCAAATGTTGGTTTTTAGTAGCATCCAGTGTTTCAGAGTATTCTGTTTCAGGCACTGTGTTTTTGATAGTACCCCCTCCATATAAATCCCATCCCAAACTCCACTGCAGTACAGATTTGTGAAAAGTCGGTGCTTTGACAATTATGCCCAGAAGTGCTGCTCATTCAAAGCCATCCTTGGGTATAAATAAACCCATTTATTTGCATACTATCTAGGATAGAAGCGGCAACTGAAGCAGTATGATGTTAACGACCTGTAGATAAAACAGTGAACTCAAGTCATAGTACTACAGTACATGCACTAAAATAAAGGTTAGAAGCCATGATCTTAGTGAATATAATTTAAATTAGCTGATAACAAAAAGATACTGGCTGAAATCCTTACATGCAACTATGTGCTGTAAGGCTGATGATGTCATCAGCATTGTTGTTGTTGTTGTTGTCATCGTCGTTGTCATTATAGAAAATAAACATTTCCTAATATTGTCCGGAAGCCTGAATTTCATCATCGGGAAGCCATGGGAACCACATGACCGGAGGAAGAAGTTTTGAATTACTAAAATCACTGTCACTGAGATGGCAGACACACTTTTCAGTCATTAAAGACTTCTTCTTCCTGTCCTACAGTTTGCACAATGAAAGTGGTTGCATGAGATATATGGGAGCAGCAGGACAGAAGTAAGAAATATTTCATTGCTGAAAAATTGCTACTGCTGACATCATCAGCCTTACTGTACTTGGTGTAATTGTACAAACAAGGTTTCAGCCATTGATATAGATGAGTGCGAATCTCTGGCAGGGACTGGGCTATTTATTTGAGGATTAATGTGGCCTAACATGCATAGGACCCATAATGAATTCTGTGCATTGCTTTACTTACCTTCTTGCCTCATGGCGCAGTGGTTAAATGCCTGTACTGCAGGTAAAACTGTGCTCACGACCTGGGGTTCAATCCCAGGTAGCAGGCTCAAGGTTCACTCAGCCTTCCACCCTTCCGAGGTCGGTAAAATGAGTACCCAGCTTGCTGGGGGGGGGCAATGTGTAGCCTGCACACTGTAATTAAATTTGTAAACCGCCCAGCGACTACGTAAAGTGGTATGGGGTGGTATATAAGCAGAACACTTTTTGCTTTGCTTTTCTAAAACAGAATTCTTTTTGAATAAAAATCTAGGCAGAGCTGGGCCTAGGCTATACCACAAAGCCTTCAACCTTAGGCCTTTATCCAAGATGAGCCACACTGGGCTTTCTGTAGTTTTTTGTTTGTTTGTTTAGGGCCAAATGGCATTTTCCTGGTTTTACATTCTGAGCCCTTGTAAATGGAGGTGTCCAAATCTTTGTTGTAGACTCAGAAGTCACCTTGTCACAACAAGAATCGTATGTGCACAATGGTTATAATGTGTAAATAGGATGGCAGATCTTTCTACTCTGCTGTCATTGAATAGAATCTCTGCTCATTGAATAGAATTTTTTTCTGATACAGCAAGGCTTCTTATAATAGTTTGGGTGGTTAGGTTTTTTTAAACTGCAAAATAATAATAATAAAATAGAATGGTGACCTAAGTACAGTACATTCAGGCAATGTGACCACTTATCTAAGGTATCTCTCTTTAGAGGAACCTAATATTGATAATTATTATGATTCTTATTTCTTTACACAGTACCTTGTGCTGTTCAGTGATGGGGGAATTATTATTTGTATAAAATAAGAACTTCAATTAGTGTATAAAAGCTCATTCAGTTGACTACTCCCAGTGTGTTTCAACTCAAAGAATTTTTTTCAGAGAAAAAAAAATTATTTAATCTTAATTAGTTTGAGCAAGTCGCTTCTGTTCTACAACATGGCAGACTATGATGACAATGATAGCAGATTCTTGCTACAAATGCTATCATAGCTACTTTCACATTCATCCACTTGGCTTCACACATAGCAGTTTGGGTATAAGTCTGCGTGTCCACAAGGTCCAAGTATTAGTTTCAGTCTATTTCATAGCTATAGTGTAACCTCTCATGTTTTGGGCTCGGTCACATGTCCCTTTAAAAACAGTTTAAATTACTAAATAAATCGTGCCCAAAAATGCCGTCCTCATAGCCTCCGGACTTTTTGAAAAAAAAGAAAAAAGAAAACCCGGTAATGCTCCCTTAAGCGAGGTTTCTGTGACTCACCTTCCAGGCTGGGCATTTTTTGCCTCGCTTTGAAAATCCAGCTTTTAAGGAGGCAGACGCTGTGTGACCCCGCTGATGATCCAGGTTTCTTTTTCTTTCTTTTTACATAGCACCCACCGGCTGTTCCTGGGGCCGATCGGGGCTTTTTAAAAAAATTTGCCTGCATATCGGAGTATCGGAGTAACAGGAAACTCTATCTGTGCGACAAACATTAATTCCCCCCAGAAAAGTCTTCTGTTTTTTTTAAATGCTAGCGCCACCTGCTGGCCAAGGGGACTGAACTGCACTTTAAAATTGAAAAAACAGATTTTGACGTGAGACCTCTTCTCCCACATTTAAATCACGTGATGGGACGAAGAGGAAAAGCCGGACCTTCAGAAGATCAGGATCGAAGCCCAGGTGTGACCACAGCCCTAGTTGACAATTGTGTCATTTCCACTGATCTCTATCCGTGAATGTGTGCAAGCACAAGTCGAATTCAGCAACTATCACCGGGGCTGATGTGTTCATTCTAAACATTGTGCCGATGTATCTCTGTGTGTGATGCTGCACTCCCATCCTGTTTTACAGCACTGCCCCGTTCAATATTTGGAAAAAAGGCATAATTGCAGTTTTTGTTTTGCTTCAGTTTAATTTTATAATTTAGTGATGGTTAATGTTATGATTTCTTTTGTATAGGAACTATTGAGTAGGAATTGTTCCAAATATTAGACATGTGAAGGGAAAGACTTGGATAACTAATGATATTTTCCTATTTTCGGTTGGAAAATGTGGAATTTTCAAACTTTTGAAACTGCACATGCAGTTCCTCTTTTCCCAATGTTTGCCCGAGGGACTACTCCCTATCCTGCTTTGTGAGCAAAAGCTTCTAACTTGGGAAAGGGTGGTCTCAGCTATGTAACTGCAAGCAAGAGATTGCGTGGAGCGATATCCAGTATCTCTGCAATGCTCTATTCCACATTACACTGATATGGTTGCTGCCTCTTGGGTTGGAGTGATGGATTTGTCCCAGTGAGGTTATATTATTTTCTTAAGAGTCAACTGATACAAATACTCTAGTAAGATAAATAATTATATAAGCACTGCCTAGAGCCAATAGTTCATAATAGCATTTCCTTAAAACATTTTAAAAAATAAATAAACAAACAACATTTGGACACACACTGTTTCTTTGAGGGAACCAGCATCACTTCTCAGTGGAAACATAGGAGCGAAGAGTTTATGACTAACTTCCTAACCCTCTTATGCTACAACATCCTCCTTGTAAGGTGCTTCCACTTCAACCTCAGCATTCCAGACACAGGCATACAGGCTTATGCGCATAAACATACCTCTGGCACTCTGGCAGGGGGAAATCGATCTACTACCAATCTTGAGCTGCTTTTCTCCGAGCTGCTTTTCCTGTAATTTGGTTTCAGGCACTTGCACCATGTAATTTATTACCTGCCGTAATTTGCCCAAAGGCAGAAATCAGTACAGTTTTTGTTTTTGGATTCTGTATGTTGAATTAAAATCTTGCCTCTTTCCCCAGATGTGGTGACCATGGGATAAAATTTAAAAATTCAGTGAACAGTAAATATAATTTAGTAGATAAGAAAGGTTTTCTTCTTAAACAAAACAAATAGTCAGAAATAAACAGGAGGACCTGTGTAAATAGGACCACATCCACACCATACCACAGCCCATTCACTCACAAAGACTCCAGTCCTGGAGGGATCATGGGTTGTGGGCTCTGGGTGCAAGTAGAAAAAGGAGAAGATGGAACAATCCGCAACCCTCCGAAATAAAAATTATTAACTTGACTGCACAATATAGCACAACTGAAATAAAATTGTTAGCTGGGTCTGTGAAGATTCTCAGTCATCCAGGTGAGTTTATCTGGAAGATGAATCATGGCAACTGGACTTCTTTTCTTGAGAGATTGAAACTTTTCAATCAAATGTTATCAAACCATTGACCAAACGTTATCAAGCGGCAATTTCAACAGCCCCCAGACAAATCAAGAATACTTCACACCTCCACCAACAAGGCCGTGGCTAACAATTCATACTTTATGGTGTTGGAAAGGTTGTAAAGGTAGGCCGTTGTCCACCTAATGAGCCTATTGAGACTATTGTCCACCTAACGAGCCTATTCAGGCCATTGTCCATCTATGAGTCTATTTCAGACCAGTGTGACATGAGGTCAAATTGAACTATAAAATGGAGGACTCGCAACTAGCTTTCCTCAAATTGTCGAAGATGTCTGGATGAGCAGCAAAACATTTCAGCTTCTCATGAAAATATGTTAGCTGTGTCAGTTTTTTTCTAGAAGATTTTGGCTGTTAAAAAGTAGACTTTAGATGTGGGAGTGAAAGAGGCTCATCTGCTGGCAGCTCTTTTAGAGCTCATAAATGGAAGAATTTATTTATTATTTGTTTGTTTGTTTGTTAAATGTTTATCTCACCCATCTGGCTACACCACTTTCAGCACTTCACAGCATGATAAAACAACAATTAAGACTTTAAATAAATTCACAGCATAGTGACAGTACAAAATCAAATTAGAAATCTCAGCCAACTAGAACTGAAATGACATAAAACCAATTAATTAGGGAACACTACTATGGGCTGTTGGTTACAGACAGTGTACATAGTTTAGAAACTTTTTTGAAACTGGCATATAGGATGACTGCATGATGGATCTTCAGCTAATGCCTAAGAAAAGCACCTACACTAATACCTTGGTTTATGAGCATAATTTGTTTGTAAACCAAAACACTCTTATATCAAAGCAGATTTCCCCATGGGAAATAATGAAAACTTAGATGATTCATTCAGGGGTCCCATAGACCACATACTGTACACACAAAATGCCAAAATGCACAAAAGAAGTTGGCTAAAAGTCCACGTCCACACCATAGTTTAAGTACCTGGCAGCAGAATCTGCTCTGCTTGGGACTAACAACTGGATTTTACTCTGTATTTTTAATGTGACAATAATAAAGTGCAATTTTAGCCCTATATACATCTGACTAGCTGCCCCATGACTAGAAATGATTTGAAAAATAAGAATGTTGAAAACAAATTAAATAGAAAAAGAAATAGAAAGAAAAATCTGGCTGGTCCAAGGGAAACCTGCCTTCCTTTCCCCCTTTCAGACAATCACCCACAATCCAGCAGGGGGAGCACCATGATCATGTGACCTGCTCCACTTACTTGTATAGCAAGATATTACTTGCTGATCAAGTCAGAATTCAGAAGAAATATTTGCTTGTCTTGCAAAATGCTCTTAGACCAAGTTACTCTTAAACCAAGGGATTACTGTAATTCAGAATCAAATAGGAATATATACTCTTCTGTAAAGTATCGATTCTCCCTTCCCTCAAATAAGGGTAGTGCCAAATAGGGTCCTTTACAGAAATACCAAATGGAATCGTGTTTAGGGATTTGCTATCCCTCACTTTGCTCTACATTAGCCGTATCATCTGTACAAGTTTTATTATCTGTGGGTGGGTGGGTGTTACTAGTAGCCATTACTATACAGAAAAGCAAACTGATTTATCTTTTTTAATTTAATCCTACCCTGATTTCTCTCTCTCAACACACAAACCTATAAACCAAATTATTCTAAAACAAAGATGCCCTATGCACATCTGATCTCACCTGATTTTGGAAGCTAAGCAGGGTCAGCCCTGGTCAGTACTTGAATACCAGGGGCTGTAGGTGCCTGGAGTAGGAACAACTGGCAAGCCACTCCAGTATTCCTGCCAAGAAAACTCCATTGACATGGAGTCACGAAGAGTCGTTCATGACTGTAACGACACAACACACACACACACACAAAGAATTAGAAGAATATAGCAATATTACAATCCATTTGTCAACACCCTGTAATGTTAATACAGTATTCCATAATACAAGGCTTCAAAGAAGTTAGTGAATTGCTGGGAAAGGTCAGGGTAAGGGAATAATTTGCAATAATCATAATTGACATCATCTGGCATCAGTGCTACCAGTAGAATTGCCTTTGGCCAATTAGCTATCAAATGAGATTCTGTGAGATCATCAGATAACACGGCCCATTCTAAAGACCTTTGGGGGTCTAATAAGCTGGTATGGGAAAGGAGAAACCGATGGTTGTTAGTGCTTTTTGTGTCATTAATCACACTATGAATATGAATTAATAAGAAGCATGAGAAGACAAGTTCCCTGGTAGATCAAATAGGTAGATCAGAATAGAAACTTAAAAACAATTATGTCAGCATTTGCTTCAATCAATATTATTGTCATGTTTCCCAATATGGCCTGTTGATGTGTTGTCAACCAAAATTCAAAATACCAGGACAGAGGTAACAATGAGAATGACAATATCACCAACTCATATTAATTCAATTGGTGCAGTATTTACCTACCAGTTCATGTTGTTGTTGGTTTTTAAGCCACAGCTGCTTCTTAGAAATGAAACGATTTCCATAGCAGCACATTAATTAACTAATTAATTTACTAACAAGCCAGGCAAAAGTACAACTGTTTTCCTTAACCATTTCTTATATTTGGCCTCTTGGAAGTGTCCACTAGTCTGGCCAACCGTCATGAAATGGTTTGCTCCCCTTGGAGTTTCCATCAAACTATTTGTTAGTGCAGTTCTTACAGATTGTGTTGCAACCATTATTTTGAAATGATGATGATGATGATGGTGATGATTTTATGTGTGTGTGTGTGTGCATGCTGTGTTAAAGAAACTCACACTTTCTCTTTTAATCTTTAGTACAACATACAAGCAGATCAGTACAGAAGTTGCGATAACGTCTCTGCCAAATCATCAGATAGTGATGTCAGTGATGTGTCAGCTATTTCCCGCACCAGCAGTGCCTCTCGCCTCAGCAGCACAAGCTTTATGTCAGAGCAATCAGAACGCCCTAGGGGCAGAATCAGGTGAGTTTGCTATATAGTTTTAAACCACTCCCTTCTTCTATCTTTCGGCCAAATGCAGCCGTGTATCTATTTCCCCAGCATCTACAAACGGCAATTACAGCAGGAGCCCTGTATCCAGGCAGTATTGGTTCCTTGCAGATGCTGAAAAATGCACACGAGGGTGTACACTATTTTAGGGGTGGTCAACTGTCGACCCTCCAGATGTTTTAGACCACAACTCCCACAGTCCTTTGTCATGGGCAATCTAGGCTCGGAACTTTGGGAGTTGTGGTCCAAAACATCTGGAGGGCCGACAGTTGCCCACCCCTGCCCTACATAGTATGGCCTCCGCCTCCCTTTAGAGGGCAGGTCAGGTAATTTCATCTCTAGAAATAAATATTTCTAAGGTTTGTCTGTTGATATTTTTAATATTTTCAGACCATGGGTAAGTGAACCAGTTGATACTGATCCTGCATATATGGGGGTCCTACTGTTTTAGCCGCCAAAAAGAAAAAAGAAAAGAAAGAAAGAAGACAACAGCAAACTTTGGATTTGTATATCTTCACAAAATATGGATCATAAAGCCAGAAAGCTGATTATTGGCAGTTCTGAACATTAGGTCAACTAGAAATTCAAATATTCACATAAATGTGCATTGTAAAGCTACAGTAATGAAATCATTTACGCACGTCCCATGCAGGTGTGGTTGAGTACCTCTATAATAGTCAGGAAAATAAGTGATGAACTGCGCACTCGACTAAAGATTTCAGGAATGCTGCTGAAATAATGGTTTTTCCCCTTTAAAAGATGTTTTTAATTGTATTAAAAGATTTGTCCTACCCCAATAATGCAGTTACACAAGGAAAAGAAGTTTAATGGTGAGACATTTGACATTATGTAATGATTATACTTGCACAGTACAAAGATAATGCAATTTTTCAGACTTTATCTCCCCTTGTCTGATGTGTCTGTGGGCCATTATCTCCCCTTGTCTGATGTAACTGTGGGCCATTGAAATCTAAAGCTGGTGGCATGGATACACTTCCTTGTCTTGTCACCAAAATAGTCTTTACTCACCCTCACTGACAAAGCCAATGGCAAGGGTTTCCCTGACATAATCAGTAATCAGGGTTCTATGGTTGGGCTCTCTGCAAATTCCCACCCACCCCTCATACATAATCAGGTCAATTCCCAATATGGGTTTATCTGCGCAGGAGCCAGTTGCCAAGAAAGACCTCTTCCATGATTGAGGGCAAGATTAAGATGGCTCTAAACTGTCTTCCTTGCGTGTTCAAGTAGCAGTGACGTAATGGCTATACAGGCTGCATGGGGCAGAAGCAGCATATTTAGTGTTCTGGTATCTGAGAACATGATGGATTCACACCTGTAGGAGCACAGCAGCACCAAGCAGAAGATCTATGCTATACAGCCACTTGTAAAGAGCTTATTGACCTCCTTGTGCCTCTATTTGAACTGACTTTACGTGTTAAAATATAATCAATTCATGTTTTCAACCATAATTTCTCCTGCATGCAGGAGCATCCTGGAAAATGCCATCTTTTATGCAGATGATGATTAAGGCAGTCAGGGTCACTAAACTATGATATGGAAATTAGGCACATTGAAAAAACAATGAAAACAGCTGAAAGAGAATATGTATATGTGTTAAAAACTGGCTGTTTGAGGCATATTCTCTCACATCACAAAGCAACTCTATCAACATGATGGAGATGTGTAGTCTCCAGGCTTTAAACCGGGGTACTTCAAGGGCCAGATGCAGGGGAGTGGTATCAGGAGACAGATATCTAGTCTCATGCGCTCCCAAACGCATCTGGTGGGGCCGCTGTGAGATACAGGAAGCTGGACTAGATGGGCCTTTGGCCTGATCCAGCATGGCTCTTCTTATGTTCTTATGTAACAAATTTTTAAAAAATGTACATTTTTCGGATAAGGTGATATGCCTCTTTCCATTAAAAGAATCCATCATGTCAATTTTCACTTTATAAAAGTTTGTCTTTGCTTTATTGTTGAGGAAGGACACAATCCATCAGGATCTGTTTATTGAAAGTCGAAGATTCACACAGGACAGATCAGAATCCGCTTCTTCTGTCAAAAGGATGACCTGCTGATTTCACTGTGTGATTGGAAACAGATCTGGGCATAAATCCCAATTTGACATCAGTGGGTTATAAAACAAAGACCATTGATGTCATAATTCTGAAGCAACTCCATTGATGTCATTATCCTCTTTTGTCTAGGACTGTTAGGAGTTGCCAAGAAGGCCACAAAAGCAAAACTAGACTACGGGTGATACCTTCATATGCTGCTAAAAAAATTAAAAAGTTACTGAGCTTTTTCAAGTTGCAACGCCTTTTATAACAGCCAAGAAACCTACAACTCCCTTGCTACATTTGCATAAAAAGACATGTTTAATATTTCCCATCTCAGAAAGTCGAGACTTTATTTTATTTATTTATTTATTTACATTTGTTTAGCCTCCCCACTACCAAGAGGTCTCTGGGTGGCGTACGACAATGTATTAAAAACTATAAAACAATAAAATTATTAAAACTATAAAATTCAATACGGTTAAAACACAATACGAATCAAAATTCTGATCCATGCCCACCTCTGTTTCCAACTTGTAGATTTTTGTGACATCACAGCAGTCCAACAAGTGGATGGAGGGACATGCACATATACACAATACTTTCTGGTCTCACTCAAACAGGAGTCATTTCTCCCTGGAAGAAGCCAGGATTGTAGCCTTGTCCCAACAGAACAAAGGAGTCTGTATCATGTGAAATATCAAACAGCTACTACTAGAAACAGAAGTTTGCTTATGATAGGATAAGTCTGATGGTGCTTGTTTCATGTGTATTCACTACAAAAAGAATGCAGAACTGTTTTGCCTGAAATGATAGTAAGATAGGTGTATCCCAGACAATGAGGTTTCTTTCATCTACCCTTCTGGAAGATCGTGGTCTATCTTCAGTACTGTACCTTGATCCCAGGACTGGGAGAGTGGCTGTTTCTGCTGATGCAATTCTGTGCACAGACATTAGCAGTCCCCATGGACTGAACTGGTGGTGGAATGGTAAACAGTGTACATATACAGTACCCTGCTCCAATAAGGACACATAGTCTATTTGAGTTTGTGTTAGGGATACTTACTGCCTCTTGAGAAACCTGTCACAAAGTTTTAAATGTGATTGCTGATGGTCCTTGTCCAAGAATTAAAAAAAAAGCTGGAGAAGTCTTAGGCACAACCTGTAAAAAGCAGAATGAACATTTTTATCTAACAGATTCATGAATCCTATAAAAACACTTAAAATTGGGGTTATGTTTTCACCTGTGAAAATATTGCATTTGTCAGAATTACTGCATGTATTTATTTTTAAGTGGTTTCAGTTATTTAATTTGTCTCATGTCACTCTCCAGCACCCACCCCCATTCTTGCTCGTTAAGCACATGTGTATGTAGATGAGAGCTGAAGTATTAACATAGTAGGTAATGGTGCCTCTACATCTTGAAAAACTAATAGTGGTACTGTAGATAAATTCATGGTGTGCTTCAGCAAAATCGAACCACACTACACTGCTATTAATAAATCAATTACCAAAGTATGAATTACTGAGAAGGAAACATTTTTAAAAAGATCTCTGACCCACTCATTGGAAGTAACAAACTATAAACTTAATTGAATTTTATCCCCACCTAGGGGAGACTTATTTAGTTGAATGGGATGCATAACTTAAAACAAGTGTAAGTCCCACTGATATTGATGTTCAAATTGGGATTGCCATAATTTGGTTTGGTCCCTGTCTCCTTTGGATATCAGTAGTTTTTGAAAACCCAAGGTGGCTGGTTGGTGCTCTCTCTTGCTTTCTCTCTTATCCCCCCCCCTTGTTTGTTTCCTCTTTGTCTTTGGCCTTTTTGTTTGCTTGTGTGTTTTTTTCCTGTGGGTTTTTTTTTTTGTATTTTGGAATCTCATGTGAATACAGTATTAGTACGTCTAGTGCCTTGTTTTCATTTTGAGTTCTCTGTCTTTAATTTTGCATGCCTGCATGTTTTGACTATGGAAAGGTCAAAGTCCTTAGAGATCTGCAAAACAGATGGGAAAAAAGAAAGAAGGATATCATGGGAATTAGATGACAAGACGGGGCACTGTGGAAAAACAATGACTAATGAAGAAAAGAAAAGGAGGAGGCATACTGTGGCTGGTGTGAGGTAAAGGTTAGCTTTCCTTACCTTGTGTATTAACCCCCAATAAGCCTAGCTGTCATTATCTTACTGGCCTAGACCACTGGATGTTTTCCTGGGTTATCTTTTATTCATTGTTTCCTTAAAATCGTTAACAAGAGCAGGGAGATTCTCTCTTCACTCTCTAAAGTATTTTTTTTGTGTGTTGGGGGGTCCAGATGATTTTTTTGTTTGTTTTGCAACTGTGAAAAATATAGTTAAAATTGACTTCACAAACTACCTTTGGTCCCATTGTACCCAGTTACTCTAAATGTCATAATTCTACAAGGTTACTAGAGAGAGAAACATTCATAAAGATATTTTTTTCTTTCGCTGTATTGTTCATATGTTTACACTGAGTCATTCCCTCAAAGTGTCAAAATGTTTGCATACAAATGCACATCAATCCTATAGCTGCACATATACCTGCTTTACTTATTTGCTGGGGATAACCTCATTTAATTTAATTTTAGTTGTCTTTTTCTGGTCTGGCAATGCTAGAAGAATAGGGTTATATTTGACCAGGGGTACCTTTTGAAAACCCAGTAGCAATACTTTGAACTCAATAAAAGATCTTACTGTTTTGGAAAGAAAATAATTGCTTTCACATAGGTATTTTCTCTAGCATTATAGGCTAAAGGTTTCCCCTGCACATGTGTGCTAGTGTCCATCTCCAGGGGCAGTGCTCATCTCCATTTTCAAGCCAAAGAGCCAGTGTTGTGCAAGTCCGTGGCTATGTGGCCAGCATGGCTGAATGCACTTCTGGACATGGAACACTGTTTAACTTCCCACTTTTTACAGCAGTACCTATTTATCTACTTGCATTGACATGCTTTGGAACTGCCAGGTTGGCAGGAGCTGGGGTTAACAGCGGGAGCTCATTCCACTGCATGGCACCCAGGATTTGAACCACTGAGCTGTCAACTTTGCAGCCAACGGTTTCAGCACTCTAGCCCACTTAGCCATAAGAATTAATCTTCTCATTCTTGAATCCAAAGACCAATCATTCTCATCTCATCATCCTACTGTTTATTGGACAAAATCCTGCTCATGCAGACATAACCAAAAAGTGTGAATGTGCTGAGCATTATGCATGGCAGCAAAGAAAAGCACAATCAATTATGTGTCCTTGCCACAACCAGTTGCACAGCATAGTGGTTGACGTGCTTCATAGATAACGTAATGCTGAGTTGTGCCATGAGTTGCATGATTATCATGAAAGCTATTGCCTCCTGGTTATCTACAGGCTGCAAGAATATTCAGTTTTCATCTTTGGGCCTAGCCTGGGTAGTTCTGTGTTCCCTGAGCCACCCTGGACTATACCAAACAGATCTTTATTTTTCCTATATTATCTCTCCCTCTTTCCCCTCTCTTTCCACACTGATGCAAATTGACAATTAAGAACATAAGAACAGCCTTGCTGGAACAGGCCACAGCCCATCCAGTCCAGCATTTTGTCTCACACAGTGGCTCACCATTTGCTTCAGGGTATTCCCAAGCAGATGTCTTCACCTGCTTAAGATCCCCTGCAAATGGTATTGAAATAT
>JAHTLZ010000122.1:23014223-23025698 GCA_023846285.1 Phrynocephalus versicolor | reverse complement strand
GGTCTTTGTGACAGAGGCTCGTCTGTTGACCAGGGCTAGTTTCCAATTTGCTAAATTTGCAATGGATGGATCGATGGCTTATAAATGGCACCCTTGAACACTGGCTATTACCAAATTTTAAAGCCGGCATATAGTAGCAGCAACAACTTTCTTAACTGAAGAAGGGAAGTTGTGCAAGCAGCTATACCCTCTGGCTTGCTGTTCATCATGTTTCCAAAGTGAAGTCAAGTACACATTTGTTTATTCATCAAGTGGATACATGGAAGTACAGTGGGCATCAGAGTGGAGAGGTAGAATTGTGGGCCAGTTTCATGCTATATAATTATACAAGACAAGTGGCATTCCAGAAAATAAATATTTTAGTCTTTCAAGGAGACACTGTTTCCTCCATCTTCAAGGCAAATAACAAAAACTAGAGAATGTGTCTCATTCCAAGGACATAACAGAGCTTATTCAAAATTTATGTTCATAATCTGTATATCCCCCCCCCCCATATATAATGTTGCATGTATTGGCATGATGTGACTAACTGGCTTAAAAACTAGGGTCACCTCCTATGACACTGACTAGAGAAAATGCTAGATTTCCCAGCTCTCCAGAGTAGGTTGTGGTGACAAGGGGGACAGTATAATTGACTTGCTTCCAGCCAATGAGCTGCCCAGAGTGGCCAGGTGGCAAGATGGGCGAGGTATAAGTTTAATAAATTATTGTTATTATTATGCAGACAGCAGCAGGGCCCTTGACAGAAATGCCTCAAGGGATCGTAGGCTTTGTTACCATTTGTGGAGGTAAAAGCAACCAGGATGTGGACAGGTTGAGGCCCTATCAAAATTGAGGGGGAAATGGCACATATCTTGGGAACTATCTACATTTCATTCCAGTTGCTTTTCCATTTTGAATACAAAATAATCTCCATTACCCACTCTCAACCTTTTTGTGGGCCATGGCCATAAACATATTATGAAAGAAATATAGGCTGTATCAAGACTGTAGAAATCACCTAACAGACTTTATAAGGTACTGTTTGAAGATTTTTTTCCCAGTCTGTGCCCCCCTCCCCTTCAAATGTGCCCCCCAGCCCCCAGCCCTACCCTGGAGGTCATATGGCTTCCACTGAGAATGGCTGAATAAAGTTTTTATTCAAATTATATGTAGGAGAAATAAAACTTCCAGATTTGGGCATCAAGGCCGAAAGTCTCCCTTGGATCTCTGTCTATTCAGTGATTCTCTTTTACTTACCTGGCAGGGGAGATACCATGATCACGAAGGTTTTTTTCCCAGGGTGAGGCTCATCCATTGCACTCTGGGTGTGCTGACCCCTGCGATTTCGGGAAACTCGACTGCATAATTTGTGGTAGTGGGGGACTGCGTTCGCGCTTTCCCCTGCTATAAATTATCGATGTTGTGAACCGCCCGGAGTTCCTTTGGGAAGACGGGCAGTATATAAGCCTTAAAATAAATAAATAAATACCCCAAGAAGCATCTTATGTTTGGCATCTTCGTGGTAGATAGGTACAATATGGTTCTCTCGAACCTGGAAATATCCATACCTAATAGCTGTACCTCCCATGGCTAATAAAAGGGCCAACCAAATTTTTAAAAAGTCTTCCCATCTAATTCCTTGTCCCACCTCCTGTGTTTTGTTTTGTGTTATGTGCATGGATCTCTCTATCTCTATATCTCTATCTCTGTCAGAAGCATTTGTGGTACTGTAACATGAAGACAGTGTGCCTTATGCAACTTTCCGTTTCTGACAGTTTTGGAGGGAAAAGTTATGTCCTTCATTTTAAGCTAATTGTTTTCCTGTGTGCTCAGGGAATTGTCTCAATAAGTGTTATTGGAAAAAAAACCTACCGGCTCCCAAATTATCTTGTCCTTTCATTCTCTCCCTCATTGCACCCACACAGAGGAAAAACGTTATTTGACAACTGGGAAGGATGTTGTGTGGTTGTGTGGAAGCTGAAGGCAGACAAATGTAAAATGGCTGTGGAAAACAGTGCCCATCTACACCATGGCTTACAGTATAATGAGATGTGTTGCTGTCCAAGTTTTGTTTTATTAAAGCCAAATAAAGAAATGCCCTAGGTTATTTTCTTTTTGGTTCACCTTTAGTCTAAGGTCAGCAAGATGATTTACAGGGTTTCAGTAGAGGTTTGCTGTGCACATGGCAGGATGAATTAGCTGGCAGGCTTCAGATTTTTCTGTGGCTCATCATCAGTTTCCAGCTTTGCATCACACTAGGTCCACAGAAACATGCATAAATTAGGATTTTACTGTAGAGTATTGAATGGGACTTTGTCCCAAGCAGCTTTGCTCTGAAATTTGCATAAGATTGCAAGTTAAGGTGCTAAAAATACCAGGTTGATATATATATTTTCTAGCCAAGGGTTGTTTATTTCTTTTGTTTTAAAATGGCCGACAACAAAAAAGCCACAGAATACAATCTGGGGGAGGACTGAAAGGTGGCACACTTCAAATAATAGTTTAGATTATTTTTAGAAGTGTGTTCCTCATTAAAAAGAAGTGATTATCTTCCCCTTTAGTCCAGGAGTGCTACTTGCTCTGAAGTTAATAGTATTCATGAGCAGCCTCCTTGAAAGGGCTCCATAGGGGCTCAGAATTAGTATATGATTCTGCTTTTGACAGAGAAGCCAGAAAGCATAGTAAGTGGCAGAGTAGAAAGGGAATAATCCTGTCTAAAGACCAGGGTTACTACGTCTATGCACCTATATCAATGAAGACCATGGATGATTGAACTGCTGATGGTTATTTATTGCCCTGAAGAACTATTAAGGAATGGGAGTGACCTACCAATGAATTAAAATATCAAAGATTTCTCTCTCTGAGAGATCAGCATGACTGGAAAAGTGTGCTAAAAATTCGGAAGCAACTGTGACGGGACTTATTACGGAAAAAGATGTATTTTCATAGAGTACATAGGTGAGTTACTTGAGAAAGAAGCTGACAAATCACTATGTAGTGTTTGGTTTCAGGATTATGTTTATTTTGTGTACACCCAAGGCATTGATACTAAACAATCATCAATGATTTCTGGCTAGCTGCCAGATGGGTCATATGTAAATCGAACAAATAAATAACTAATAAATAAATGTGATAACTTTTTAATAATATCTACATTAATCTTCAACTCATCGTCCCATACTTATTTAGTATACATATTGTTTTGTATGTAGTTGACCCACATATTTAAATATAAGATTGTAACCTCCAAGTAATCTAAATGTGTTGTGTCTGCATGTTGCCTCGTTGCCTGCCTTTTCGGGAATAGTGCATACGCTTTAATCTATTCCCTGTTTGGTCAGATCACATCACTTAAACCAAGCCTTATGAAAACTGCAGCAGAATACAACTAGAAATAAATGCTGTTGTGTGTAAATTTGGCCACATGACCAGGTCCTTTTCTGACAAGGCAAGTTTAAGCAATCCTTACTTGGTTGCCAGGAAAACAAGAATCCCACCATTCATTCGTTGGGTGGGAGTGGGGGAGAGGATGGGGGTGGGGGATGGGGTGGGGGAGTGGGTAGTGAAACCTCCATGGGTGCTATTCTGCTCATTCACTGGGGATTTTCTGATATACAGTAGATACTTTCATCTAATGATATCTAATTACACTTCCATCCCTGAAAATGTGAACACCTAAATAAGTGTCCCCAAGCATTTAAATAAGTGGTACTTGTTTAAACAACTTGTTTCACATTCATGGAAACTCTGGGTATTCCTTACACAATGGTGTAAACACTGCTGTAACGTGTGCCTTTTTATTGAACATGGCCTGAAGCAGGACAAAATATTCCGGGTCCCAATGTAAGGGTAAGGAGAATATTTAGGTCAGAATACAAAGCCCAGTTTAGGCATCCTTGAGGGCTTTGGTGTACCCAGTGGGGCTTTAACATTTCATCTTTGACTCTTAAATGCCACGCTGTTTCCCAAACAAACCTTGAATGCCCTTGTATTCTCAAAAGAGGGTTGTGTGATACAGGATGTTAATGTTTAGTTGGTTATTCTAAAACAGAGCCCGATGTCCCAGTAGGGATGCAGAATTAGTTACAAACTTGTCTGGAGTGCAGTGTGGTACAGCGGTGCCAAACAGTCAGGGGAAAACTTTTACTTGATGTTGAAGAGGCTTATAAACAACCTTTTGCAGAGGGTGTGGGTTGGGGGGAGCCATTGTTCTTTAAAGCTCAGTTCTACCATTTAGTGTTGTGATTTTAGTGGAGGTTCCTGAGCCTTCCCCTTTCCTGGAAATGATGGCCACCGTGGCAGTGAAGACTGCCTTCCTGCCTGACATTTCAGATGCTAGAATGGGAGCATGCTGTAGCGCCAGGAATCCTTGAGAAGGTGACTTCCACAGAACCATGAGTTCTTAAATATGGACATTGATGCCCTAGTAAACTGCATGCCCTGCGGCTCCTTGTGCTAGGGATGATGATGACTCCTGGCAGTCCCTTTTGGGGCATCCCACCCATAGTATGCCTGATGTCATCATTAGAACCTCATTTCCATGGGCAGGTGGCACTTGGATTTATGGTTTTGGTAGTGCTCAAAATGCCAGGGATCGAAGATTCATAGACAGAGGCCCCTTGTGCTGTAAATAACATGGCTTCTCTGTGCTTCCGGCTACTGAGGAGATATACAGTATTTGCTTAAAATAGGTGCACATGCATCTAGTTCTGATAAACATGAAGTAACATTCTTCTGTTAATGTTTTTTTTCCCCCTGCTTAATTCCCTGGTGCACATTTTCTGACAGGAAAGTCATTACAAGAAAGGGCTGGTTACAGTTGGATTTCTCCAGTTTAAATCAACCGTACTTGAAAGTGTTCTGTGTGGGTACTGCTAATCAATTATAGCCTGGATCAGCCCATCAACACTTAACGCATCAACTCTTGCTTCAGTATCATTAATTAATTGTTGTTTGCATAACACTTGTCATATTCACTGCCCATTTCAAGTTCAACTATATTTTCTCTATAATTTTCTACAGACTATGCTCGTATGTGTTCACACACAGATAGAGTGCATCTTTTAAAGTTTCGATTGCTATCTTGCCTAAACCAAAATAAAAACTTATTTCTGAGTAGATGCACATACATTGCATTACAAGACTATGTAAGACTCTAATATCTGTAGATATCAGATGTTACCTGACTTTATCATTTAATTTAGGAAAAACTATCCCTTCTGGCAATGTGGAACAGTTCCTTGGGGTGTTTAGATTTATGCAGGCAAGATTTAAACAAGATGTCCTCAAAGAGAATGTCCTTGGTTTCAAACAGCTATTTTATTAGAAAAATAAAGCTAAATTGTCATTGCCAGTGGGTGAATACTAATCATATTTTTAAAACATTCCTCATAGCTAGTTGTCTCCTCTTCCTCCTCCTCCTCCTCCTCAATTGTTTTCAGATTCACAAACTATTTAAGCAAGGAATTTTGTGTTAAATTGATTTTAGTGCCTTTAAGCCTCGCAGGACTCCATTTGTTCCAATGCAGCTTTTCTGTAGTCTTCATATGGGTGTTCCCCATCTTTATGTGATTTCACTCTTCAGCCTCATCACCTGGACTTTGAATGGGAAAGATTAACAGGCTAGTGCCCCATGGTATGTTGTTAACTATAGCTGTTTGATTGAAATATTGAGCTATTACCCATCACTAGCCTCTTTGATTTCACCTGCCAAGAATTTATAGAAGTGCTTAAAGGTAGGGTTTAGAGATGGACGCAAGCTGCCAGTTGGGCGGTTCAGCATGGTTCGTTTACTGGCTGCTCAGCTGGTCTCTGTGTTGGCACCCCTCCCCTTCCTGTGGATTCCTACTCAGAAGCAGCTTCCCTGCTCCACCTCCACTGGGTGCCGCCTCCAAGTGGCTGCCCACTGGAAGGGTCAGGGTGCCAAACCACAAATGAGCTGTGCAGTTGTTCATGCACATCTCTAATAAAGATTTATTTTATTTTAAAAATTATTGTTCTCTGTGGTGTTCTGAGTCTCCCCATGCTGAGATTGTCAGAAAGATTCCCTGGTCTTCTGTGAAAACAAGACCCCCACTCTTCCCAACCCAATTTCCCTCCTTTTGTTCTGCTGAGGAAACTACATAAATAAACCTGCGCAATAAATATTGCATGCAGAAAATGTAACAATCTTGTGCAGGCTGCTGCTGCTTCTGCTTCTTCGGGATGAAAGCTGTGTAGGAAAGATGGCATTCTGTTTAGGAATTCTAATTGTAATCCCTGCCACAGGATGTAGTGATGGCATCTGGCCTGGATGCCTTCAAAGGGAGATTGGACAGATTCCTGGAGGAAAAGTCCATCACAGGTTACAAACCATGATGGAGATGTGTCATCTCCAGGCTTAAAACCAGGGTTCCTCAAGGGCCAGATGCAGGGGAGTGGTATCAGGAGACAGAGATCTAGTCTCGTGTGCTCCCAGACGCATCTGTTGGGGCCACTGTGAGATACAGGAAGCGGGACTACATGGGCCTTTGGCCTGATCCAGCATGGCTCTTCTTATGTTTTTATGTCATGACTCTGCACAGGAGGGGTGTTTGTTTCATAGAAACTGACCATAAAATGTCAGGAAAATCCTGTGAGATTTTCTGCAAGGTGTCTTGGGAACAAAAGCTTGCACAGAGACATCTCACTTGATGAGGAAAGGGGGACTCCCCACTTGCCTATTTCTATGTAACGAGAGTTTACAAGATTTACATCCCTACCAACTGCAGTTCATGGAATATTCACTAAGACCTGCAGAAATGTCACCAGGAGTTTCTGGTACCACAAAGGCTGTGCACAGGGCCGGCGCTTCCATTAAGGCGAACTAGGCAGTTGCCTAGGTCGCCAAACTGGAGAGAGAGCGCTGGACAGCCTGCCACCCCCTCACTGCCCCCCCGCCATTGGCCACCACTGTCTGTCCCCCCACCACCCGCCCGCCAGCCACCCCCGCCCCCCGCTGCTGGCTACCACCATCCATCCCCCCACTGCTGGCCATCGCCAGCCGCCCGTCGCCGCCCACGTCCATCGCTGCCCACCCCCCACGCCCGTCGCCGTCCCCCACCATCCGCTGCCACCCCACCCCCTTCCCACCCACCGCCGCCCCCACCCCACCCCCTGCCCCGCCCACCCACCACCCAGCCCACCACCACCACCCTCACCTAGGGCACAAAAAAACTTAGCACTGGCCCTAGCTGTGCAGAAAGTGCCCCCTTAAAATAGAAATATAAAAAAAGCATGGCAAAGTGTGCTTCTTATATACCACCTCGTAGCACTTAAAGCGCTTTCTGGATGGTTTACAAAATTATTATACATGCAGGCTATGCATTGCCCCTCTATCAGCAAAGTGGGTACTCATTTTTACCAATCTCGGAAGGACAAGAGGCTCACTCTACTACGAGCCGGCTACCTGGGAGTGAACCCTGGGCCACAAGCACAGTTTGGCTACAGTACAGCAGTTTAACCACTGCCTGTATATTGATCCAGCCCAACTGCTGTACTTACAATATATAGTGTTCTATCATTAACTTGCTTTGATGAATTACTAGCCATAGGAAAGCTGAGCTGAGGCTGATTCCGGTTTTATTAGTGAAAATTAGCAATTATTGTGACATGAGAAAACTAGGGACACTGGATTGGGTTGTAGTTCAACTGTGCTTCAGGTTTGCCTTCTTGAATATTTTCTTTTTGCATTGTCACTCCGCCTGGAAACTGCCGTTGAACATTCTTGCATTTGTGTTTCACCTAAGGTTTCCACCCATGGCTCCTTGCTACTTCACTTCAAGGGTACATTATTGCTAACATGTTTTATAACTCTCCCTCCAGATGGAGGTGAGTCACCAGTACAGGATACATCTATGCTCCAGTGCCTGCACTTATTTCCTTATTTTTTAAGTACAACTTCTAGATAAGCTACAAAGTGATAATTTCTTTGGGGGGGGGGGAACCAAAACACACACTCTTTATGTTTGACTGCAGATGTTCTCTCTCTCTCTGTGTGTGTGTGTGTCATTACAGTTGTGACCGACTCTTTGTGACCCCATGTCCATGGAGTTTTCTTGGCAGGAATACTGGAGTGGTTTGCTAGTTCCTACTCCAGCTGCCTACAGCAGCTGGTATTCCCTGGTGCTTGCCCATCCAAGTACTAACCAGGGCCGACCCTGGTTAGCTTCTGAAATCAGGCAAGATCAGATGTGCTTAGGGCATCTGGGCATCTGCAGACGTTCTGTAGGTTGCATCATGTGGTCTTTCTATCGGCTGTTTCCCATGAAAGTATTATAGACTGGGTGTCAGTGTTTGCTCCAAAACTGTTTGGCTTTTCACAGGCTAGACCTATGAAATATATGACCTGTTTAGGTGGATTTGCTAAGGACATGTGGAAGAAATAATGTTAATGTTTCCTTTCAGTATTGGGCAAAGCAATTCTTGTACAGTCTCTGAGTTGTCCAGGTGGGTGAGCTAGAGTCAGGATGTAACAGAAGCATCAGCAACAGGGGGAGTACTTCTGCTTCAAGGCCCCCCAGGTTTATGGAGAGAAAGCTATGTGGGTATGAATAATATATCAGGTTGCAGGGGTGGATCAGAAGTGTTCAGATTCCACGAGAAGACCCAGATGGGGCCCTTCAGCTATGCGAGAGGAGCCAAGGGATTCCGTTCCCCTTCCTGATGGATTCCAGTGATGATGATGGCGGTTCTGTAAAGGAAGGATCTATAATCCCAAGCTGCACCCAGAGTATACTTCCACCAGTTCTTGCTGCCCCCCATAACTGTTGTTTTGGAACCAGCAGAGGTCTGCCACTTCTCTCCGTGTCCCAGCTCCAGATTTGAGTGCTTAGAATATTACATAGAAGCTCATTGGTTACAATGCATTTTAGAATCGATATATACAGTATAGCATTGTGCTGTAAGGCCATAAGAACACATCAGATGTAAGATTACTGGGTTCAACTCTCTTGAGGAAGCATGTGCCATTAAGGATAGAACATTTTAAAAGTGGTTTATATATTTAATCCGGTTCATTGTGACTTCTTTTTGAAAAAAATATATAATTTTTAGTTATTTTCCCCTAGATGGTGTAGATTTAGTGTTTCATCCCAAATATTTACATTAATGACATATGTTTAGCATGGTGAGTTATGTTTTATTGCAATTCTTATTTTGTTAAAGACTGTCTATCAAACAGAAAGTAAACTCATCTGCATATAGTAATTGATTCATTTCAACGTTCCTTAAATTTGTTGCACCATATAACCATTTTTAAATTAAAGAGGGAAGCAAAATTTGTATTGGATTTTTAACATTGCATAATATTCTTGCGTCATTCATTTTGAAAGACATCTCTTGCTGGACAAGGTTCAGTCTGTTTTTGATGCTCTTGCAGGTGGAATCTGACAAGTACAGTGAATGAAAACAAAAATTAAGTATGAAATTGAAAGCAGAACACTAGTTTCTGTTTAGAACATGAAATTTGGTGGTATTAATACACTTAACCAAAGTTGAAGTGTGTCTAGGTCAACACAATTTGACAATCTGATGTTTTTAGGTCTATCATTTGTGTTAAACACAGACATGATTTAAATGTCCATGTATGTTTTTACTTTATAAATATAGTACCTTTACTCCTAAAATGCAAGGCAGACGGATGGGAACTTCAGGGAGAACCATCACCAAGAGCACAAGTGTCAGTGGAGAGGTGTATAAGCTGGAACATAATGATGGGAGTCAATCAGACACTGCAGTTGGTACCGTTGGCACCGGTGGGAAGAAAAGACGCTCAAGCCTTAGTGCCAAAGTGGTGGCCATGGTCTCAAGGCGAAGCAGAAGCACATCCCAGCTTAGCCAAACAGGTGAGTGGAAGATGTGCCGTGGAAGTACATTGGCTTGTGGATTACGCAGACCCCTTTACGTCTTGAGATACAAAACAAGGAGTGAGAGCTTTTTGCATGTGCATGCAACAGTGTGGTACACATGTGGTATTTCCCTCCCCACCCACCCACCCATCCCGAGAAGCATGGAATAGTCACATCATGTTCTACTCTTTGTAATGTGCCCATATGATCAGAAAGAGGCCAATCACAACCACTGAAAAATTTGTGGTGCATAATAATGTAATGAGTCATCCAAGAGAGAGAGAGAGAGAGAGAGAGAGAGAGAGAGAGAGAGAGAAATGAATCCATTGAAGAGAAATGCAATGAAAACAAATGAAACAACTGCTGCTGGGCCTTCTCTTTAAATTAAAGAAAAGGCTTAGTGAAGTGAGCTAATCAGGATATAGCAGAATGCTGCATTGCATGCTTTCAGCGCTCCTGTTCTTTCTTGATTCTTTAGAAATCTTAAAAGCTTCCTCTTTGTCCCCTAAGGAAAGAACAGAGCTGATAAATAAAGAATGAAGTGATGTTTTAAGGATCAAAATTAAAAGTGGTGAGGGGACTTGCCCTTCTATCTAATGACAGAAGTCTTAAATGACTTTAAAAAGAAAAGGAAAAACTTCATGTAGGAGTAGGGCTCAATGAGGAAAGTGTTTCTTCCTAATGATCAAGATAAACACTTGGCAGGTAGGACAAATATTTTTAGTCTTGTTTTACTGCATTTTTGTGTGTGTTTTCCAACCTTATTTGTATTTATTTTCTGTTTCTCCTGATCATCTCCTCTCTCTCTCTAGTTTAGTAGGGTTACATAAAATGAAACTGTTACCATCCAAATTGCAACCTTGGATATCTATGTTTGATTTTTCTTAAATGGCAGATAATGTACTTGGATGTGTTGATCAACCTATGTCATAGCAAAACTCAGAAGTTAAAGCTGTGGTATGCCAAAACTCATATTATGTGAAATATTCATATCATGGGCAAAAATGCCCCAGATGATTTGGAGACAGTGGTCCAAACTTTAATAACGACAAAATCAGTAGGAAAATAGATTTGGGAGGCAGAGAGGGGTCAACATTTATTTCTAGGTGGAGAAAGATGTCATGCTAGATGACTGAAAGTAAGACAGACATATGATTCATGCTATAAATAATCTTAACTTGTTTTTCTTGAAATAGACCATATACATTGCTGTATGATCTGTGACATGTCTATGTGAAAAGTGTTGTTCTTCTAAGTAATAAGAGAAACCCAGCACAAGGAGAGTGTGATGTCCCACCTTCACTGCTCTTGATCTGAAAATGTCTTCAAAATTGTGGTGATGGTGATTCCTGCTTATTCCCGGTCTGTGCAGAAATTTAAAGTGTGAATAGAATATGTATAAAATCAGTGTGTAAAGTTAAGACGGTGATGAAAGATATGGGGGAAAGATCATGGGCTTCTAATTGACAAAGAGGCACCCACGTCTTCAGAGGTAGAATTTGTGTCACGGCGTTGTTGCCACATTTTGGCTGGCAGAAGACTGTTAAATTGAGTGCAATCTGGTAATCTTTGGATGCCGCAGTAGTAGTAGTAGTAGTAGTAGTAGTAGTAGTAGTAGTAGTAGTAG
>JAHTLZ010000122.1:22985141-23014213 GCA_023846285.1 Phrynocephalus versicolor | reverse complement strand
GTAGTAGTAGTAGTAGTAGTAGTAGTAGTAGTAGTAGTAGTAGTAGTGGTTGTAGCAGCAGCAGCAGCACTAATAGTAATGAGAAAACATAAACAACATAGCACCCTTATGATCTCCTAATTTTCAAGGGTAAAGTGTGTTTCCTGAAGTGACCCAATTATTCAGTGAGATTTGGTCAGCCTAGTTTTTCAAGCAAGTCCTCTTTCTTGCATTGCTCTTCTACATTCCTCCGTTCTGCTATGTTACATGAACAATGAAGATATATCATTCTGCTAACACCCACACCAATACATGTTCAGCTTAAATTATCAATATTTCGTACTTCATACTGCTGAGATTATCACAACGACAGAGGTTATAGTGTTGGTTATAATGTATATTGTGGGCATTGATTAACTTACATCAAGTTGGCTTCTCGTGTCTCTTGAATTTACTTTGGTATGCATTTTAGTTTATTTTAACGTTACTAGCAAGACTGCAGTAACTAAGGGCATTGTTTGGAAGCCAAGATTGATTGCAACCCTAACCCATAAGTGGTTTAAAAATGAGAGAAAAGCAAATGAGGATCAGTCTATTTCTTTTCTAGGATATCAAGGTCAAGAACTGGTTTTGGTCTCATCCTCTTCATGTTTGCTTTTATTTTTCTTTGTATGCTAATTTTTCGTGGGAAGATTATTTGTGTAGGTAGATTTTTCCCAACGAAGTAAGTGACAAATTCTTGAGAATGTGAGCAACTCTGGCTTTGTTATTTGTACAAAGTTAGGTGAACATGAGCTCTCTTCCTCCTTCCCTTCCTCCTCCCACTTTGCAGGTCTAAGTTTTAACAGTCTTGTTTGTAGTGATTTGAGGTTGAATGTTTTCCTTTCCAAAACAGTTTTAGTTGACACTGGATATTTAATCTTCTTAGATGTGTATCCCTCTTTTTCATTCCAATTCTCAAAATGAAAAGCACAATCTGAAATGTGCAATGGGATAATACAGTGATGCCTCAAATTACGATTGCCCCTATTTATGAAATATTGGAGTTATGAAGGGAAATTTGTGGGTGTGGGGAATATTCAAGATACGAAAATTTAGCCCTATTTTTTCGAGTTACAAAACAGAAATGGAAAGTAAAGGTTCCTTTTCAAAATGCAATTTTGCAATTGCAATACTGCCATCTTGTCGCTACCCCCCACTGCAGTACAGTACGACCCTGCATCCACTGATTTACCAACCACAGATTCAGTTATCTGCACTTGGTGATCAGTGGGTGCAGGGGAAGTCCAAGCTGGGCAGCAAGGAGGGGGAGAGAAAGAAAACTTACCGCTGCCGCTGCGCCGGCCACCTTCCTCACCACCACTGGCCAACCAACCTCGGGGGGTGGGGGGACTTAAGAGTACTCCCCTGTCCAACACGTCTTTGAACTTCCTGCTTGGTTCTCGGGTGGTGGACTGGAAGTTTGAGCTTGAGCGGGAAGTTCCAAACTTCTGGTCCTCCCCCAGGACCAGAGCAGGAAGTTCAAAGGCCAGTTGGCCAAGCGGGTCTTCTTAAGGCCCCACCCCACCTTTGGAGGGTGCCTGGCTGCTAGTGGCGGCGGCAGCAGTGGTAAGTTTTCTTTCTTTCCCCCCCCTTGCCGTTGCCCCTACAGGCTGGCTGCAGAGCCCGGTGGCGAGGAGAAAGGGAAAAAAACCACCTTTATTCTTTCCTCGCCGCCATCACCATACTACTCAGCATCTGGGGCTGTCAGGGGTGAAAGCTGATGATGTATAACTAAATATAACTGCATGCAGGAGTGTAGTTCCATACCCTTCTGGATCATTGCTTAGAATGCCCATTGGCATCCTCACATTTGAGAGGGAGTCTTAATTTATAAATACATCCCAAGTCCTGTGTGCTTGGCAAATCATAAACCAGTCTGGGTTGAACCTTAAAAAAGGGTCCACTGTACCACCAAGAGGCAGCCTTTTGGACACTTGCTTATATGTATGTGGAAAAGAAGGAATCACACCAGTCACCTGCACCAGACACTACACCAGTCACATGATTTCCTCATCTTTATGTTATTGGAGTGGTATTGGAGTATGGATCTTATCTCAGCCACTGTGATGCCCTGTCCCCATTTGCGGGGACGATTAAGAAGTGAGAGCAAAAGGGGTTTTAACTTCTGAACCACGGATTCTCCACATCAAATATTCCTCCTTTCTTCAATTTCCCTGCTAAGCAGATCTCTGGCAGCAGAATCTATTGAAGGCAACTAATGATATCAAATGGGAGCCTCTGAAGGGTGAATAAATAGCTGGAGGTGAAGTTAAGCACTGTTTCCCATTCTTTTCTTTACAATTCCTCCTCTCTAAGCACACCCTCTTGCTATACCTACTTACTTACTTACTTACTTACTTACTTACTTACTTACTTACTCACTTACTTATGTGATTTATATACTGTCCTAAGGCCTGGAACACCTTGTTTTTCTAGTACGGTAGTTGATTGGTAAAACTGCAAGTCTTAACATAGTTCAAGCCTGTTCAAGGAGAGATATTTCTAGGTACTGAGTTATAGAACTGTAATTGCATTTCTGTAGTAGCAGTTCTGTACCTCAGTCCCACTGAGCTCACTCGGGCTTTATTGCCCAGTAAACATATCAGGGTTTGAAATATGTAGCCTAAACTTGAGCTGCTGAGGAATTCAGTCCCAAACTAGACATTAAAAAAAGAAATAATCAGGACTTTAGGTGGACGGATAGCAGTATGGGTATGCTTTGGCAATTTACAGGGGTAAGCAGAGTAAGCAATTCTAAGTCCTTCTAACTGCAACGGAAAAAATTTAAACCCAGGTTGGTTCTGTGTTTTTTGTTATTTTTCTGGGGCAGGGGGTTGCACTAAGACTTGCCTTTGGCTGAATCATGTTATCTCACTCTTTCTTTCTTTCTTTCTTTCTTTCTTTCTTTCTTTCGCTTGAGCTAGTTGCATAACAAACTGCTCTAGATCTCTCTGATTAGGTCTAAAAGGGTTACCAAGAACAGCAGCTATTTTGGACTGCAAAACCAGAAGTAGCCCCCACCCCCACCCCCAGGGTTAGTGTTATTATCTAATTGTCTTCAGTATGTATGTGTGTGGGGGGGGTACAGAAAAGCATTCTAAAAGTTCTACAAGATTGCATTCCTTTGTGCTTGACATCTCTGATTGTAAGAAAAAAATATTCCAAGATGGAAAAAATTCTCCATTCCAACCCTCCCCAGCCACCACTAAATACTTTTATCTTTGACTTAGTAAAATGTTAGTTACTTATTTTTATGATTATTAGAGAAGGGAGCGGGGGGGGGTGTTCTTCCTTGAAGCTACCTTCTGGCATAATCAGTAGTAGCTGGTCAGCCATAGGATTAGGCAGAGAGTGCTGGCTGCTTCACATAGCATATTTGGGAATAACATGAAAGGCAAAAATAAGGGCATGCTGCTTCTCCTCCCTAGTGGGATTTCTACCTAATGAATCAGAATAACTTGTCTGGCTCCAGGTACTTGACCTGAAAAGGCACAAGGGGTATCATATGCTTTTTTCCAAATACCTCAGGCAGGAAAAACATCTTAGGCTTTGTCCCAGAGAGAAAAGGTTCTGCAGACTATTAAATAGCCACTAATGTCTAATAATTATTGGGCATGGTGACTCAGTGGACTAAGGCTCCGAAACTGTTGACTGCAAAGCTGGCACTTACTTCGTTGGGTGCCACGCAGTGGAGGTAAGTCCAGCTCCTGCCAACCTAACAGTTCGAAAGCATGTCAATACAAGTAGATAAATAGGTACCGCCATAAAAAACTGGAAGATAAAACAGTGTTTCCGTGCAGCCATGTCGGCCATGTGGCCATGGACTTGCACAACACTGGCTCTTCGGCTTGAATACGGAGATGAGCACCACCCCTAGAGTCGGACATGACCAGCTCGCATGTGTGTGGGGAGCCTTTACCTTACCTAATGTCCAATATGGGCCAGTCATGTTATTGTCTTGTAGTCACATGGGGAAGTGGTTGTCCTCCACATGCACTGCACTGATGTCCTGATGTTCACATTTAGATTGCCTCCAGAACACACACCACATAAGCATATGCAGCCCCCTTCTTTTGGTTGTTTTTCCCTTTGAACGGCCATTATCTTTTTTTCACTAGCCAACACTGAACCACGAGCTACCATTTTCTATCGTACTTAGATCGTTTCCCCTGTTATGAAGCCAAAATGGACTTCTCAAAAATAGGGATGAACAAGCTAAACAGAAACAGAGAGATGTGTGTATAACAAGGAGATGCTGTTCTGAAAAGCAAGTCAGTCTGTGAGCTAACGGTGCGTGAGTTCCAACTAAAGCAGAAGGATGGAAGAAAAGTTCTACCTAAACTATCAGGCAGGATGTTTAAGTCTATGTGACAAGTTGATGGCCAGGAGAACTGAGACACTGAACACGGACATGTTGCATGAAAATGCTTTGACTGGAAAAGTAAAATGGGGGTGGGGGTGAGGAGGTGGGGGAAATGGGAAAATATAAGGAATTGCTTTTTTGTGGCTTAAAGAAGGGTGGTAGATGCCTTTGCGCACCCCTGTCTGTTTTTATATAAAATGGTTGGCATAATGTACCTCTAATACTCCCCTAATACGCTCTCAGTCTCCCCAGGACAGCAAGTGCCTACCGAAATACAGTAATAACTCAGTTTATGAGTGCCCCAGTCTATGAGCTTTTTGCAAGACAAGCAAAAATTTTGGAACATTTTTGTTCCGGTTAACAAGCTCATCTTGCAAAACGAACACTGGAACACCATCCTCTCCTCCACTGCTTTCAGCTCCTGGCTGCTGCTGCCACCGGCTGGCCCTTTGCCTGCCAGTTGGCTCCTGGCTACCGCAGCTGCCAGCCAGCCCTTCACTCACCATCCAGCTCCTCACCATGGTGCCACAGCCACCAGCTGGTTCATTGCTGAAGTGGCTGCTGGCTGACCCTCCGCCTGCCTGCCGGCTCATCATCATTGTGGCCCTCGGCTAGCCCTTTACTCACCAAATCTCCACTGGCCTTTCTTTTTTTTTAATTATTTTTATTATAAATTTAATTACATACAAACAACATAAGAAATGAGGATTAAAAAAAATACAACAAACAATATAAGTGCACCCCCAGTTACTGACTTGGAAAGCTTCCCAGTCAACTTGAAGCATTATCTGGAGCTATTTAAAATTAAGAAAATAGCTAGACTAAAGGATTGGATGCTTAAGATCAAAACAACTCATGATATAAAAAATATTTTGCAACCCAGTGACTTAACATGGTTAAATTATATTCAACTAGGAAAATGGACGAAGGACTGGGGAAAAAGAAATAATCAAATCAGAGAGTGCACAAAATTTGAACATTTCTTACTATCGCTAGAGTCTTATCAGGAAAATTTAGAGAAAGGAATAACACGTAAAATATATAAAATATTAGGGGACTCATTAGAAATGAAGGAGTTAAATACCTTGAGAGAAGTCTGGAACCAAGATCTTAATGTACTGATAGAGAAAGAAGACTGGAAGAAAATTTGGAATATGAGAATTTTGAGATCATTATCGGTCAGGATAAAAGAAAACTACTTTAAATTGGTCTCTAGATGGTATTTAACCCCAGTTAGACTAAATAGAATGAATTCTGGTTACTCTAAGATATGTTGGAAATGTGAAAAAGAACTTGGTACTTATATGCATCTTTGGTGGGAATGTGAAATAGTCCAAAGGTTTTGGAAAAAAGTGTTTCTAGAGCTAAGCAATACGATTAAGATAGATATAGATTGTAATCCAGAGATAGCATTACTATCATTGTTAATAAGCAAAGATTATGATGCTACAACAAAGGAATTAATAGCAAATTTTATGACAGCTGCTAGATTAATTATAGCAAAAAATTGGAAGTCAAAATTAGAATTTAAGATGGATGATTGGTATAATGAACTTTGGGATATAGCTATAAATGACAAGTTGTCCTGCAGTTTAAAGGTTAAACGAGGAGAAATGAAAAAAGACATCTTCTACGATATTTGGGGTAAATTTTTAGACTATGTATTAGTTGAAGGAAAAGGGAAAGAGTCCACGAATATCTCACAACAATTCTGGAGAAGAGAACTTTAAGAAGATTACTAGAAGAATAGAAGACGGAGCAACGAATAAGATATGGATGGACCCGTGGGATGGGGGTGCACTTATATTGTTTGTTGTATTTTTTTTTAATCCACTGGCCTTTCTAAAGTATGAAAAGTATGAAATGTGTCCACTATATAGGTGTAGGTGCTGTCTGATAATGTATGGATTTGATTTTATTGGGTTTGTGTACCAAGAAGGAAGATTAGTCTTCTCCTAGTGCAACAAAAACATTCTTATCCTCAACCTACCCATTCAAATCCTCCCTGCAAATGTTCTCGCCCTATAATGTCACAGGCCTCCAAAGGAGATGTTGAAGTTGCATGCAGGACTGGCAAGTCAAAGAGAGGTTGCCTTTGTTCCTCTTGTGCTGATGGAGTATAATGGAGAAACACATCTTTATCTTGGCCATTGATACAGCACCTGCAAACAGGATGCGTGGCTAATCCTCATTCTTCAGAATACAATACCACTTCTCACTCTTCTACAAGATACCATGACTTGGAAGGTTTTGGTTGTCCATTAAAAGGATATATGTGTGGTATGATGGCCCAATGTGCGGTTGGAAAGGTTGGTCTAAAACAGGCCTGCCCAAAGTCCGGCCCAGGGGCTAAATCCGGCCCGCCAGGCCATTCTGAGTGGCCCGCGGCTGGCTGGCCCACCCCTCCCTCCCCCTCCTTCACCCCATGTTTTTTTTAAAGAAAATGGGTGGGGCTTGTAGTGGGGTGGCAGGGTTGGGGAGCAACCGGCCCCTGACACATTCTCAGCCACCAAATCTGGCCCTCCTTACAAAAAGTTTGGGCACCCCTGGTCTAAAATATGCTTCAGTCGTATCCAGGATATAATTTCTTAGGGCCTATGACCACTAGTGACGCTGATCAAGGTAGTGCCAGCTGCTTGAAGCAAGAGCCCACTTTTACAACAAATAATTTTGTGTTTAGCAACACCAAGAAGTAGAAAGTCAGTAGAGAGAAGGTACTGTGTACTAGTTTTGTTTATACATAAAAGATTTGTATCTTTCCCTGAGCTATTTGATGGCGACAGTCAACATTTGGAAGTGGTACATTAAATTCTCTTGAGTTTTATGCTGGTTGTTTTCCTGTCTTTGTTCCAAATATGAGTAGATATTAAAGTTCATGGTCAATGAATTCTGAGTCCAAAGGCTGAACTGAAGAGAGTGATTATTTCAGCATTTTTCTTGGACATTGTGTCTTTTTCTTTTGATGATGACTGGAAAATCATAAACATCTATGCATTATTATGTGAAAAAAAGACTTAAATTTGTTTGGTATAACTCTTTCTCATAACCTGCAACATAACTATAGGAAAAAGGATTTGTGGGACTCTTAGTGTTTGATCATTCCATCATGATGCTACTTCATGCCAGATTTTTTTTCTGTCTAAGAAAAGCCTTGCTAAGAAATCCAGAACATATTCTCCGCCCAGGTATACTTAAACTTGCTCAATGTTCTCATTCCTTTTGAAAGCTTACTAACATAGTTGAGATTTAACTCTGCTTATGCTTGTGAGGTAAGTCTGTATTTTGTTCACTTTGTTTTGGAATGTTTCAAACATTGTGCTATATTCAGACATGTAATTTCTGAAACTGATATTAAGTGAAATCAGGATTGGCATAGTGTCTTGATCTAAAGCCACATACATGGTAAATAAACTAGGTTTAGTCACTAGTTCTACTATTAAATTATTAGAGTAACTGACTGTCAGCAAAGGTATGAAACTGAATGACTTGAAGAAGCTAATTTTTGAATTGCTACAAGTAAATAGCTAGTGGACCTTGCACCGGTGGAAAATGCTAGGAAGAAGAAGACATGTAAATAGCTGCTATGATTTGGAATATTTCCTACTAAAATAAGTTCAAGTTGTTGGAAACATCTTTTCTGGGGGGAATTGTCAGAAGAAGAATACATATCAGCTTTATTAGTTCTTTTCTTTGATGTTACATTTCTTCAAGTTCATGAGAAGAGGCACTGAAATACCAAGTGCAGTCTCACTGAATTCTGTGTAATTGCTCTTTTCATATGATTGAAATCTGTATAAATGAACAATAATGTTACTGTACCTTTGTGCAAGGATTCACGTTTGGTATATTTTTTGACCCATTATCTAACTCAACGTAATGAAAAAAGGAAAATTGCAACAGAGATTCCACATCAATTACTTGGGGGGGGAGGCAGGATATAGTGTGTCTTTTATGTATTAAGCTTTTAAAAATCAGATTTTCTCCTTCATTTGCTTGTACTATGTTCTAATCTCATCTTTCCTCCCGTACTTTGTGTCAACCATAACTTGATAACTTTCCAAGCTCATAAAGCTAACTTGTGCTTGTTTAGTTCTGCAAATTTGTTATCTTAAAGCTTCATCATAATTTATGATTGGAAAGCTTGTACAATAAGCCTGGCATCCTTGCACTACAGTGTTTACTCCAAGCATGCCATCCTTGCACCATTACCTCTCCTTCTGTTCTCTGTTCTCTTATGGGACAGGAGGAGAGCGAGAGAAGAAACAGATCCCCATAAAAATATCAACAGAACTGTTTTTACAACAGCTTGAGAGTGCACAACAGGGTACACTCTTAATTCTCAGTCTATATTTAAAACGGAGTGCTGTCAGGACCTCAGAAAAAGGAGGGAGGAGGTTCTTCAACCCTCCCAAAAGCAGTGATCCAAGTTTAAAATGCTGGGTAGAAGATTCAGCCAAGAAAATAATCTTCCTAGGTTTTTCTTGAAAGACGAGTGAAGGAATTGGGAGGTGACTGTGGTAAATCCTCCAGTCCCCCTCTACAACAAAAACTACATTTTTGAGAAAAATCATTGATATGTTCAAGCATATTTTCCACTTTCCCTCTCAGCCACTGAGACATGGGGGGGGGTTTGTAATCTATAATTCTGCAGATGATCTTGGGGTACAACTCCCGTCCTCCCTAATTGTTGACCATGCTGGCCAGGGCTGATGAAATGTGGGTTCCGACAGTAACTGAAAAGTCATTCATCTCCTACTCTTCAGTCAAGTTGGAAGGACCACGCTTCCAATCAAGTCCATTTACTCACATTTCTGTTTGCGTGTTTTAACACCGATGTTTTGAAATGTTCCATTCTCAAAATTCCACCGAAGAAGATTTGTGCCTTCCTGCTTAGAAAAAGGCACATTATCGTCCCTCCCCAAATGATCCCTTATGTGCTGTACTTTCCACTTTTCCAGCATGTCCACCTGCCTGCACTCACTCCTCCATCCCATTCTCCTCCCTGCCATTTAGAAACACCAGTTGATCTCTACCCAGATCCACGTGAGTATCACTGACCCAGTTCAAGAGAATCTCTGCAGCAGAAAGGCACTTTCAGATTTTCAGTTCCCCATTCAGTCAAGATCGTATCTTACATGCAGCCCAGATATAGAATGTTTTATGATTCAGAGGATGTCCAAATGCTGATGATCTTGGTGCTTCACAAGGTAAATACAGTGGACCCTCGTACAACAAATGGTTTGTATAACATGAAATCTGTACAGCATAAAATTTTCCAGAGATAGGGGAAATTTGCTTAACAGAATTGCCTATGGGGCAAACCCATACAACATAAAAATGGTCGCAATTAGAGATTACTCCCTTTTCAGTGCATTCCTATAGGAAATTTGTATAAAGGAAAAATTGCTTAACAGAATTTCATTTGGAACGAATTAATTCCTTTATAAAAGATCCCACTGTATGTGGTTTGTTTAAAGAGTGGATGGGAGGGATTGGTTTCTACTCAACAGCACCCTGGGTAATGTATATGTATGTATGCACCAGACTTTGTTGGCTTTGGCATCCATGTTTGATTCAGAGCTGCTGAAGAAAGTGGTATAGCTATTCCTATAGCACTTTAGTATTTTTTGTTGTTTTTAATCCGGGGGGGGAGGAGAGGGAGAAAGAGAGAGAGGAGGGAGAGGGAGGGAGGGAAGGAGGGAAGGAGAGAGAGAGAGAGAGACTGACTCTGGGAGAAAGAAAATAACAAAACACAAACATTAAAACAGCTATAGCAAATCATTTACTATCTGTCTTCTTCAGCTGCTCTGAATCCCGTTGTTGTACCTCAGGTACCTGGAATTTTGAGAATGGAACATTTCAAAACAGATGAATCAAGTCAGATGATACACTCCAATTTATCTCTCTCTCTTTCATGTATGAGGCACTCTTAAGTTATGCTGAACTACCAAGAACAGCGTATGGTGACTGGGTGAACAGTAAATAACATAAGAACACAAGAACATAAAAAGACCCATGCTGGATCAGGCCAAAGGCCCGTGTAGTCCAGCTAGATGGGCCTAGTTTTATTTTCAATCCCCTTTTTTATAATCCCTAACATGGAATTGGCCTTCTTCACTGCTGCCCCACATTGGGTAGACACCTTCATGGAGCTGTCCACCAACACACCAAGATCTCTTTCGTCATGGATAGCTCAGAGCCCATGAGTTGATAGATAAAGTTTTGATTTTTTTTGCCCCAATATGCATTACTTTACATTTGGCTACATTGAAACACATTTGCCATTTCTCAGCCCATTCCCCCAGTTTGGAGAGATCCTTCTGGAGCTCTTCACAATCTTCTCTGGTTTTTACCACATGGAAAAGTTTTGTGTTATCCGCAAACTTGGCCACCCCACTGCTTATCCCTGTCTCCAGGTCATTTATGAATAGATTGAAAATAGAGATGGGCACGAAATGAACTTTTTTTCATTTCCGTTATTTTTTATTTGTTTTGTTACGTAATGGTGACGCGCAATGAAGTGAGCTGTTTTAAATGTTAAAAAACGCTCTGGACATCCATAAAAATGCAGCGATAATTATTTATACTGTCTGATAATACCTACTGGGGAGGTTGGGGTCCTTAAAATGTTTGTTTTTGTCTTCTCCCATCGCAATGTATTTTTCTTTTCCATTTAACGATGACAAAATGGATGTCACCAGCCACAAAATGGAGGCAAGCCATGTGATGGGATCATGTAAATTCTTGGACAACTTCAACCAATAGCATGCCCAGGTTGCAGACTGGGCAGGTCTGGCAGCCACAGAGGGCATAAAAAGCTCTGTCAGCCCCCGTCCTCCTTGCAGTCTCCGGTGGGAGTTAGGGTGGGATTGCTGTCTCTGCGACTCGTTATTTTCACTTTAGGCCAGCCAGGCAGGTGTGTGTTTCTGTGTTCCTGCCTGCTGCAGCCTGGCTCTTAGGGGAGAGAAAGAAAAGATTTATCTCTAGCTTCAGTCCTGCAGCTTCCCTTTGTGCATGTGTGTGTACCTCTTGGTGAGTACCCTCCCTTACCCCGCAGTGCAGTCACTCTGCGGCTGCCTTGCACCCTGGGCAAAGTCCGCCGCTGCCTTTGCAGCCTCCCTGTGTACTTAGTCTATACTGTGTCTCTGCCAGCATCAATTTTTTTTAGTGTTTTCCCTCTGGTCTGGGGCATCGGGGGACGCCCGCGCACGGAAATGTTTTAAAAATCACGCAAAAAGTGGGTAAAAATGAAAAATGAAAAAACGAAATGCCATTTTTTCAATTCGTGTCCATCAATAATTGAAAAGCACAAGTCCCAGGACATATCCCTGGGGCACATCACTTTTCACCTTTCACCATTGTGAAAAGTGCCCATTAACACCTACTATTTGTTTCCTGGATCTCAACCAGTTCTCAATCCATAACAGTACACAACAGTAGATTAATAACATATGATATATAGATGCTTTGAAAGTGAGGTGCATGTGGGCTCTTACATCCTTACTCTAAGATGCAATATAAATAGGAGGGGCAGGTATACAGAGCTACCTTTGTAGGGCTCCACACATTGTGCACTAATGTCAATGTGTCATTTAGACCTGGCTGTGTAAAAAGCATGTATAGAATTACCATATGATGGAGAGGGCATTACATTAACATACCGAGTGTGCGTATATATAGCCGCAAATCATGGGGCAATGTGGAGCTTGGTACAAGTATTTTATTTTAGCCAGATCATAAGTGTGTGGTTCTCTTCTCCTGAGAATGTTATTATTTTTAGCTTTTCCATCATCCATGATTGGACTAATTAACAAGCTTTGCCCATTGAAGACCACTGTCATACAACTGTAGTGGGCAAATGGAGAGTTAATACTTCTCCCAACCCCCATGCTGAACCTCTTCAGTCCAGATGTGGAAACACAACTATATATGTTGTGGCAGGGTGATTTTGGCTGAAAACATTATTAATGCAGGAAAAGATGCATGATTTTCACAGTCATATTTTAATTTATACAAGCAGAACTTGTACCTACAAGTGATATTACTTTTATATCACTTAACTACCAATAGTAGTATAAATGTGCGAAATCTCAATGACGTGAAAAATTGCAGAGGAAACGTGTATGAAGCCATTTTTCCAAGTGGGACAGTGATAGTATGACATGGCAGGGGGGGGAAAAACAGACCAGATTGAAATGCAAGCTTTCACTTGAACCCAACACGTACATGTGTATGGACATGCACACACAGAGAAGGTGGTGGTGGTGAAAGAGAGAGACTGGAGGATGGCAAAAGGGAGACACACCAGTGGGTGGAAATGTACCAGCTAGCAGAGAGAGAAAGGTTGGGGGGGGGTCATTCCCTCTATCATAAAGCCGAACTGATCTGAGAAATGTAAGATCGGAAGCTTCTAAGCTTGGGAAGTATCTTGGATGTGTCTGCTCTTGCGCGGGAGCAAAATGTCTCATAGCAGTTGGTGGAGGGTTTTTTTATCAGCTTCTTTCAATGTCACTAAGCTTTTGGGGGAGGGGGTCAGGGTCAGGGAAGAGAACATTGGTGTCTTTGTTTCCTCTTTATTGGTGTACATCCTGCACTATTGTGTTTTTAAACCTTAGACCAGTGTTGGCGAATCTATGGCACAGGTGCCAATGGCGGCACGCAACATTGCCCCTTCACAGCCACCTGTATTTAGGTTAAATTGCTTTATTAGCACTTTGTGAATAATGAGTGGGTTTTGAATAGCAGTTTGGGTACTTGGTCTCTAAATGGTTTGTCATCACTGCCTTAGACCCATGGTAGGCAGGATAGGCTTAACATGGCATATGTTTCAATTACATTTTTACAGGCTGGCACATAAAAAGCCATAAGCTACAAAATAAATCTAAGAACAGGTAAACTGGAGAAAGTAAACAAGTGGTGTATAAGTTCAAATTCAACCAATCTTTACAACAATTCATGTATTTTTCACCTGACCATTGCTGGAGACTTCAGCACTCTTTGTCAGTCTCTGAAGAATCTTCCAGAATCCATGTGTATTTGTTTGCCATTAGAGATGGGCACGACTTAGCGGTATTTTCGTTTTCGTTTTCGTTTTTCGTTTTCGTTACGGAAACGAAACGAAAACGAAAATCGGCACCAACCTGGACCGAAAACGGAAACGAAACGACTAATTTCGAGCCAATTTTCGTTTTTCATTACTGGAAAAGCACTCAATTGAGCTAAATGGGGAGAAACGAAAATTTTTTCGTTTTCGTTTTCGTTTTTTCGTTTTCGTTACGTAACGAAACGAAAACGAAAAATTTTGAAATTAGCCCACGAAAACGGAAACGAAACGACTCAGACCCTAGCCAAAACCGAAAACGAAAACGAAACTTTTTTTCTGAGTCGTGCCCATCTCTATTTGCCATAAGAAAACCCTAAACAGTTACTGTAGTTTTATTTTATGACAAAGGTTCATCCAGAAATGAATTACTATTGGGAGAATAAGAGGTTTAAAGCTTGCTTAAATGCAATAATGCAGTCTAAAATATCTCTTTAAAAAAAAAACAGAAAGAGGAGGTATGCAATAAACAAATAAACACTGGTATAACATTTAATTCTCAAGTCAGTTGTGAGTAGAATAATGGTATAATTCAGAATTGGGAAGCAAAATTGGTTTACTTGTAACACCGTTTAATTCCTGCCTTCTATAGAAGTAGAAAAGATATGCAGTAACAGGTGTCTTTCCCTATGTACTGTATATCTATAGCAGGGCTACCTTTAGGGCTCACATTCACAATGTAATTGGCATCACAAGTACTAAGCTTAGAAACAACAACAGCCAAGTATTGACCCTACTCGTGTTGAAGTGGTATCTTATTCTCCCCTTGAAATCTTTTATTGTAGCACTTCAGGCAATTTATAGCAGTAACATTGGTACAATATTGGATACACAACAGCGAATTGCAATAGACAGAGCAATATCTGTACTGTATATGGAACTGGTGGGCATTACTTGTGTCTTGTCTATGGCAGACATGCTGCTTTCTATATGATTAGATCTGCAATTTAACATATAAAAGGTAACAGTCTCCAGATCAACAAAATAAACTTGAACGTTGTGGATAGACAAGAAAGCATTTCTGTTGCTAATGACATGCTCAGATGGGGTGACATTTTGTCAAATGTTTTAATAAGAGAATTTTCACATATCTGTCATCAGGACTAATTAGACAGCAAAGCTTCCTCCTCCATTATATTATAGTATGTTGTATTCTATCATATTGGGTGGAATCCTGTTGCTTAGTATAGCATGTCACAACTACAGTAGGCCCACTGCAACAGTGCAGATCTGGTGAATCATCTCCTCCATAAGTTCCATCAATTCAAATCTACTCTAGTTATGACTCACTATGCTAAGAAAGAGGATTTCATCCATCCTTCTCTATTCTATTCTATTGCAGTTTCCTCCTTTCTCAATGGAAATGTATTTTAAGTACCTGTATATTTGCTGTTTATATTGTTATTTACAGAATACACAAACAAACTGGAAATAGAGTGGAGACCTTGTAAAGATGTTCAGATACATGGTTCACATATAATGGTTTGTGTTGCTCTGTTTGTAAACCGCCAAGAGTTCCTATGGGAAAATCGGGGCAGTATATAAACTTTAAAATAAATAAAATAATAAATAAATTTATTAATGGCCCGACTCAGTGGATGCTCAAATTCAAGGGGACTATTCCTGGAACTGAAGAAATCCTAGTCTCTTGGCCTCTTTCTGCCATGAATCACAAGCACTATCAATGAAAACCTAAGTGTGGCATCCAATAGATCACATAGAGCAGCTGTGTTATGCTTTTTTAGGACCCTAGAAAACAGCCTCTGTGGCATAATCCTGGACTTGAACCTAGGTTCAAATGTGAAGTGTGCTACTGATTCATACACTATACATACCACAATGCCCTAGGGATAATTTTTCCCCCTCTATGCTAGCCATGTCCAAAGTTTGGCCCTCCTGATGTTTTGGGCCACAACTCCAAGAACTCTAAGCTTAGCTTGCCAATGACAAAGGACTGTGGGAGTTGTGGTCCAAAACATCTGGAGGGCCAAAGTTTGGACATGCCTATTATGCTAACTCACAGGAAGATTGCGAGAACAAAATTGACAATCCTGGCACTCCTGTCCCATTAGTGCAAAGGGCAGTGCTATGCTCTTATTTATTTATTTATTTTTGAGTATTTTTCTCCTTGGAAAAGGACCCAAGGCAGCCTACAGTAAGGAAATATAATATACAGTCCATTACAATTAAGACATAGTCAGTCTAAGAAACGAAAATGAGTGGTATCTTACAGCATTAGAAGGCAGCATTAAAACTAACAATTGATAACAGTGTCAGTGCACTCACACAAGGAGAGATATAAGTGGTTATAAAACATAAAGTGTGTGTAGCCATGTGTGATAGATTCATATAAAGGCACAGTAGGTAGTCCCTCATTCAGGGAAAGCTTGCCTGAAGAGAAAGGTCTTTGTCTGTTTCCAGAAAGACAGCAGAGATGGGGCAGTCCTGGCCTTCAGTGGGAGGGAGTCTCAGAGTCTGGGTGCAGCAACAGAGAAGGCCCTTTCATGTGTTCCCACAAGACGTACCAGTGAGGGTGGCGGAATGGAGAGAAAGACCTCTCCTGATGACTTTAGCACCCGAGCTCTTGGCTTTGCAGAATCTACCAGTCTTTTGGACTGCCCCTGTTTACATCCAAAGTTGGGAAAGTTTCTTTAAAAGGTAATTTCTAGTGTAATTTGTTACACTTTCCCTCTGTCCCCCACTCAGAGAGAAATATGCTTTTCTTTATTTTTAAAAGGAAAAGACATAGGCATTCTTTAAAGAATGGCAAAAAAACCCTTGGGGGGAATCTTCTTTTAGTGGCTGCAGACCTGCCCTTTAAATGTAATTTCACTGACATTAAAAAAAAAAAACCAAAAACACCATGACAGGAATTCTTTTGCACAGGTCCCCATGAATCACCGCTGATCAAATGCAATTTTGGGGTGCTTGCAACTCATACACAATGTGAGGACGTCATGTGCACCCAAATCATCAAAAGACTACTTTGCTGCTGCTGTTGCCACTGTTGCTCACACAGAGCACCACAGCATGATTTCAACCAACATATTATAATTTAAGTACCTGTATATTTGCTGTTTATATTGTTATTTACAGAATACACAAGCAAACTATATTACTTATAACATGTTACTTTGAAGTTCTCATTTCCACCCTTCAGCTGCAATAGATGTCAACCTGGTGGTTTTGGCAGGACGATGAGTTTTTGTTGCTGGATCTCGCTACATGGGGGACAGAGATGTTTAGATAAAAGTAATTGAGACATGGGCAGTGCTGGATGAGCGACCCTCAGATGTGGGCTTGCTCAGAAGTTCACACTGCCTAATGTGGCTATCAGACGGGTTGCATAGAAAATAAATATATAAATACCAAGGGCTTTTTTTTCTTTTTCTTCTTAGGTGCCTGTCAGGCATATGTAAGTAATGTGGTATGATAGAACCCCCAATGCCCTGCTTAGCAATGCCCCTACATGCCATATCACCTATTGATAGACGTTCTCCAAAACCACTTCATGATTTCCACTGAGAAGCATAAGTTGTGCTGTCCAGCTGGGAAATTAAAATGAGGTGCATAGGCACGCAGTTTGAAAACACTAATCTAGTCTATGGAGAAGAACACAAAGCTATTACGGTAATCTGGAGAGGAATTCTCTTAGCAACCATGGAGCCTATTTGCTTTGTAGTAGAACACTCTATCTATGATATGATTTAATATGTGTGTCTTACATGGTGAATAAAGACAGCCATGTGGACATTGGCTCATTGGATGCATGGGAGAAGCAAACAGGATTTAGGTTCAGCTCTATTAAAATGCAGACAAGCTTTTTCTCAGCTTCAGTGAGTGGGAAATAAGTCATATCTATACATGCCACATATGCATGTAAGAAGCCTTGACACACAATCACACTGATAGCTGCAGCATGATCTCTGCAATGATTAAGACTCATTTTGTAAATATGACAAAGACCAAATTAAAAACTTGTGTTTTCTCTCATAAAATTGGACATTCAGTGGACATAGACAGGAAACAAAGATTAAAATACAAAGCCGATGTGTATTGCTTTCACAATGAAGAGTACCCGTTAAAATGCAGTTACAGTGGACCCTCATATAACAAACCGCTTGTATAACAAAACTTGAACAACATAAAAAAATCCGGAGATAGGGGAAATTTGCTTAACTGAATCACCTATGGGGCAAATCTATACAACATTAAAATGGTCGCGATTAGGGATTACTCCATTTTCAATGCATTCCTATGGAGTTCCTATAAAGGAAAATTTGCTTCACAGAATTTCATTTGGAACAAATTAATTCCTTTATGCAAGGTACCACTGTATTTGTTCCATAACATAGCAGAAATATTTCTGTGCAAAGGACATTAAAGAATGAAATTTTAGATCAGCAATACTGGTTTTCCTTTGTAGTAGGTGTGTGTTGAGTACTATTACGCTGTCTCATACAGTATGCATATCTACTCAAAAGTGAGTCCTAATAGGTGCAGTGGAACTTTCCCCAGGTAAGTGTTTACAGAACTGAAAAATTAAACTAGACACAGCAAAGAATATGTATGATTACATTTTTAGGTTCTTCATTCTCTGGTGGTGGTGGTGAAGATGCATTTGCTGTGTTGATAAAGACGGCATTGGATATGTTGTTATTACTTTTTGTTTCTCGTGTTGTTGTCTTTCAGAGACAGGCAACAAGAAGTTAAAAAGCACGATACAGAGAAGCACAGAAACAGGGATGGCAGCAGAAATGAGGAGTCGTATGGTCCGGCAGCCAAGTCGGGAATCCACTGATGGCAGCATCAATAGTTACAGCTCAGAAGGAAAGTAAGTTATCTTCTGGACGGTGACAAGAAGTAGCTGAGGAACCCTGATGTTAATAGTGTTGTTCATTGTCCACCCAGCCCGAAATAAAGAGGCGAGACACATTTGTGGGATTAATATTGGGGCACAATTTATTAACATTGTATCAGACTATTTCTCCTACAGTTAGTCCTGGAAGGGGGACCAGCAAGGGCAAGTGGCTCTCTGATATTTACAATGACGTAAATGGGGTGTTAACAGGAGAGTTAGCTCCTCCAGTGATGGAAAAGTTGTGGGCAGCCCTCCCCAAGCCCTTTAAGGCTAGGGTCATAAATCACTCTCCTCTGTCATATATACTTCTATGCCTAATTTGGGAATTTAAGGGCTGCTCTTGTACAATGTCCTCTTTTGGACTATTACCCTAAGCAGCTTTTTGCCACTTACCGCCACAGGAAGAGGGGCTACTTAGTATGCCCCCTTCTCCCCACCCAGCCAAGCAGCTCGGCGTACAGTCCCCCATAGAGGTTTGACAGAAAGAGCTCAAGGCCCAACTCTGACAGGTGTACACCATTAGCCCAGTAAAGGTTGGGCTGGCCAAACCGGATGGTGTGGTGGGTGATGACGAACCTGCCCTGTTGTCAGACGAAGTTACTCAGCTCCCTGTTGACACATTTCTGCGTTCTGTCAATTTTCTTGGGGTGAAAGGCCCCTCTCCATATAAGGCGGGGCAACAGATTGGACCACAGAAATCACACGTGTGGGTACAATTTGCTAAGGCTTAGCAGGTCAGCTTTATCTCGTAGGATCAGAGACTTGCTGGGCTGCTGTGCAACGTTGTTGCCACCCAAGTGGATGACCAAAATATCAGAGGGCATGGTGCTCACGGCCTGGGAGGCGGTTGCCAAGAATGTGTCCCAGTGCATGCTGCATGACCCCCACCATTCCAGCACTGCCCATTCCCCTAGGCCAAGGTCATGACCCCAACTTGAATGCCGTGCATACACAGCTGCCCAGAAGATGTGGCTGTGTCCCAATATCATGACTCTTCTGCAGGCGAGAGGCAGCTCTCCTGAAAAGAGAAACAAACTGTAAAGTTGGCAATAGCAGGGGTGTGACCCAGAGGCAGACAGAGGCGCAGGCGGCCACACTCCAAAACATGAAGGCAACCTATAAGGTTGATAACGGGCGGATGTAGGCCTGGTACTTCTGTGATTTCCATTGGGCCCGTAGCCCATCATTGCTGCAGTTGAGGCAGCACTGATCCTGAAGGAACGTGCGCCTACGGAGTGTCCGGGCGCACCCACTCTGGCTAATGCAGCGTTGGTGACCCTCCAGAAATGTTACCTTTTCAAGGGGGAGCCATCCTGATGTCTGAACAATGGACCAGCAGAGTTGCCCCTGTAGGCCAGGTAATCTTTGAGGGCATGCACCGGGCACAAAATGGGGTCAGCACAATGCACAATAAGGTGGCCCCTGCCTATTTTATCGGTTTTGGACCTGCACAGCATGAAGGTGATGACCTCCGCCGTCAGGGCCAGGTTAGCCCTCTGCAGAAAGGGTCCTGACAAATCAGATTTGGAACATGCCACCAACTCACTGATTCACAGGGCAGCAAAGAAGGCGGTCAACATGGCTGCTCGAAAGTGGCGTGCCTCAAAGTGGCTAGGACAAAGCTCCAGCCAGAGGTGGTAGAGACGAGTCAAGAGCTCGGGTGAAATAGGAACTCTGGAGTCCACAATTCTGCCTCTTTCCCTGCACCACCCCTCTAACATATTTTGCCCTCTAAAGCCAGTGTTGACCTTAGTGATAGCCCTTTCGTGGGGCTCTGGTGAGAGGTCAGCTGACCCAGCGAGCAGCAGCTGGCCAATGTCTCTGGGTATGGTGGCCAAGCCCCATACTGGTTACAAAGGTGCTTCTTCCAGCCCTTGGTTGGTCAGAGCTCCCATTCTGGTGGGACAGGCAGTAACTCGGACTCCAGTCTGAAGGGGAAAGAAGAGACTTTTAAAAAGGGAAGTAGTGGCTCAGATAAAATTGAGGCTGGCCGGGCCTGAAAACCACACAATCTAATGATGCAGGGATGAGCAAAGAATAGGGATGGGCAGGAAACAAAAAACAAAATACTGTTTCATCATTTCGTTACGTAACGAAACAAAATGAAATGAAACAAGGAACGAGCATTTCGTTATAGATGAAACGAAACGATCATTTTTAAATTGAAATGGACCATTTCGTTCCATAGTTTTCAGAGGACTCCTGCCAACCTGTCAATGGCTGGACCCCTTTAAACCTGGCCCAGTTGGTGCCAGGGGATCCCCCTGCTGCCAACTGGGCCAGTTTTAAAGAGGTCCAGTCGATAACAGCTCAGCAGGAGCCCTTTTAAAATGGCTCCCGGAGTCCCAGGCACCAAATCTGGTGCCTCTAGGACCCAGGGGAGCTGTTTCATTTCGTACGGTTGTTAAAAAATATATATATTCATAAGAAACAAAACAAAACAAAATGAGGGTGAGCACAAAACAAAACAAAACTTTATATTTCCGTTTCATGCCCATCCCTAGCAAAGAGCTATGGTTGCTCACGGAGAAAAGAAATGCGCCATTTCTGCTTATTCTCTGGAAAGAATGGCTCAGAATCTCTTAAGTGTTTATAAAATAAATTTGTGGCTATGATCTGGCAAGGTTTGGCTACGTTCAACTTAGGTCTTGGGAACACATATAAACGCAATTGTTCCTTTGGTGTGTGTTAGCTTTAATGTTTTCATAAGGGATTTAAGACATATTGTCTGCTCTCAAAGGATGTTCTACTATTCCTCTGAACCTTCCAGGATTACTGAATCCCTTTGCTGCCTAATGAAAGATTACATTGTTAGGTGTTGTACTGGTTTGATTACGCTTCATCCAAAAGTTGCTGAAATAATTAAATATAGTCGTGGGTCTACGAAGACTCAAATATTCACGTTATGACGTTATTTCTTCACTTGGTTCTCTTCCAGCCTGTGCACTTGGAAATGCAGAACCTTGTTCACAACAGCAAAATAAACTAGGGATTAATTTTGTTCTGCTTTGTTTGTTTCGTCACAGCTTAATATTTCCTGGAGTTCGACTGGGAGCTGACAGTCAGTTCAGTGATTTTCTTGATGGGCTTGGGCCTGCGCAATTAGTAGGTCGACAGACGTTAGCAACTCCTGCAATGGGTAAGTATAGATTCCTTTCTCTGCACAAGTCAGATGACACCACAGTCTTTCAAAAGTTGCTTTTTTTGGACAAGGCATCCTCAAATCAACAGAGAAGGTGAAAAAGTAAAATTTCCATTGCTCTACTCCAGTCAGTGTTCATGATGTAAAAGCAGGGGGTGGGAAGATTGATGAGTGAGGTGAGATATAATTGAAAATCTGTGATATGCGGATGCAGGTTGGGTCAGTCCTGGGGGGCCTAGCTGGGGGCTCTTGTATTTACCCCCAGCCTGGTGCTGCCCTGAACGGGCCTGCAAGGGCCTTCCTGCGAACCAGAAGTGACATCCGGATTGCCTAAAATCATTTCTGAGGTCTCTGACAGGCCTAGAAATGCCCTCAGAGGCCTCAGAAATGATTTTTGGTGATCCAGAAGTCACTTCCAGGCCTGTTTGGGGCAGCACCAGTCCTGGGGTAAGTATGGGAGGCCTGAAACTGGGTGCCTTTTTTCATATACTGTGGACCCGCAATATAGCGGGACCACAGTATATAAACCACAAAAGGGCGGGGGACCACTGTAATAACCAGGTGCTGTCAGGGCCCTTCTGAATTGTAATGACCTGCTTCAGGGTTTCCCAAGTAGAGAATACTCAAAAGAGTTTACCATTATTTTCTTCTGGGGGCACTTTGGCACTATTCAACTGGCCCAATGGCACACAGGTTGACTGTACTTATAGGAGACACAGTGGGCAATCAAAGTCCCAAATTCTGGCTCTGTGGCCAGATACCTGAGCCACTGAACTATCCAGCTAGCTAGTTGGCATGTTGAGGACCATTAAAACCATTTTGATCAAATCTGTGTGTGCATATATGCAAAGACAATGCAAGAAATGTTAAATTCTTTTGGGTTGTTTTCAGACTTCATTTTCAGTTACAGTCACCCCTTGCCATTTCGCGGTTCAGGTACTGCGGTCCCACTACATCGCGGGATCGCAGTACCTGCACTGCTGGGGGGAGGGGGTGAACAGATCGCTCCCTGCCACCCCCCGCCCCCTCCGAGGCTTAACAGAGCCGCCCGGGAGGGTCGCGGGGAGCCATCTCATGGCTCCCCACTACCCCCCAGATCCCTCCGGGAAGTCTTGGAAGCTGCCCGGGAGGGTCGCGGAGAGCCATTGCATGGCTCCCTGCCACCCACCTGGGCCCCTCCAGGAAGTTTCGGGGCCGGGGGGGCGGGGCCGGGGGGGCGCAATCCCCATTGAAATGCATTGCCAATGCATTTCAATGGAGAAATTTTCCCCATTGGAAAGCATTGAGCCAATGTTTTCCAATGGGGAAAATTTTCTCCATTGAAATGCATTGGCAATGTTTTTCAATGGAGACGGCCCCGGAGGAGAAGTCTCCGGCGGTGCGGGTGGGCGGGAAGTCAGATCCCCCTGCTGCTGCTGGCAGGCGCCGCCCCAAGACTTCTCTGAGAGTCGCGCGATCCGCCCCGCCCCCAGCGCCCCCCACCCACTTCCGCATATCGTGGATTTTCATGGATCGCGGGTGGGGTGGGTCCCTAACCCCCGCGATCGGTGGGGGCTTACTGTATTTTTATGATCTGTTTTAAAATCAGTCCTAGTCTGTCACTCTGTCCGCTATATCGTACTGGCTCCCTATCCATTCAGATATGCACCACTTAATAAGCTTGTTTGGACATGAAAACTCATAAATAGGCTATTTTTACATTTCTATAGATCCCATGTAACACTATATTTAAAATAATTGAAAATAATTTAATAATTATTTAAAATAATTGGGGTGATATTTTCTTCCTGTCCATTGCTGACATTCATTTTTAATAGGCTCGAGGGAGATTCTAACCTAGAAAACCAACAGAGAATTTTTTAAAGAAGGCTCCACTTCTACCTGAGGGGAGTTCTACCTGATTATTTGTTGTATGCAGAAAATGGCTGGGTTGTGGCACCCCCTGCTGATGCCTGGTAGCCATCAAGAATTAGGAAAATTAGACATGAGTAAACAGCGTGGGTACTCCTGAGATGTGGCTGAAGAAATTTTTCCTATGAGGGTGTATGCAAGTCAAAAGCAGGGTATTAATAGGCCAAGATCTTTCCAGAAAGTCCTGCTGACATTTGAAGTAGCATTTAGGCCACTTTAGAGCAATCAGTCAAGAGAATTTATACCAGATATAATCATATATCACCCATAAGGCTTTAAACTTAAAGTTTCAATAAAGGAGAGTAGTTTATAGCATGCTAGAGATTATATATCTTTAACAATAGGTTTCTCATGGAAATGGTATATATTATCATTGTTTTTCCACTTGACTTTAAACCACCTGATTGATCACCCATCAGTTTTCTTTCTTCCTTGTTTGTGTATTGGTTTTTAAATATAAAGGTACTTAGCAGTCACAGAACATATAACACCTACTACATCTACTCAGGCAATGAGAAACCAAAACATGAAAAAGAATCCTAGTACCTCAGAATAATGGAATTGGATGGGACCTATAAGGCCATCAGGCCCTGCTTAATGCAGGAATCCAAATCAAAGTATTTCTGACAGGAGGGTTGTCTAATCTTCTCTTAAATGCCTCCAGCACTGGAGCACTCACCACTTCTTGAGGTAATTGGTTCCATTGTTTTACTGCTCTAACAGTTAAGAGGTTGTTCCCTCAACCCCCTTTCAACTTAAATCTGGCTTCCTGTAACTTGAGCCCATTATTATGTCTCTGTGTCCTGTATTCTGGATTGACTAAGGAAATACCACAGACATCTTTTCAGTTACCAACAAAATAAATGCCAGCAATGGCAGGAAGGCACAGACTGGAACAAGAGGCAACCCCAAACACTTTGAACAGGTTTGGCTGTGGATGTTCCTTAGGCTGAAGCCTAAACTAATAGCACAAAGAAAATGTGACAGGTGACTGTAACTACGTGAGGAATCTGTAACTCAGTTGATAGTGAGAATAGTGATAAAGGATTTCTCCCTGGGGCATGCTGCAAAGTTGCTTACCCCTGACCTTATTGCACTATATGTAAAGACAAAAGGCAGCATGGATAACAGAAATGGAACCTGGTTTGTCCCTGCCTTGCCTGGTGCTTTCTCGTGCAGTGCTGAAGGAGTGGAGGATGTTTGGTGCTGTGTTGATTGCTGGAGTGACTCTCAGAAAATGGCATTCAATACACTATCACCCAGCACTTCTGTCTCCAGCTAAGCTTTTGGGGAGGCACCAAGGAAGTGCTGTGTTGGTCACTCAAGAGTACCTTGTCTAGTTAGAAAATATGGCTCAAATTTTTAAAAACGCGTTCATTCCTTCATCCCTGCAGTCTGATTTAAATTGCACTAGACAGGAAAAAAGGGATTGATTTGTACACCCAGAAACAAAATGAAATAAGCAGTTAAAATGTAAACTGGGGGATTGTGCAGAAAGTGAGGCAGACAGTTTTAAGAAATTTTAAGAACAGCAGAAATTCAGGGGAAACTCTGAAACAAGTATGTAAAGTATTTTCTGCGAATGACTGAAGGATTTGCTGTGGTGATTCATGTGTTCCTAACACCCATGTCCTCTTTTAGGTGATATACAGATTGGAATGGTGGACAAGAAAGGCCAGTTAGAAGTGGAAGTCATCAGAGCCCGAGGCCTAACGCAAAAGCCTGGGTCCAAATCTACCCCAGGTAAGCGGGGGGGGGGGGACTCTTGATCTTAAAATGTTCAATTCTCATTTTTGTAGCAGGATATTGTTTTATGACAGTAATCATTGGTTTAACCTAAAAGGAGTAATATGCAAGCCACAGATACTGTAGCTTGTGACCAACTGGGGCAAACTTGCTAAAACCAATGTAAAGGGTTTTAACTGAGAAATTCCTATTTCTGCCCTTGAGGGCCACAATAAGCAGTGTTTCTCCCCAGTGGAGTGGAGTGTAAATACTAGAGATGAGCACAAATTAAAAAACTAATTTCAAACTTTGTAAAAGTAGAAAAGTAAGACTATGCTAGAGGTGAGACCTTTATAGGTCACTAATAAAATTACATACAATCATTGCAAGCTTTCCAGTGCAAAACACTCTTTTTTGAAAGCATGTACCAAAAGTCCAAACACGGCAAAAGATGTGCTTTGCCAAGAGGTAATTCTTAGATGTGAAGTTCTTAGCAAGGAGAAAGGTGGGGTAAAATACTCATAAATAAATAAATAAATAAATAAATAAATAAATAAATAAATAAATAATAGTTGCCAAGTAAAACTTTGTAAAGTTAAACTTTGCAAAAAAAAATCCTTAATTCATTAATTCATAATTGTATGTATTGTTACCTCTAACAAATATGAATTAATGAATTCTAATGATTTTTTTTATTTGTTGATTCATTGGGTAGTAAAATGGCCTTCTAGGAACCTAGAGACACCCACATTTCAGGGAAGCTTCCCCTGACCTGTCCCTACAATATCTCCATGACTGGATATCTGGTTTCTCAGTTATGCTCCCCCAAAGATGGACTCCCACAAATGTTCCTCCCAGGCACCTCGAGACACAAACCTATGTAAATGCTTCCCCAAACCATTTGCTAAAGGGCACTTTCCTGAGGGGGGAGCACTTCGTGGGTGTATAATACAGATGTCTGAAACCCAATCTTCAGTAAACTTGGATCAGTTGTAAAGGAGGACCTTGCATGGTAGGCTTCCTGGAAAAACTGATGCCTCTCTAGTTTTCTGGGAGCACTTTCCTGGAGGGAAGGTCTTTGTAGGTGCACTACTCAAACATCCAGTATCCAAACTTCACCAACTTGTAGAGGAGAGTCCTGGGAAGCCTTCCTGCAGATTTGGTGTCTCTAAGTGCTTTAGAGACCATTTTATAGGGTTTTAGAGAGAACAAAAAGAATTTACAAATTCATAAATTTGATAGAAAAAATAAATTTGCTTTTTGTGATTTGTTGACTTTGATGAATAGTGAATCAAAACTAATCACAATTTTTGATTAGTCTCTATATATTTCCCATTTTCCTTTTATCAAAAACTGGGGGTGGGGGTGGGGGTGATTCCCAAACAACCATTACAGTGCCTACACATTATAGGGTGAGTGAGCAAAAATCAGGCCCCCAAGCTTTCTGAGTTTGTCTACCCAGTTTCACCTTTATTTCCTCTGGATGGACAGTATCACACAAAGGACACTACAAAAGTGTAACACCCATGTTCTATTCTGGAAAGCAAAGTTCTTCCATGCTTAAACCATCCTTTGCTTGAAGGAGTCAACTGCCCTCAGTCTACCCAATCTCCTATAAAGTTTCAAGAAGAATTGAAGCAGTGGCAACAAGGAACTTAAAGGGGGGGGGATCATTCTTATCCCATTCTCATAATGTAAATGTCTCCAAAATGTTTAGAAGCATTGTGATAGATACCAGAGTCTTCCTGAACGATGTTACATACTAGAGTGGCACGTCACAGACATTTTGAATAAATTATTTGACAGAGATATATCAAAATACACTCAATATCCACAACTGCCTTCTGAAGCTGACACACCAGTTTTATATTTATATTTTCAGCTGCTTGGGTGTGTAGCCATAACATTAGGTACGCTTTAACTTTAACAAAGTTTGCTAGTTAATACAAATTGTGCTGAGAGAGAGCAATGCTAAGCTTTGGTGTATATAAAATGGCCAATAAAATAGATTTCAAAGGGTGATGTCAGACTGGGGTGTGTGGGAAAATGACATTGCAGTAAAACCCTTTAAAGCAGCATTATACATAACAAAAGGAAAGGCAAACAAATGAGAGGTATGATGCTACCTGAGCAAACACATTCTTAATTGGCAGAGCACTTCTTTAGGCAAGTCAATATGTTGCAGCACTTCCAAGCTAGGGGTCGAAAAATTCATAAGCAGAGTCACTCGTATTACGAAAACTACTCTTTTCAGAACACCTACTGGGGGGAAACCTCCACTGTGTCCCAACTCCATTATCTTATGCTGACTGAGACATTGAGAATTTAGGAGAAGCATTTGATCCTGCTCCATAAATAGTCACCATCAATCAGTTTTTCTAAACAAATGTAGGGTTCAAACCGTCAGCTGTGGGGAACTTATGCCAAAGTTCATTCAGTGTTTTGGAACAAATTAACTGCATGATGAAAGATGTTTTGTGGTACATTCTCAGAAGAGGTTACTTGCATAATTCCCTAATCACACAAACAATGGAAGAGGGACTTTTTGAATGCAAGTGGAACTTTCTGCCCATTGAGGCAACCTGATAATTCAAAGCAAGGAAGAGAGAAGAAGAACGTTGCCTCTTCCTTTCCCCCTCTGCTTACTTTCTTCTATTTGATGTTTTATTATTATTATTTGATGTCTTATTATTATTATTACTAGGATAATTTTTACCTTCCTTTTAATATATATATATATATATGTATGTGTGTTTTCGTAGATTTTCACGGGTATAGGTATGCATGTTAGGGTGGATTCGGGTTTCTTCCCGTGTAGAAATCTGGTTGTTTTGGCGACGTTTCGACGAGGTCTCACTCGTCATCTTCAGGCTGGTGTTCTGGCTTCTTTCTTCTTGAAGCAAAGCGTGATCTCAGTTGAAGTCCTTCTATAAATACTGCTGGGGGGTGTGTGGTTTGCTTGCTCTGTTGCTGATTGTAGGTTCGTTTGTTCTTTTGTGATCTGCTGTGTGGCTGAGGCGATCGTTAAGGGATTAACTGCTGGTGGGTTAGATGGCTGTTTAGAGACATCCTGTGTGGGTGAGGTGCTGGATGTGTGTCTATCAGCCTTTTGTTTCTTAACGACCTTGGTGATGGGCGTTCTGGCAGCATCCTGGGCTTTGGTGGAGTGGGGTCCTGTGTCTTGTGAATTCATTTTAGTCTGGCTACGTGTCTGTGGTCTCCCAATGTTTTTTTGGCGTGTGTAGGTGTGCTCCATGTGGTGACTGGAGTGGGGTGCAGCAGTAGATGGTGCAGTCGTGGTCTTGTTATTGGATGGTGGTTTCGTTTCATCTGTGGGAAGGGTCTGGGTTTGTGTTTGGTGTGGATGGAAGGTGGTGGCATCTTGTGTCCTCTTGGACCTGGTGTCGGTCTTTGTGACAGAGGCTCGTCTGTTGACCAGGGCTAGTTTCCAATTTGCTAAATTTGCAATGGATGGATCGATGGCTTATAAATGGCACCCTTGAACACTGGCTATTACCAAATTTTAAAGCCGGCATATAGTAGCAGCAACAACTTTCTTAACTGAAGAAGGGAAATTGTGCAAGCAGCTATACCCTCTGGCTTGCTGTTCATCATGTTTCCAAAGTGAAGTCAAGTACACATTTGTTTATTCATCAAGTGGATACATGGAAGTACAGTGGTCATCAGAGTGGAGAGGTAGAATTGTGGGCCAGACTCATGCTATATAATTATACAAGACAAGTGGCATTCCAGAAAATAAATGTTTTAGTCTTACAAGGAGACACTGTTTCCTCCATCTTCAAGGCAAATACCAAAAACTAGAGAACATGTCTTATTCCAAGGACATAACAGAGCTTATTCAAAATTTATGTTCATAATCTGTATATACCCCCCATATATACTGTTGCATGTATTGGCATGATGTGACTAACTGGCTTAAAAACTAGGG
>JAHTLZ010000122.1:22966831-22979172 GCA_023846285.1 Phrynocephalus versicolor | reverse complement strand
TATTATTATTATTATTATTATTATTATTATTATTATTATTATTATTATTATTATTATTATTATTATTATTATTATTTCCAGACCTATCCTGCCCATGTTTCCATTGGGCGTAGATTAAGTACTGCTCAACCTTCTGAGCAGGAAGAATTGGTGCACTACCAGATTCTGTTTTGTCTTCTAGTGGCCAAATAATTAAATAATTAAATAAATAAATAAATAAATAAACTAATGATAATTCGGTAGTACCTTTCTATTTTGACCACTTGTCTTAACATTTCCCTGTGCTTTTAAATAAACTTCCGACTCATGTTATGTAGACATGTTTAATAAAATTTCCTTTTCATGTTCAGTGTCGTTGTTGTTCTGTACTAAGCATGGCTGAGAGTTGGCCATAAGGATCCGGGTCCTGATAACACCAAGTTGTGCTTTTGCAGTCAAAACACGCTGTAGATCCACCAAGGGCTGTGAGAGAGAGAGGCAGCAGATTTGAGGGTTTCATGATTGGGGCAGCAAGACGTTACTCATTTCTAATGTTCCCGTCATTTGTTTGATGTTTAATTGCCAAGGAAGAGGAGAGACACTTGTGGACTTTTTAGCCTCCTGAGCCAAAATAACATGGCGGCTCTGGTGCATTCTATGCCTTACTTTGCACAAGTGGTGGGCCCCGTTTGTAGTGACACCCCAGACAGCCAACTGATTGGGGCCAGTCCTGTGTCCCCACCCCCAATTCTGTACTCAAAGAAACGAACAGGAAGTTTCCAAGGTTTTTCACAGATGGACAACACAAAAGGGCAGAATTCTACATGCTGCCACCCAAGGTGGGTAATCATATCCAGTCTGAGGGATAATTCCGTTCGGTCAGCAGCTCAGGGTCACAGTTGCCTCAGAGCACCTGAAATTCAACTCTACTACTTCTTTGCCACTTTCAGGTGACTTTTGAATGTTTATTTTAGTTTATTTGAAGTTGTCAAATAAGGAAGTAGTGGTTGCAACCTTTATTTCCATCTTAAAATAACATTTTTCAACCTTTAAGGTCCTCATTAGAGAAGAAAGTTTCAGTCAGACTGTTTCATTCCATTTTAGTTTGTTCTTTCGAATTGTTATCTCCGTGCTTAAGGACTGTTCAGGAGTCCGAGAATCACAGAGCTGTCATTCTCTCCCGTTTTCAGTTTAGGCGATAAAGCATTTCACAGAACAACTTGAGATAAAGTAAAATAAACACTGGAATGCTCCTACAAGCCCATAAAACACCCTTGAAACCGTGCCACTGACTTTGGGGGCTAATTGTGCTGCAGATTTTTGACTTTTTAAAAAATATTATTATTACAGTATTAATTATTATTAATTAATTATTATTTTGTGGAGAGTGTCTTGGAAGGCTGCTAAAAATAGCCATCACTTGCTGCAATCCTTTAGCTTTATTCCATCTTTCTATTTGCCCCCTTTTCTTCCAACTGTTTTGCTACTTTTATTTTCAGTGGTCTGAAGAGAAAAAGTTGAGAGAGTACTTGTTGGAACACCCTGCTATCCTAAGATAATAAGCTCGGAGTCCTGAATGGGAGGGAATTGTCAGTCTGAGAGCCAAAATAGAGAAGACAGACATCCTATCACTGGAGCTGAAATCATGATGGTGGCCAAGAGTAGAGATGTAAAATTTCCAGAAATTTTGACGCTCAGAGGGGGGGGGGGTCTGAATGTCTTATAAATGTCTTATAAGTAACCTTTGAACTGCAGAGCTGGAAGTCCATTCTTGTCAAGGAGTAGCAATGAGGAACTAAACTCCCAATTTCTGGCTTGATAGCAAGGCATCTAATCTGCTGAGCTATCCAGCAATGGGTGGGTGTGTTAGATAATCCTGTTACAGTGGTATTTTGTATAAAGGAATTAATTTGTTCCAAATGAAATTCTGTTAAGCCAATCTTCTTTTATACAAATTTCCCATAGGAATGCATTGAAAGCACAGTTACCCCTAATCGCGACCCTTTTTATGTTGTACGGATTCGCCCCACAGGCGATTCTGTTAAGCAAATTTCCCCTATCTGGAATGTTTTATGTTGTACGGATTTTATGTTATACAATCCATTTGTTTTATGTAAAGGCCTTACCAAGCCTAAAAACCTCAAGGACTTAGTAAAAGAGATAGCTATCCCTCAGTGCCTTTTTTGAACTGAAAATAATAATAATTAAAAACAGTCAGAAAAAGGTAAAGGAGCAGAACAGGGGGGGCAGTAGGTCATGGTCCCCCAGGGGCCACATTGTGCCTAGGGTTGTCACTGTGTGCTCCTCTCATAGAATAAACACGTTCAGCAACCAATGCTGGGTTAATGCAAACTCCTGTTATTGTTAGGAATGTAGGAAGCTCCTTAGAGCAGTCAATATTGGTTTTCTTTCTAGTCTAGTAGGATTACCGTCCTGATTCCGGTCGGCAGCATGGTCTCATGAAAAAAGCTTTGCCATCCTTTCTAAGCCTGACTGCTGGACATCGTAGGGAGTAGATCTGGGTTATTTTCTGGACAAAACATGGTTTCTACTAACCTATGAATATTTTCCAAGACTTTGTGGGGGGGGGAATATAATCCCTGGTGTCCTGTGCGTTATGTTGCAGCCCTGCCAGGTGCATTATTCATATACTGTACAGTGTTTTTCTTCTTTTATGGCATGTGCAATCAGTAGGATATGCTAGGATTTACTGTTCCATTAGAGAAGCATTACTCACCATTGCCTTAATACTAATCTTTTTCTTAGGACAAGGCTTTGATAAGATGTCTGGATCCATGACATTTGTTGCACATCCTCCAGCAGGCCTCTGGAAGCAGCTTCCTTCTCAGCCTGCCTCCATTCTCAACACTTTGTTCTTTGCGAGTCCTCTGAAATAGTGTTTGTCTCTACAACAGTTCTCATCTCGTATCATCCACAACTACTCTTGCTGCTGCTGCTGCTGCTGCTGCTGCTGCTGCTGCTACTACTACTACTACTACTACTACTACTACTACTACTACTACTGTTCTGCTTAATATTTTTACTTTTATGAGGATTTTAATTACCTAGCTTCTGTCTAGATCTCAGAGCTCAGGGGCTCCACTTCTACAGTGAGAAGTGCCAGAGAAAAAAATTGCCATGCAGTTAAGATCTAAGAGACCTTCAAGTAATACCTTGGTTTACAAGAATAATTCATTCTGGCAACATGATTGTAAAAGCAAATTTCCTCATAAGAAACTCAGATGATTTGTTCTGGGGTCCAATAGACCACATACTGTATGCACAAAATGCCAAAACTCGCAAAAGAAGTTAGCTAAAAGTCCATGTCCACACCACAGTTTAGGTACCTGGCTGCAGAATCTGCTGTGCATGGGACTAACAACTGGATTTTACTCTGAGTTTTTAATGTGACAATAATAAAGTGCATTTTGTAGCCCTATACATACTTGACCTACTGCCCCATGACTAGAAATGGTTTGAAAATATAAAGGGTGTTGAAAACATATTTAAAAATAAATAAATATAAAGAAAAATAAAACCCTAACCTGCACTCCCCTTTGAAAATGTTTCTGCATGGTGCAAGGGAGACTTCTATTCCGCTCTCCTCCCTCTGCTTTGGAGGTTGCCTAAAATGGAATATTCCAGAAAATCTCCTGCAATCCAGCAGGGGGTGAGGGTAGGGAGAGATCAACCATTAGCTCACATCATGTGACCTGCTCCAATGCTTGTATATCAAGACATTGCTTGTTGATCAAGGCAAAATTTAGAAGAAATGCTTGCTTGCCTTGCAAAACGCTCTTTAACCAAGTTACTCTTAAACCAAGGTATTACTGTATATAAAAATATGAAATTACCAGAACTGGCCCCTAGAGCATGCCAGAAACCATTGCTACGTCACTGTTGAAATGACATTTGCTATAATCCACATTTTTCAGCATCCCCAAGGGGAGGGGGCCTTGGATTCGATTCCCCCACAGATATGGGGGGGGTCCTAGTAGATTTTTAAAAAGACGGAGCAAAAGAACTCCATATTCACTGGACATGTGATTTCCACTTTTCAAGATTGCACCAGTGCAAACACAGTAGCTTTATTCTTGTGCAAGGGATTTAAACACTGCTTTTTAAGCAGTATCAAAAGAGGAAATGTACTTTGAATGTACTGCTTCACACAGTTTTCTTCAAACAGGAAACTGGCCTTATTCTTCTTATATGTTACATCGCATTACATCTATATTTCATACTATTGAAACATGAAGGATAAGGGGGGACTGCAAATAATTCAATATTAGTTTTAGATATAATTCCTTTATCCAATAAGTGATTAATAGCCTGCAGCCAAAAAGTGCTGACCATGGAGATATGTGGCTATCAAAGTGCTCCACGAGTCTGTCTGGACTTAGTTAATATCTTTATAGATGAAGTGGATGAAGGAGTAGAGGGGATGCCCATCGAATTTGCAGCTAATATTAAACTGGGAAGAGTAGGGTGTTTCAAGTGGACTATCAGGAAGCTAGAGGACAATCAAGATGATAAGAAGGTGTGGAACTAAAGTAGAGGGAATTAGGTCTGGTTAGCTGGAAAAAGAGAAGGCTGAAAAGCTAATGGGAGTATTTAAATATTTGAAAGGCCGTGATTGTTGAAGCAAGTTTGTTTTCTGAGGATGTAGAGGGCTGGCACGTCTGGGAATGAATGTACTAAAACTGCAAGAAAGGAAATTGCAACTAAACGTTAGAAAGGATTTCTGGAGAGTAGGAGGTTTCAATAGTGACACAAACTCCCTGAAGGGTGGGCTCTCCTTCAGAGCTAAGTTGGCCATCTGCTGAGTATCCTTCTGCATCCAAATACATTTCCCCTTTTCAACAACACTGGGGTCAAGGATGCCGAACCCTCCACATAGTTCGAAATCTGTGTATAACTCTGATGCGTGCTTGCATTTAAACTCTAAGCTAAGTGGTCCTGGTATCTGGCTCAGCCAAAGACAATTTCCTATTTCTGTCTGCTAAGTGTGACACAGAGGCACTTCCAGGAGGAGGTTGATTCACACTTTCCTGGCAAGCAACCGCAGCAGAATGTCCTCTTCTGTTTCACGGTCACGAAAGACAGAGGAATCTTGCTGAAATCTTTTGTGACTTACACAGTCCTCAGAGGGGGATGCACAGAGAGACATGTTGAAAATAATTTAGCATATTGGGATTATAGGTAAACTTTGGTCTTATCAAAACAGATGATGCCCAAGGTGTACTTCTATAGCAATTAGAAAAACTACAGTCATGCTGAGTGGGAGATGCCTGGAGATCTAGTCCCAAAAATAGAGATGGGCACGAAATGAATTTTTTTTCCATTATTTGTTATTTGTTTCGTTACATAATGAAACGAATAATGAAAATTGTGATGAAATTGGAACAAACAGAACCAAGCCGAACCAGGAAAATTAGGTTCGTTACGTTTTGTTTTCGTTAATGGCGACGCACAATGAAATGAGCTGTTTTTAAATGTTAAAAAAATCCTGAATATCTGTAAAAACCCAGCGATAATTATTTACTCTGCCTAATAATACCTACCAGGGGGGTGAGTCCTTAAAACGTGTATTTATGTCTTTTCTCAGATCGCTGTATTTTTTTCCTTTAAGGGGAGTTAGGTGACATCGACCCAAAATGGCTCCCAGATGCCTAATATTGATTTCTTGGGTATTAAAATGCCTTGGACATCCATAAAAACGCAGTGATAATTATTTTTTTTTTAATTATTTTTTTTTATATTTTATTATTTCACAAGACAAGTTAAGACAACAGTACAATAGCATCTCATTATTTATACATTCTATAGGACCAATATCCTTTTCAGAATCCACCCACTAATTCATCTTCCAACACAGTTAATTGTGACACACACACAAGTAAATTGATTCTTTTAAAATTTTACATTCCAGCAGTCAAAATTATTCCCCATAACAGATTCTTCATTTTTTGTGTTAATTCCATACGTTAATAAGGGCTTCCAGGTTTTCATAAATGTATCATGTTTTATTTCCCCTCTATATATTTTAATTTGATAGGTCAACTTTTCCATAAGAGCCATTTGCCAGATTCTGTTCAGAAATTTTTGTAGTGAAAGATCTTGAGCATTTCTCGAATTTTTTGCAATTTCAGCTCTTGCTACACCAATCAGATTTGCTATTAAGTCTTTATATGATAATTTTTCATTTCCATCCTTAAATATTGAAAATAATAGTAAAGCTTCATTTATAATTATTCTTTGTTTTAACAGGGTTTCTATCCATTTAATTATTTCCTGCCAATATGCTCCTACTTTGGGGCAAGAGATCCACATATGTTCTAGGGTGCCTTTACTTCCACAATTCCTCCAACAATTATCTGGAATTTCTTGATTGATTTTATGTAACTTTGTGGGATACCAATACCATCTGTGAGCTACTTTTAACACCAGTTCTTTCGCTTTGGTTGATATTGATTTGTAAGGATATGTGTTCCATATTCCCATCCATTCTTTCTCAGATATACTAATATTTAAATTTGTTTCCCAGGCTACTTTGGATCCCATGCCCCTAACAAATGCTTTTTCAATCAACTGTTTATATATGATTGAAGTTATACCCTTTCTTTTATTTCGATCCTTTTCTATACAGTATTGTTCGAATACTGTAAGTGTTCTCATGGGTCCGTATCTTTGATATAATTGATTTGCCAAATTTCTTACTTGTATCAATTGTAGCCAATTTGCTTTTATTTCCTTTGTTTTATCTTCCAACTGTCTAATTGTTATTGGTTTCCCAGCCTCAAATAAATCTCTTATTCTATAAATTCCAATTTGTTTCCAATTTTTAAATTGTGCATATTTCTCTCTTGATTTAAATTTAGGATAATCCAGCATAGGGCACAAAGGAGAAATAGGTGGAGCAAAAATGTTCATATACTTGCGCCAAATTTTCAGTGTCTCACAAGTATAAGGATTTCGTATTTGCTCCTTTTTTCTAATTGGTTCCCTTGTAAAAATATAGGTATTAACTAATCCAGTTTCCTCGCCTTTTTCCATTTCGACCCAATCTGGGATTTCTTCTATCTGAATAAACTTTATAGCTTGAGTGATTTGAAAAGCTTCATAATATTTTATTAATTGTGGTATTCCCAGCCCCCCTTTTTTGCTTTGACCATATTTAACACTGCTTATGAACCTTATTTTCTTCCCCTTTCCTCCAATAAACTTCTCCATATTTTTTTGCCATAGTTTAATTTTTTTAATTTCAGGTTGTAATGGTATATTTTGAAATAAAAATAAAAATTTTGGTAATATATATGCTTTAACTAATGCTATTCTTCCCAGCATTGACATATTCAGTTTCGTCCATTTTCTAATTTTTTCTTTAACTGAATTAAATACTATTTTATAATTTCTATATATTAATTGGTTTTTACTTTTTGTTATCCATATTCCCAAATATTTGAAAGTTGAGTAGCATAAGTCCAGATTTGACTTTTTTTTAATTTCCTTTTGCTCTGCTGTAGAAATATTTATACATAACAATTTAGATTTTTGATAGTTAATTTTTAGGCCCGTATAATAACAATGTTCTTGTAGTATATGTTTTAATGTTTCTATGCTTTTTAATGGATCCTCCAAAAACAGGAGCATGTCATCTGCGTAAAGGTTTATTATATGGTTTTTATTTTTAATCACCAATCCTTTAATATTTCCATTTTCTCTTATTTGTGAAGCAAGTGGCTCGATTGCTATTGCAAATATAATTGGGGATAAAGGGTCCCCTTGTCTCGTTCCCCTACAAAGAGTGAATTTATCAGATTCTATTCCATTGATAAGGACCTTAGCCTCCGCTCCTATATATAAATTTTTCAAAAGATTAATGAATTTTCCACCCATATTCATTTTTTCTAATAGACTAAACATATACCGCCATTCTACACGATCAAAAGCCTTGAGGGCATCTAATGAGAGGACTGCTAATTTCTGTTTTTCTTTATTTGCTATATTTATGACATTCAGAACTCTACGAATAGCATCCTGCATGTGCCTTCCTGGCATAAATCCATATTGATCTTTGTGAATGTACTCAGTAATAAAACTATTTATTCTCTGTGCCAATATTGAAGAAAAAATCTTTTGGTCTTGATTTTGTAATGTTATTGGTCTATATGATGAGGGGAGGGTTGGGTCCTTATCTGGTTTTAATATAGTTATTATTCTAGCTGTTCTCCATGATTTTGGAATTTCTTCACCTTCCATTATTGAATTAAACAATTTTAACAGATGCCCTGTAATATCCTCTTCCCAAATTTTATAAAATTCTGGTATAAACCCATCGCAACCTGGCGATTTCCCTTTTTTAATTTTTTTAATAACTGATTTTATTTCCATTACTGATATTGGGGAGTTAAGTTGCTCTTTATGGTTCTCTGTAATTTGACTAACTGGTAATGTATTTACAAATTCCTTAATGTTTGTATCTGGTGTTAATTCTGTCTTATATAAATTTCTATAATACTCCATAAATGTTGTTACTATTTGCTGCTGTGAGGTTACTATTTTTTCATCTTCAGTTTTCACTGAAACAACTGTCCTCTTTATTGCTTTCTTTTTTACTGCATAAGATAATAACTTAGAATTCTTATTCCCATGTTCATAATAATTTCTCTTTAAATAGTTCATTGCCATCTGAATCTTACTTGTGTCTAGTGCATCTAATTCTGTTCTGGCTCTTGCTAGTTCAATATATACCTTTTTTGATCCAGATTTTTTATGCTGGTCAGTGAGATTTTTTATCTTATTTTCTAATTGTTCTTGCAATCTATTTCGTTCTTTTTTTAATCTGGAGCTTTCCATAATAAATTTTCCCCTTAAATATGCTTTTAGGGTGTCCCACAGTAATGCAGGTTTCATTCCTTCTTTATCATTTATTTCATAAAAAATCTTTATATCTTCCTTTATTTTTTTAATGATTTCTGTATTTAAACATATATTGGAACTTAATCTCCAGATTCTAGGCTTATTTCTTACTTCCTTGTTAGACCATGTGACTTTTATTGCTGCATGATCGGAAGTTATGAAAGGAGCAAAATATATACTCTCTAGATGGGGTATCAAATTTTCTGAGATAAAAATATGATCTATCCTTGAGTAAGTGGCATATTTTTTTGAAAAAAATGTGTAATCTTTCATTTTGGGGTTTAAAAGTCTCCAACCATCTATTAAACCAGCTTTCTTAATTAATTTTTCAATTTTGCTTCCATCACTTGAAACTTTCCTTTTTTTGGATGTTGTGTCCAACTTTTGATTAAAAATACAATTTGTGTCCCCACCCAAAATAATATCACCCCAGGCAAATTTTTTTGCCACTCTCAACAATTTTTGCATAAAAGCTGCTTGTCCTGTATTAGGAGCATAATAAGAACCCAATGTTAGCAGTTTATTTTCAAACTTTCCTTTTACTAGAATATATCTTCCTTCAGGATCCCTTATTTGGTCCATCACTTCAAGTTTTGAATTTTTTTTGAGGATTATTGCCACTCCTCTTGATTTGTTTGTCCGATTTGCAAAATATTGGTCTCCTAGCATTGGGTGCTTTATAATATTTTTTGCTTGCCTCTTTTGATGCGTTTCCTGTAAAAACAGAACATCTGCCCCCAGCTTTTGAATCGTTTTCATAACCCGATACCTTTTAACTGGTGATCCTAGTCCATTTGTGTTGTACGATACAATACTGAGATTATCTAACATTACATACTTGGATTATATAAATTGCAATAATAATCAGATTTGTCCTTTGAGATATTTTACAATTTGCCTTGCAATTACACTCGTCTTTACCTAAATTGAATTGTCTTGCTGTATTCTCCCTTATTCCCTCCCTCTCCCCCTTCCCTTGCTTCCCCCCTCCCTCCCCTCCCCTCCCCTCCCCAATAAAGGCTATGAGATGGAACCTCCAGCTCATAATAGTCTGAGCTGAGCCTAATGGGGTATGTGGAGCCAGGAGTTAAAACAGACTCCTGAGTTGAGATAACCCCGCCTTACAGCCCACCCTTGCCCTTAATTATAACAATATATAAAACACAACATTCTCTTAACTCATAAATGTACTGTTCATATGTCTATTTTCTACATTATTCACTTTACTTATTTTAATTAACTCCTTACACACTTAAACACTATTTTTTAATCATATTTACGCGTGAACTATTAGCTATTAACTACTGTTACATATATTTTCTATTCATTACTAATAGACCTGCTCACATAGTTTCTGGGAGTTTGTTTAACAAACTGCAGCTGTTGCATTTGGCAGTTATCATCCCTTGCAGATAACGGCTGTTACGCTGTCCTTGAAAAGTTCAGTAGCTAGAGCTTCAAGTTCTTTTTTTTTTTCCCGTCTGCTTTCCTCCAGCGAAGCTGCATTCTCTCTAGCTGATCTGACTTCATCTCTGTCAAATGACTCTCAGGAAGAGGAATTTTCTTTTGCTCAAAAAAGTCCACCAGTTGAGTCGTTGAAACGATAGTCTTTGATGTGTTTCCGTACCAGATAATCAGTTTGAAGGGGAAACCCCACATGTATTTCACTTTCTTCTCCTGCAGAATTCTTGTATATGACCGCCATTGTTTACGTTTTTCCACTGTCTCTGGTGCGAGATCATGATACAGTTCTACTTTCTGACCTTCAAATGTTAGTTCTTTGATGTTATTCAAAGCACGAAACACCTCTTCTTTCACAGCATATGAGGCAAATCTCACAATTATATCCCTTATCCTTGATTGTTGTTTAGGTCCAACACGATGTACTCGGTCCACATCTCTATTTTTTATCTCCATATCAGGACAGAGTTCTTGGAACCAGTTCAAGACTATTTGTTTCAGATCACTGTCTCTCTCATTTTCCTTAAAAAATCTCAAACGAAAGTTCTGACGTCTTTGTCTATTTTCCTGATCCACAACTCTGTCCCTTAAGTGCTTCAGCTCCTTTTCCAGTTCATCATTTCTAGACTGCAACCCCTGCGCCATTTCAAAAGCAGAATCAGCCGTCAGCTCTACTTTTTTAATGCTCTCTTTGACCTCCAAAAGGGTTTGTGATAAGGGCGCAATAAGACTTTTCATATCGTCCTGTAAGTCTTTTCTTAATTGTTTAATAAGCAGTCTCATCTCATCGCTAGGTGAGTCAGCTTTTTTCCGCCCTCTCCCTTTTTTGTTCTTACCCGGCATGTCTGCTTCGCTCTCGGACTCCTCTGATGTCCCGGTCAGATCTCTTTGATCCTCCTCATCAGAGGTGAGTTTTGGCTGTTTTCCTTTTGATGTTTTCCTTGGCTTTCCCATAACTATGCAGTTCAAAGCGATTCTGTTATCTTATTTATGAATATTCACGCTTATTTAGACCAATTTATTTGGGCATAGAGCGGAGCTAATCTTCTATGCTGCCATTTTCCACAACAGCAAAACCACGCCCCCGCAGTGATAATTATTTGAAATTATTACCTACCAGGGGGTTGCGGTCCTTAAAATGTTGTTTTTGTCTTTCTCCCATCACGATGTATTTTTTCTTTTCCCTTTAAGGATGACACAAAATGGATTCCAGCCACAAGATGGATGCAAGCCATGTGATGGGATCATGTAAATTCTTGGACAATTTCAACCAATAGCATGCCCAGGTTGCAGACTGGGTAGGTGTGGCAGCCACAGAGGGCATAAAAAGCTTTGGCAGCCTCCGTCCTCCTTGCAGTCTGCGGTGGGAGTTAGGGTGGGATTGCTGTCTCTGCGACTCGTTACTTTAGGCCACCCTGGCAGGTGTGTGTTTCTCTGTTCCTGCTGGCTGCAGCCTGGCTCTTAGGGGAGAGAAAGAAGAGATTTCTCTTGCAGCCTCCCTGTGTCCATGCGTACCTCTCAGTGAGTACCCTCGCCTGCCCCACAGTGCAGTCACTCTGCAGCTGCCTTACACCCTGGGCAACGCCCACCGCTGCCTTTGCAGTCTCCCTGCATACCTGGTCTATACTGTGTTTCTGCCAGCATCATTTTTTTAGTGTTTTCCCTCTGGTCTGGGGCATTGGAGGAGGTCCGTGCGCGGAAATGCTTTAAGTCGCGCAAAAAGTGGGTAAAAATGAAAAACAAAAAAACGAAATGAATTTTCTCCAAAAAATCACAAAAAAAAAACCGAAATGGACCCGCAACGGAAAAAAAAACCAAAACGTGATTTTTTTTCAATTCGTGTCCATCTGTACCCAAAAAGTAGCCTTTCAAATATCTGTTTGAATGCATGCAAGGTCCAGCTAAGAAGGTGGGCATCTATCTGTAGCTCACCAGGTTGTTCACTTTGGGTGTGGTTTGGTCCACCCTGTTTCCCAAGTGAC
>JAHTLZ010000122.1:22879389-22966791 GCA_023846285.1 Phrynocephalus versicolor | reverse complement strand
GTTGTTCACTTTGGGTGTGGTTTGGTCCACCCTGTTTCCCAAGTGACTACATGGGCTTTCAATCAAAGTGACCCATCCTGTCCCTTTTACAAGCTGTCCCTCTCCTTTCTGGCACAGCACTAGGTTATTTGGAGCACGTGGGAGCAGCCCTGACTATCCTCTTGTGTATCCCATAAGGTTTAAGGTTTTCCCCCGCACATGCATGCTAGTCGTGTCCGACTCTATGGGCGGTGCTCATCTCCGTATTCAAGCCGAAGAGCTAGTGTTGTGCAAGTCCATGGCGACGTGGCCGGTGTGGCTGCAAGGAAACACTGTTTTGCCTTCCCGCTTTTTACAGCGGTACCTATTTATCTACTTGCATTTACATGCTATCCTCTTGTGTATCCCATGCAGTTGGTTAAATCAGTCCCGAACAGAGCTGTGGGTGGTATTATCTGAGCTGACAACCTGTGACACCTTCAATGGATTGTGAAACCAGAAGTGGAGGATGGAAAACTCCAATCCTCTCTTTTCATCTCTTTAAAAAAGAAAAGAAAATCCCAAATTGACCCAAATGAAAATTCAAATACACTGAAGGTGTCTTTCAATACAATGAACATAATAAATGCTATGCTAGGTTGATACATCACTGTAGTACTAGGTCACTTATTTTACAGAACAACAGTGGGGGAGGGGAGTCGCCACAGCCTGTGGAAGGATGGCTGCAAAAAAAAAAGTTGGAGATGGGATGGGGACATGAATAATCAGAAGGAGTCAAATTGGATCACATTGAAGAACTGCCTGGATCCTTGTGTGTCTCCTAAGATTGCTTAGGAGTAAGATAAAATAAACTCCACCAAACATAAGTGCAAAAATGTGTTGTTGTTCAGTCATTCAGTCGTGTCCGACTCTTCGTGACCCCATGGACCAGAGCTCGCCAGGCCTTCCTGTCGTCCACTGCCTCCTGGAGTTTGGTCAAATCCATATTGGTTGCATCAATGACACCGTCCAACCATCTCAGTCTCTTGTAGATCATGACAACTTTCCCCATCTAATCGTGCCCCAACTGAATTATGTAGTGTAAATATACTGCACTACTTGGCTTTAAAAACAGAAAGAGAAACAAATCCCTACCAGGACTTTAAAAAGTAGTGAGTGCAATGCAGTTGCTTGCTCCCAGCAGAGTAAAACCTTTAAATCCATAGGACTTACATAGGTGTTGACTCCACAAGCCCCAGGCATTCAGTGAGCCTAATTTGTTTGGAACTTCCTGTTGGATTTAGTCTATTTTGTCTAAGAAGAGAGAGGCAGAAGGGAAGAGAGCAGGGAAAGAGACTGCTAAAGGATTTTAGTTCAAAGAGAGTTGCATGTAAAGAATCAAAGAAGATAGATGGTATACACTCCACAGAAGCCACATTATAGTTAACAACTTTTTTCTTAATGTGAAAACAACCTGCCTGTATATGATCCAGTATAAGCCCAGTTTTTCAACCCCTTATTTTGGCTGAAAAAAAAACACCCTCGACTTATACTCAAGTCATTAAGTTTCCCAGTTTGGGGGGGGTAAAATTAGGTGCTCGGATGGCTTGGGGAGAGTGGCAGAGGGCAAGTACTGATCAGGAAAGCAATAGTGGTGCCTTCGGTTCCCATATGATTCCAATGAGAAGGTTTAGGGGCACCCCCTTTGGAGCTTCATAACTCAGTCCTCTTACCCCCCAAATGTTTCCAAATTTCAGGGAGTCCCTAAAATTGCTTTCTGAATGTAACCCTGTTACATTGGTTTGCCCAAGGTAAGTAATTTTTAGTGCATGCTCTTAAACAAATATGAACTCAAAATTATTTTTAAAAATATGCAATCAAAATTTACTTACCATGGGACTCCAAAGGAGCAGGGGTACATTAAGAAAGTAATTTTAGGGAACCCCCTGAAATTTGGAAACATTTTGGAGGTCGGGAGATGAGTTATGAAGCTCCAAAGGGAGTCCCCTAGGAAAAAAACTTACTACTCCAAAGCTGATCTGGTGGAAGATAAGGCTGCCGCTGCTTCCCATATAATTCCAATTAGAAGGTTTTTTTTCCTGGAGGCACCCCCTTTGGAGCTTCATAACTAAGCCCCCAAAATGTTTCCAAATTTCAGGGAGTTCCTAAAATTGCTTTCTTAAGGTACCCTGCTACTTTGGTGCCCCAAAAGTAAGTACTTTTTGAGTGCATGTTTTTTAAAAAATATGCACTCAAAATTATTTTAAAAATATGCAATCAAAATTTACTTACCTTGGGACTCCAAAGTAGCAGGGGTACCTTCCCAAAGCAATTTTAGGGAACCCCCTGAAATCTGGAAAGATTTAGGGATAAGGGTACTTAGTTATGAAGCTCTAAACGGACTGGGGGTAGTATTGGCAACTGTGCAGGGACTGTGGAGGCAATCAGGGAGTTTACTCTATGATAGGAAGGATAAAGGATTCAAGCGGCAATATCTGTATTGAAATGAAAGAAAAATTAAAAGTTATCCAAGAATTCTATCAAAAGTTATATACAGCCAATAGAACTAGTAAGGAAATTATGGAACAATATATTGATAAAAATCTAAAAACAAGACTAGTGGAGGAAGATAGGCTTGAAATGGAAAAAACTATTAACGAGGAGGAGATAGAGGATGTCATAAATAAGCTAAAGAATGCTAAAACTCCAGGAGATGACGGATTGGGACCAGAATTTTACAAGACATTTAAATCAATGTTAATCCCTAAATTAAAGAAGCTTTTTAATCAGATATTGCAGGGAGAACAAATACCTTCCTCCTGGAAACATACTTAACTATTTTAATTCTCAAGCCTAATAAAGACCCAATGGATGTGGGATCTTACAGACCAATATCACTTATTAATCAAGACGCTAAGATCTTCACAGCAATTTTAGCGAAAAGAATGTACACATTTATAGATAAGTATATTAAAGAGGATCAAACCGGCTTTATAAAAGGCAGACAAATGTCAAACACTGTAAGAAGAGTTCTCAGTGTTCTTTATGAGATGGGAAGATCACAGGATAGAGCATGCATTTTGTCTTTAGACCTATTTAAAGCCTTCGATTGTGTTCAATGGCCTGCATTAAAACTTTTATTAGAGAAATGGGGGTTCGGAGAAAATTTTTTAGGCGTAATAAACCAACTATATTCTTATAGTACCTCGTCAATTATTGTCAATGATGGGATGACAGAAAAAATTAGCCTAGCCCGAGGAACAAGACAGGGTTGTCCTTTATCGCCAGTTCTGTTTTGCATAGTGATAGAGTTATTAGCCAATGCAATTAGGGAGGATCAATTAATTAAAGGTATGGGTAAGGAAGGTAAGATAAAAATCAGTTTATTTGCAGATGACGCTTTGTTAACAGTAAAAAATCCAGCAGAAAGCATATTAAGGATAAAAGCACATTTGAAGGAATTCGGTGAAACAACCGGACTATGTGTCAACTGGCAGAAATCAGAAATTATGATTTTCAATCAGAATAACCGAGACATGGAGGTGATCTCTAATTATGGATTGAAAGTTTGTAAATACATAAAATACTTAGGGATATTGTTAGATAAAGATAGCAGTAAAACGAAAGAACGAAATTATATAAAAATAAAGGAAGAGATTAAAAATAAACTTCAAAACTATTCTAAATTAAACTTATCATGGTTTGGCAGAATAGCAATGGTAAAAATGAAAATACTTCCTAAAATTAATTTCCTTTTTAGAATGTTACCTATTCAATACACAGAAGCTGAAATCAAAGTCTATCAAGACCTTATAAATAGATTCTGCAATGGTGGAAAAAAAGCAAGAATAAATAAAAGCTTATGGTACAGATCTCAAAAAGAGGGAGGCATAGGCATACCTAATCTTAGAATCTACTATATAGCTAATCAGCTCAGCTCTCTGGGCGAAATACTATTTAAACCTCAAAAATTAATATGGTGGGAACTTGAATCAGAAGAGCTAAGCGAAGACATAAATAAATATGTTTTTACCCTCCCCCTAATAAGGAAAAGTCACCCAATTAAAAATCCGCTTCTGAGTTCCCTATTATTTACTTGGAAAAAGTATGGAAAGAAATTGATACAGGAAGGTTCCCCACTTGGACTGGTGATCGATCAGATGAATTTCCCCACAAACATGAAGAAACTGGGAGATCTATTTAAATTAAGGAAAGTGGCAAGGATAAAAGACTGGATTAAAAAAATGACAACAAAACAGGAAATTAAACACGTTTTTGCAAACTCAGGAATTGTCCTGGTTGAACTACGCCCAGTTAGAAAGCTGGACGAAAGACTGGATTAGGAGAAATATCCAACTCAGAGGATATACAAAATTTGAGCAATTTTTGACATCATATGAATCAGAGAAAGGTAATATAGGTAAAGGCGCAGTTGCTAAAATTTATAAAATAATTCAAGATTCACTCGAGAACAGGGAACAGGATACAATAAGAGAGCTATGGAAACAAGACATAAAGAAAGAAATAAACAATGAGGAATGGAAAAGAATTTGGAATCTGAGGATCTTACGGTCATTATCAGTTAGAATAAAAGAAAACTATTTCAAATTAGTCTTAAGATGGTATATGACTCCAGTTAGAGTAAATAGAATGAATCCAAAATATTCCAAGCTTTGCTGGAAATGTGGAAAAAAGATAGGCACTTATTTTCATTTATGGTGGGAATGTGAAATTGTTCAAAAGTTTTGGCAAGAGATTTTTGAGGTGATAAGAGAGATACTACAAAATGATATTAAATGTGTACCTGAAATTGCATTGTTATCATTACCATCCATCAATGAATATGATGCGAAAACTAGAGAACTAATAGCTAACTTTATGACAGCTGCAAGGTTGATTATTGCCAGAAACTGGAAACTTAAATCAGACCTCAAAATTACTGAATGGTATAAGGAAGTGTGGGATATAGCACTAAATGACAAATTGTCTTGCAATATAAAAGTTTTGTGAGGAGAAATGAAAAAAGATATCTTCTATGATGTTTGGGGGAAATTTATTGATCACGTGTTATTAAAAGGAAAAGGGATACAACCAACTTATAATCTAACACAGTTCTGGTGTAAAGGACCTTAAGAAGCTTACTAAAAAAGAAGTAGAAGAAGAAAGAGAAGATGCAAGAATACTGGACGGTTTCTTGGGGATGGGGGGCACTTTGTATTGTGTATGTTAGTCTTTTTTTTTAACATATATATATAATTGTGTATTATTGTTATTTGTGAGTTTTCCTTATGTTTATTTAATAAAATTTTTAAAAAAAATAATAAAATGGGTAGGGGAAAAAAAAGAGATCAGCACGAAACAAATTTATTATTCATTTTGTTATTCGTTAATTATTTCATTAGGGAAAAAACGAATAGCGAACTGACCCATCACAGAAAAACAAAACAAAACGGAGCAGAAATTTCCGCTTCGTTCCGCTTCGTTTTTCGTTAGCAATGCATTCTTATGGGAAAGATTTCAAGCGCCTAGCAGCTGATCTGCGTTGGCCTGAAGCCAGCACCAAACAGCTGATGGACACCAAAAGCCTGCTCTTTCCCCCCACCCTATGAGTGGGGAGAAGAGCACACTTTTAAAAACTTAACTTCCGCCCTCCTGATGACAGCGCCGAGCAGCCTTCCGATGGGAAACTTATCTTCCCCACCCCACCTCTCAGCTGCTCCTCCCTGGTTTCCCTGCACCTCCTTTTCTGGGAAACCTGGTGCAGGGAAGCCAGCACAGCGCAGCTGAGAGGCGCTGGCTGGGGGGAGCTCTTTCCCCCACCCCACCCTGTGCTGGCTGGGGGGGAGATTAAGTCTGCTCTTTTCCCCAGCCAAATGTTGCATAAGCATCACACACACACTTCACACAAAACAAATAATGAACCAAGATGAATCAACAAAATGAATATTTCAAAAAAAAAATGTTAAAAATGGAACGAAATGGAACGAACCTTAAAACAAACTGAACCAAAACAAATTGCCTTTTTTTTTGTTCGTGTCCATCTCTACTCTATGGTATTAACTCCCTAATTGCCTCCACACTCCCAGCACACAGTTACTACTCCCAGCCTATATATACCATATATACTTGAGTATAATGGGAAAAAACGCCCTTGGCTTATACTTGAATCAATACGTTTTCCCAGTTTGGGGGGATAAAATTAGGCCCTCAGCTTATACTTGGGTTGGCTTATACTCAAGTATATACGGTATATTTCCCTTTTAAAAACTGGACTTACAGCAGGCAGATCATCTTTGGCCATACAGACATATATAAACTATAACATATAGAAGTTTTAGCCAGGGCTGTTCAAAATCTGTGGTGTTTGTCAGTATTTCTTGGGGTGAAAGACCTCCAAGGATGGAAACTTTTGCTTTATTGAGAGCCAACCAACCATTCCCAGGGGTACTCCACTATCATAATACTGTAAGAATTGTGGATTGAAAGTACTGTATTCGCCTTCTAATAATAGTCATATAACGCTTCCAAACCAGCTATTGAGATCATAGCACCAAATTCCTATTGCACCCAAACAAATTCAACCTGCAGAGTGGGATGGAGAAATACAGTTTTTTTAAAAAAAGAGGGGGTGACTTCTGACTCCCAAGGTTATTTGAAATACTGTATAGTCAGGTGGTGCAAAATGGCAACAAAAACCTCATCTGTTCAAGTTAAGGCTGGGGTGATTTGGATGGTCCCTTCCCTAAAATTGCATGCAGGCTGGGGAAAGCCCCTCACTTTGTGGTGCTTGCAAATTTCCCTGTTTAAATTAAACAAAAATTGAAAGAAAGAAAAAGGAGGGGCCCTCTTTCCATGCAAGGCAGAGTCTGTTTTTTTTGGGGGGGGGGCACCACAGAAGTAAAGTGCTAATCTTGATTAGGGTCACACATGCTTATTTTTGTATCTCACCCCTTCCCCGTTACTCAGGGACAGTTCCATAAACGGAGGGTTCGGAGAACGAAAGGCATTTTTAGTGTTCTGATATCCAAGGCAGCCGCATTCATAATAAACACTACAAACCACTTCATAACAAGAGGACAAAATAAAACAAACAAAATTCCAAGTTTATAGTTTTGTTATGCTTTGAAAATGCCAAAGGGAACTTCTGTTCTATTGTTTTAACTAGTCTTATTGAAATTATAGGCCAAGTCCCTCTTTGGAGGTGTGATGCTCCAACCTATCTGGCAGTAAGATTAGTCTAACGGAACTTGCTTCCAAGTAGACATGTTACAGGTGTGCTACGTTACCCTTTCACTTTAAAAAAAAGAGATAAAAGGAAGAAAGAAATGGCCAGGGAAGGAGCTTACCTATTGCTCCTAATTCGTGAGGTGAAAAGGACTGACGATTCCCACTGACCTACATGAGGCGAACTCTTACCAATGTCAAATATGGTGTCTTAATCTGCCACCTCCACAAGCACAGGTACTAAACAGTCAAGACGAAGCCTTTTTTGTGTCTGCTCCCAGGATTACAGAACGGTCTTCCTCAGAGGCTCAGCTGGCCCCATCCCACCTATATAGAGAGGCTTCTGTGGGGAGTTATCAGGTATTTGAGAAGAGAAGTCTTTTAAAATCTGCTTTATAGGCTTTATAGAATGTTTTAAAGTGTTTGTTGTATTTATGGTTCCAAATTTTAATTGGTAATGTTTTTACATTTTTATATTACGGATTCAAAATTTAATTAAATTGCTTTTAGTTTATTTTTATTTTGTAAGCTGCTTGGGTCATTGCTTGCTAGTTAGTTAGCTCTCTCTGTGTGTTGCATCGTTACTGTCATGAGTGAACTTTGTGACTCCATGTCCATGGAGTTTTCTTAGCAGGAATACTGGAGTGGCTTGCCAGTTCCTACTCCAGGCGCTTAGAGCACCTGGTATTCCCTGGTGGTCTCCCATCCAAGTACTAACCAGGGCCAACCTTGCTTAGCTTCCAAAATCAGGCAAGATCAGATGTGCTTAGGGCATCTAGGCAACTAGCTAGCTAGCTAGCTAGCTAGCTATATCCTATATGCTTTCAGATCAATAGAGTCCCAGAAACTGTTTGCTGGCATTGGTTTCAACCCAACATGTACTTCCATGCTCTGGGTAGAATTTGGTGGTTACAAGCTTTGTGACTTCTGCCAGGATAGAATAACATAAAACTGGATGGCAAGTTCTATTACAGTACAACCACAGCTTGTCAGAGAGCTTATGTTGCTAGCAATAAAAAGGCATTATGAAATTGTTCCATCTTTTCTTGTTCAACTGATAATGGTTTTCCCCTACTCACAAATAAATAAATAAATAAATAAATAAATAAATAAATAAATAAATAAATAAATAAATAAATGTGTTGGAACACAGATAAAAGGGCCACGAATGGAAGATAGAAGTGTAAGGTTTTTATTATTGTTTCTAATTATTTGTTGATATTCTATGTTTTAACTGTTTTAATATTTTTATTGTAAGCCGCCCAAACACTTTTGGGTAGTGGGCGGCATATAAGTTGTATAAATAAATAAATAAATAAATAAATTTGTACCACCCATACCCAAAGGTCAAGAAGGTGGATTCAGCTTACCTATTAGGAGCCAGCATAGTTATCCTAACAATGAGGAAAAAAACATTGACCATCATGCACCTCTTCCTAGTAAAGGTAAGGGAGGAACAGGCTTCAGTGTGGCTACCTCAGACAAGCTTAGGCGAAAATGGCAGCACTGCTAGTAGGGTACAAATCGAAAGAACAGCTGCTGCTTTTACACTCTTCTGCAAGCCTCCCCAAAGCTTCTGGCTGATAAATATCCGAAATGAGATGACATCATCATGGCTCATGATCAGCCAGACTTTTACCTACACTCAGCAACCTTATTGGGCCTCTCCCAAGGTGAGCAGCATATGCATTCTTTCATCTGAGTGGCATTTACTTTACACCACCACCCCATGAGAAGAAAAACAGTTCTCCGGGGCACATAAGCTTTGAAATAAATCCTTGCAGCAAGAGGCGGATGAGAGCTGCAGTCAAATGCATCTGAGAGATACAGCTTGAAGAAAGTGGTTGCATCTGGTGAGGCGATCCGTGGTGACATTTCCCACACAGAACCACAAGGTGGCACAAGAGACCCATGCTTGAGATGACTAAAAGGTCGTGATTTCCCAGAGGATCACCATCAGATTAAAACAAGAACAACAAGGGGGAAACAGGTGTTTACTGCAGGTGGGTGAATATCACTCAAAGTTGTTTTTCCCCTTTGCTTTGGAATAAATGAAGCAGCCTGCGTCATTGTCTTGCTATTAGCACTTGGAAAACCTGCAACCGTTTAGATCTCTGCCTTGTTGCCTTTTACCAAGTAAAAGCTATCACATTTCAATGCGGTTAATGGAAATTATTTTGCAAGATATTATTGTGATAACTAAGAAAATTACATGTCCAGTTAGAAAAATAACTCGGCTTGAAGGTGTATAGATGGATTTATGGTTAGAACCACATTTCCAAATTTCTGGTGGTTGAGATGCACTTTTCTTCTGAACCACAGGTATTCCTCTTACATATTATCTGAAAATATTGATTTTCAGTCTGTTCCCTCATTGAATTTATAATCTGCCTTTTCCCCCAATAAAGGGGCTCAAGGCAGCTTACAAATGCAGTTCATACAGTAAATTACAATGTTAAAAAGCAATTACTGTATATTGATTGAGGTATGAAACAGAAGGTGAGAGGCAGTCCTGCTCATGTTGAACTGAACATCACCACACATGACATCACAGCTGATATCAGAGGAATTTTCTTTATACATCCCCCCATGGGAACTGGAATTCTCCAAAAGAAAGGAACAGATGGAGAAAACAGATATGGAATCTTTCAGCTTCCCACACTCCCCAATCCTTATTCTCAAGTGAGGTAAAATGACCCTAAAATGGAAAATATCTGGAAGCTTCAAGTCTGCACTTATGTCACATGGACTCTTGAAAACATATCTTTTTAGGCTGGCACAAAAAATCTTTCCTTCCCTGCTAATCTATGTCTTTTCGTGATTTTGATCACTTTTAATGTACAGTATTCGCTGAATCCATGGGTTTTTACAGTTTGAAGCCTCCCTGGGGGGGTTTATAATAAATAATAACTTAAAAATTAAATCTCTTAAACTAATGTGACTCAATGGACTGCTGAATCTTCTTCTCGAAGGCTACAATGAACAACTGCATCTCGAGGTAAGTAAGACATTGAAACTCCCTCTCACAGGAAACCCTGCTGGCCCCATCACTGCTCTCCTTCCACAAGCATGTGATGCTTTTGGTTTTATTTATAATGTGTGTCTAAAAATATTCAAATATAAAATACCTAGTATCTAAGGCGTTACAGGTATGACCCTAATAGAAATAAATGTTTGGAAATTAGGCACGGAAATTGTACAATTAAAACCACTAACAGCAGTAATCTTACTCAGCACCAAAGACCATTGTCTGAAGAACCCATATTATACACTGTTCCTTAGAGTAATTAAATACAGTGGCAGAAATGTAGATCCCCCGTTAGATCTTGAAAGCACAACAATTTCTAAAACGTAGGCCAATTCTAGTCAACTGACTGAAAATACTTACTTAGAAGTTTAGCTTTGAACTTAAAACCTTTAATGCACAACAAAAGGTCAATCTTCTGGCAGAAAAAAATGTCCTGCTATCTTCAGGATCCTAACGGCATTGACAACACTGCATATGATAATATATATCACAGAACATTCAGGTGGACTAATTATTTGATCAACTCACTCCTGTCCTTGTGGGTTTAATTAAAAATTCACAAACCCCACAAAATTAATGAAATGAATTAAGAAACGGATGTTAGAAATTCATACTGCATTAAGTTTTTAAGCTGGGTTTCCTTTTGGCAGTTAAAAAAATACCCACACACACCTCAGGGTAACTTGCTTAGTTGATTCATTTTCTTAAACAGCTGGGTATTTAGACTTTTTTTTCAATCTACCTTAAGGTTTTTATTTATTTCTTAGCTCCTTATATTACACCATCCTATTGTTATATATTGTAATGGTCTGTTTCTCACTTCTTGGCCTTTTGGCTAAGATCAAGTGTAGTATTGTAATGGTCTGTTTTATTTTATAATCCACCCAAAGTGGCTTCCTGTCAGGCAGATGGTATATAAAACTAAATAAATAAATAAATAAATAAATAAATAAATAAAACACAATCAAAATGTGTAATATCAAACACCTTAAAAAGCAGAGGCGGGAACCAAAGTAGACTCACCAAATCAATAAGATGTATGTAAGTCTTGATTTCCCATTCAGCAGCAGATTCAGTGAGGTCCTCCCAGAGACAAAAATAGCAGTTTTGGCACCTTGGAGCAAGCAGTGCGAAACATGCCCCCAAATCAACTTTGTAATTCACAACATGGAAACAAGAGAAGACGTAATTACAGCACTTAATGTCTTACAAGTATCTTCTTTCCTCCCTAAGAAATCAGCAACGTCAGAGCTACAGAACAGAACCAATCGAAATGGTGCTTACACAGTCCAAGATCTACTGACACACACATTTAAGCATATGACAGGTACAGTATTCATAAGATGCTTTCTGCACTGTCCAGGCCAGGGACCTAGTCTATCAAGTCCTGGAAAGACCTGCCTGTAGCATCACCATGGTTTGCCCCCAGCCCTTTCACAGGCTGCTGACAATTTTCTCTTTCGCTGCTACCAACTAGTTTAGTAAATTAATGCCTCCAGACTGATCTTAAATTGAATAAAGGTAAAAGAAGTTTATTTATTACAGAGTAGAATCAAACTCATAAGGGTAGTCGTATCTAGGTACAAACAAAAGGAAGACTATACCTCAATCACACTAAAGTTATGTTACAGACTGTGCTGATCACTTGCACACCCTGTTCTTAAGTTTTCAGACACTCATCACTTAGGCTGATACTTCACGTCCCTCTCGCTGCAGTTCGTGGCCCTGCTGGAGACCAGTTCGAAGGAACGCAACCTCACGTCCTTGTGGGGTCAATCCGAATTCGAAGGAACGCAACCTCACGTCCTTGTGGGGTCAATCTGAATTCGAAGGAACGCAACCTCACGTCCTTGTGGGGTCAATCCGAGTTCAAAGGAACGGAACCTCACGTCCTTGTGGGGTCAATCCGAGTTCACCCCGACCACGCCCCCTGAACTGCACTCCAAGTGGGGTGAGAGATTCCCGTCCTGGAGCTCAGGAATCTTTTCAATCCACTTCTCGATCCGTGTTGAAAACCGATTTCAACACGGAGGCAAGTTCACCTCGGCTCGAGGAAGGACGTGAAGTAACCACCAAAGTTTTCCTCACAAGTTCCAAATCCTGTCTCTTCTCTCGCTAGTCTTTAACTGTCTCTCAGTCAGACTCTATCTGTCTTTCTCAGTAAGTGTAGGTCCCTCTCTGACCTTCTCTCAGACAGTGTCAGTCCCTTTCTGACTAAGACACAGCTGGGCTGAGCCTTAAATCCCCTCAGGCTACTCCCCCAGACTGTCCCATTGGTCAACAAGCAACCAATCAATGCAGACCCTTCTCATGAATTATTCCTCACCAAGAGGTAAACGCCACACTGCCCTCTGCCATTTAAGTGAGGTCTAGGATACTAATCCCTTTCCCTTTCTTCTTCACTGGCAAACCGGTTTACCTCTGTGTTTTTCATGTCAGTAGAGGAACCTGGAATTCTCAGGGAAAGGGATGTGCCCTCTATAATTGGCAGGCACTTTAAAGCAAAGCCCCATTTGTCTCACCCTATCTATGGCCCACACGAGTCTTCCACACGAAAAATGGCTAGTCTGGCTCAGGCTCCCCTCCCCCACCCCCAGCCGCACCACAGGTTGGGTACCCTCATGGCCAATCGGATGCAGCATCCAAACAATAATGCTGTGTCGCATCTGAACCAGTCTCTCAGGTTCTTTGCTCCTAAAGTTTTGCTCCTTCCTTCTCTTCTTTTCTTGCTTATTTGGCCTTGAATGATTAGCCATAATAATAAGATGTACATTTCCCAACAGAGTCTGCTCAGAGGATACTATTTTCATGCCTTTTATGCTTCATGACTACTTTGTGTTTATAAATTTTCTTCACTACTACTTTGTTGGCCACTGTCTCAAACCATGAAATTTGGTGTGTTACCTAGTAAATCCGTATTTTTCGTGCTTCTGCTTTTTTCAAATATTTACCTATGTTAATTGTCCACCATTCCATGCCATATAGTACAGCCCAAAATGCTCCCTAGCATGTCCTCTGCATTTTCAAAGCCTCTTTCTTCTTTTTTTTTTTTTCGATTTTAAGAATTTTATTGGGTTATTAAAGGAGGAACAAAAGGAGAGGGTATGGGGGAGAGGAAGAAAGGGGGGATACAGTTTTAAAATTTACATTGAGTATATCAAGCAAAGTAAAAATAGTAATTTAACATATTGATAAAGTTGCCAAATGTTATCATAGTGCTAATAAATTTGTTACTTCTTGCCATCTTTTCCGAGAGATCTCATCATAGTCTCCCTTTAGATAGCCGGAGAGTGAAAGCCTCTTTCTTCCATTTGGAATTTCCACTGAATCTGAGGCCAGATCTAGATGCTACAGAGACTGCTGTTAAGAAGAAAGATACTTAGATGGAAACACAGTAGCCGCATCTGGGTATCTCCTTTGTTAAAAACACCTCCTGATAATCATTCCACAATCTTTTCCACTCTCCCATGAGTTTCAAAATAGCTTGCCTTTTTGGGGGAATGATCATAAGGACCTAAGCCCCAGCTTAAGGCTTGTCCACACACGGCAATTGAACCAGGCTGGTGTGGGGTAAAGAGAGCTGTTTTAAGGACAGGATTCTGTAGAAAAGACAATAATGCTGGGAAAAGTTGAAGGCAACAAGAAACAAAGAAGACCAGCAAAAGGAACATACAAGCCCATCCCCACAGCTGACGAAACAGTGGGACAGATGCCCATCTGAATGCAGCCTAAGTCTACCATGAGATTATGTCCTCCAACCTTTGTGGCACCAGGGACCACTTTCATGGAAGACTAGGTGATGGTGGTGGTGGTGGTAGTAGTGGTTTATGGAATATTCTTTTTCATTTGATCACTGTTCTGGGCTTTAACAAAAACAGTTGCAACAGGTATGAAGGGGAGGGAAACCCCCATGTGGATGTGTGTGTGTGGGGGGGAGAGAAGCATGCATAATCAATAAGGTGCGTTCCTTAGAGAGAGCCTTGCCTTCACACCCTTATTAACACAGCATTGTGCAGCCCAGTTCCTTTCAGGCCACGGACCAGCCCAGGGGTTGGGGACCCTGTAGGACCAAGGTGAAACACTGTAAGTGGATGCTAATACTGCTAAAACTGCAATGTGTTTTCTGCTAACAATGTGATAATTGTGGCACAGGGTAAGGCCATCTCCAGGAATCACAGTTACCTACCTCTGAGCCTTGGAAGGCAACACCTTCTTCATCTGACCCCACACCCACCAACCTAAAATGTTCTTAGCAGAATTTCAAAAATCAAAATGTAAAAAAAAATAAATCATTGAATCTGTCCATCAGTCAATGATGCACAAATTCACTGGGTCAAATCTTGTTGTCATAAAGATATGCTTGTATAAACCAGATCCAGCGCTGCAAATAATTAAATGGATTTAAAGCTTCCTATCCCCTTTTCACTCCCGATGCCCACTCGCTAGGGCTCCCTTTTGCCCTGGGGAAGTCATTGGGCATATTAGGAGGAGGAGGGGTCTATAATAGCATTAAAAAAAGAAAAGGGGAAACACTGCTGGATGGCCGCAGGCAGTTCTGATCCCAGCAGTGCTGGTCCTGCAGTGGGTTTTTGCCATTAAAGGCTTCCTTCCTCCTTCAAGCCCCAGGCTAGCTCTGATTTCTTCAGGGGACCCCCTAGGGAGGTTCAGAAAATGAAAAGAAAGATTGGAAGTTTCCTGTTAGTTTAAACTAATTACTTCTGGCACCAGACTCGGTTTATGCAGGTCTAATTTTATGCAGCAGGATTTTGCCAACTGTGTTCCACCAAGTTATTGGGGCAGGGATGGGGTAAGTGATGGAAAGAAGAGTTGTGGGTGAACATTTGAAATTTGTCAGTTGGGGTCTTTGGTATTAGCAAAAGTGGGCACAGACGGGGGTAGATGTGGCTGGAGTGAGACGAAGGATGTGTTTGTGTGTGTGTGTGTGTGTGTGTGTGTGTGTGTGTGAGAGAGAGAGAGAGAGAGAGAGAGAGAGAGAGAGAGAATGTGTTAAAATAAAGGAGGACTGTCTGCTTGGATTCCAGTGTAACCACTTAGAAAGATAGAAATTAATGTTCAACTCCATATGGTTTATATTCCTTCTGCTACAGCCATACAAGTAAACAATTGTGTTTCTTTTAACAATGACCAATGAATTTAGCCTGCTATGCTACTATGTAAGCCCAGAGAGATATAACCTTCAGCTCAGCTGGTAGTTCTTAATTTCCTTTCTGATGCCCCTGTGGTGAAAGCTTAATTGAAGCCCTGTCCTGGGACACAGCCTCTACCACAGGCGAGTCCAAGATTATTCAGAATATATTAATGGATAAATGAAGTGGAAAGAGAAGCACAGTGGTGCCTCAGATAACGACGGTAATTCGTTCTCCGAGGTTAGTTGTTATCCAAAACACGTCGTTATCCGAAATGCAGTTTCCCATAGGAATGAATGGGAAACCGTTTAATCTGTTCTGAAGCCTAGGAAAAAGGCACACACACCTGGTTTTTTGCTCAAAACTCTTTAAAAAGTGCACTTTAAAGGTACAGATGCAATGTCACCTGGGATATCATTTTTACTAATGCATGCTGGAAATTCATTATCTGAGGCAGTCCATAGGGAAAATTCGTTATCCGAGGCAGCCCATAGGAAGATTCGTTATCCAAGGCAGCCCATAGAGAAAATTCGTTCTCCAAGGCAGACCTATACCTAGGAATTGCGATTCGTTATCCAAGGCAGCCCATAGGGAAAATTCGTTATCAGAGGCAGCCCTATATCCGGAAATTTGTGGTTGTTACCCGAATTGTTCGTTATCTGGGGCAGTTGTTATCCAAGGTACCACTGTATGAGCAGATTGTCTGTTCATCACTGCTATTCATCACTATCTGAGCCCAAAGGTCCTGGTATCTTAATGTACAGTATTTAATTTCCCCATCCACCCTTTGATTTTCTATAAAATACCTATTCTCTCTCAACGATCTGTGGAGTATGAAATGACTTCAAGTACAGTCCTCTGCATGTCAGCTGAGAAGTAACTCCTATTAAAACCACTGAGACATATTCTAAGTTCTGCAGCAGAATAAAAGCTTTCTTCCAGAGCTGTTCAAGAATTAATGGGAACCGAGCAGCACCGGTATGCTTACTTTGTACTACTGTATTTATGTTTTATAGCTGTACAGGTTTTGCACATGGGTCCCCCCTTTATTAAAAGGCTAGAAAGGGGGGGGATTGCAAAGAGGTGTTTTGGTTTATTCTGTTTACAGGCTTTTTGTGCCAAAAGTACTGGTTGCCTAGGAAACTGCTGTTAAGTTGGGATTGGGAGAGATGCATTGTCAATGGCACATGAGGAAAGCTCTGAACAGATTTCAGAAAGAAAAGTAGCAACGCCTTGTCCTGAGGAAGCAAAGCTCCAAGGTTCAGGCCATGTTAAATTATGTCAAAGATACGAGCCTAGGCCTAGGATTCCATGGAATGTATTTTATGCATCTGGGCCTAGAAGATGGTGCAACAACACACAGAAAAGACAAGCCACCCGAGAAACCATGGAGACTCTTGGGAGATTAAACCATTGCTTAGGTAAACAGTAAGGAAGGTGAATCATGGTCAACACTAGTAATTCTTCTTAAATATGAAAAGCACGCCTTTGTTTGCAAATGCAGAAGTTCTATGCAATATGCAGACAGTCCAGCCACTCTTTTGCTACCTTTATAGAGGATCTGAATTTCCCTACTATTGCATCTGTGTGCCAGGAAAGCTACACCTGTTTAATCTTTGCCTGTTAAAAACTCAAAAATCTAGTGAGTAAGGTTCGAATGGATATTTGGCCATGAAATAATAGCAAATAAAAAGGGGATATGAGTCTTCTTCTCCCCCAGTAACTTTTTAGTTACCCCACCATTTTCTTCTGTCTTTCTGTTCTTCAATGACTTTGCACACCAAGGGGGAGAATGGCTCACTCCAGGACAGCACAGCGCAACCGGGATTTGACTATATGGTTGCCGCAACAATGTGGGATATATTCTCCTTGCCTTGTGCCCCACATAGTGGCTAAAATTTAGTTCATTAGTGCAGAAAGTTACACTAGAAGCCCATCAAATCTGTGGAGATCTGGTGAGTCAACTCTGCCATATATTCATTCCATCGATTCAAATGGGCCTACTCTAGTTGCAACTTATGCTAAAGTCAATCACAACTAGGTTATGCCCATTTTAATTGATGGAACTTAGAGGAATTGATTCCCCCCAAATTCCTACTGATTCAATTGGACTGTTCTAGCGCAATATACCAGCTGCCTAGATAACCTTAGCACATCCAATCTCGCCTGATCTCGGAAGCTAAGCAGGGTCAGCCCTGGCTAGTACTTGGATGGGCGACCACCAGGGAATACTAGGTGCTGTAGAAGCCTGGAGTAGGAACTGGCAAGCCACTCCAGTATTCCTGCCCAGAAAAACTCCATGGACATTGAGTCAGAAAGTGTCGGTCACATCTGTGGTGACACAACAACAACAACAACAACAACAACAACAACAACAACAACAACAACAACAAGAGCAACAACAAACAGTGCAAAATACTACACACTAAGCAACAAGATTTTGGCCAGCAAAGGATTATTTTTGCCCAGTGGCACCTGCCTCTTGAAAAGCAACCAATGTAGCTTTGTTTCATAGGGGGTAGTTAGAAACATGAGGCATCATTTTGGCTGAGCCCTACCTCTAACAACAAGAAAAAAATCCTAAGAAGTAGCCTAGTGATGAAGGGTGGTTTAGGCAGTGTTCAGGGCAAGAGAAAGAAGATATATAAACAGCACAACAAGACCTTTAAAATGTGGAGTGCAGCAAAGAAGGTACAAGATAGAAAACTATTTGGGGTAAGCACAGAGCAGTCATTTTTTTCCTTCTCACCCATCTGGGACATCCACAATCCAGGAATGTGTGAAGTAGTGGAGAGCCCAGCTGTTGATAAGCAGGCCGGTTCTTCTGGAATTGCAGAGTGACCCTTTGGCTCCTCCATTTTATAGAGCTGGGACAGTAAGGAAATTAAGCAAGCCCAGGTCATTTAAGCACACCAAGCCCCGCCCCTGACACAGCTATTAAGAGGCAACTGCTCCATACTCCACACTGGCTGGCTGCCATCTTTCACCCTTTCACCCTCCCATTTTCTTTGCAATGGGATCGATGTTTTAATTGTTCTCCTCATTAAGAAGCATGCGGAGGAACTTGTTCTCTGAACAAAGCACCTGACTTTAGGCTAGCACGGCCAGACTGTCTGTTCAGCATCCTCCTCCCAAGCCACGCACTTGTATTCAAATAGGACACACGCTCTCGTCTTCTTCCCTGCCTGTATGTTCACTCATTCCTCATTTGGGAAAAATGTCTGAGGGCCGCGGGAGGCCTGCCAAGGATCTGAGCGATCACTCTGTTCTTACCTCTGGCATCTTTCCAGGGCTAGACAGCTTTTTGAACTAGCTCCTGTAGCTGCCCTTTTAGCAGCTGCTTGATGTTAAGCAATTTGGGGTGATTAAGCTACATCCCCTAAAGAGCCTTTCCTACTGAACTGGATTGAACAAACTTCCTTAAAAAACAACAAAAAGACTAACCAATCAGTTATCCAAGGAGGTGACCTCAGCAAACACCATTTTAAGTCAAGAAGTGACGGGATTGCCCTTTTTTTTCTGGTTTCTTTTCCCCTGCACACTGAGGAAGTGAGGAGAACCATCCTTCCATCACTGCCCACACGCACTGTACTCAGTTTCCAGAGTCACTCTTCAAGAAGAAAAAGCCAACCCACACCTTGGCTAGGCAATCTGAGGACAGAAAAGAAAAATGTCCCCCATGCTGCTCAGGGCTCATCGGATACACTCAGAGGAAGGGAGAAGTAGCCAGAATTCCCCTTCGTATAACAAACTGCTTCTGTGTAGGCCAGTAACATAATTTGTTTAGACGAGGATACTTTCTGGAAGTGAAATAAGTGTGCAACCTTGTGGAAGTCACTCCTTGCCACTAGGGGGCACAAGAGGTAGAGGCAGCTGGTTTGCCTTTCCTGCAGTTACTTTATGTTTGTTCTGTTGCTTCTTTGTCTCAAAGAGTGATCATGCCATTACTTTTGGCCTCCAATGGGGGACAAGCAAATGGATGAATCTAATCTTTTATGGACGATTAATGCATTTGTTTCGAAACATTATTTCCAAAAGGCTTGGTGCATCCGTTTGTTCATCTTCCCATTCAATGCCAATGTTATGACTCGTGAATTTAATGATTCCACTACCCTGTTTCAAAGACCCTCCTCTCCTTCAGCTATGGGGTTAGTGGCAACAGACCCCCATCTACTCTCTGTAGCAAGTAAGTGTCAAACTTTACTAAAGTCTTCTCTTAGTGAAGGCTGCCTTTAGTGATCATTCCAAACACCAGCTTCTGTATGTTAATAATCTTAGTACTGGAAGGGACCATATGGACCATTGAGCCCAGACTCTGTCAAAGAGGTTCAATAATTTCTGACTATGCTGTCAGATGCCTACGCTACTGAGCTACCACCCAACAGTAAGAGTCTATTCATTTTGGCATATAGTTATGATATATGATGGCACTATTTAGCATGAAAAAAAGACTTTGTGTTTCTACTTACAACAACCTATCCTTCCCCTTTAAGAGTTGTCCCATGCCTTTCTGATCCTTGTCTAGAGCATGCATTCTATTCTGCAGGCTCAGAGGGTAGGCAGGGAACAGCAGCCGAGGAAGCTGGGACTGGCTCATTGAGCCCTGTCTTGGCATGGTGGCTAAGCAGGCCACTGAAGGTGGGTGTGTGACTTCTTCCACTGCATCTCCAGATATCAACGTAGTGGAAGAGGAGGAGGAGGAGGAGGAGGGAGCAGCAGCAGCTGATGCTGATGCTGATGCCAGGCTTTTGTGAGCTCCTCTGACCCTGGCACTGTGACTGGCTTCTTACTTCTGCTGATCAGCTCTTCTTGGTGGCTGTCTCCTTACTCGCAAGTACACCAGACAAACCTGACTTTGAATGGATCTGTAGCATGAGCAAAGAGCACAATGGAGAGCTGATCAGGCTACAATGAGTTGTTTGCTGTGGGGATTGGAAACGTGTGCACATCTCTTCTGCCCTGCACCTCAGCAGAATAGATCCTTTGTAGCTTAATCCACTATCGCCACCAAAACCAGCCAGTCTAAATAGGCCTGTAATGAATTCTAGCTTTGTTGATTCATTAACAGCTAATTCACTTGATTTGAATGGTTTTATGGTGCAGCAGGTTTATAGGATTTTCTGACTTTTTTAGCCAAATGGGGTTTTATCTGTCTTTTAATTTTTTTTAAGTGTGTAAACCACCTTGAGGACTATAGTTTAGTGGAAAGGGTATGCGTGTTGATGTAATAAAAGAACTGGCAGGAGCTTTGAACATTCACTCTCCTAAACGCTGAAAAAAAATGGTTTCTAGTCTATCAGGACATCCCTCCACTCACACTCTTATTTGAAACTTGAGTGGCAATCGCAGGAAATGCTGTACTGAAAAAACTAGAGCTGCTTGTGAACTGCCCTGGGGTTTTGTAAGTTTGCTTGATTATAAAACATTCTTCCTCAGGTACACAAATTCCAGTAGGCCTTGCACACTGCAAGGTGTTTTAGACTATAATCCTGTAAGAACTTTCTTCTAAATAAATTTGCCCTGTTAATCAATCGTGGAAGCATTCGTGTTCTCTCTTTATGATGATTTCCAATATCCTGCCAGGTTTTGTAAAGTTATGGTGACAGATGGGAAACGTTTATTTCTTTTCTTGCTTGTTTAAAGCACTTCCGTACTGCTTTTCCTAAATGAGACATATGTATCTAAACTTAAAATAAAATGGGGGGGGGTACAATTCTCAACCTTTAAAAACAGGTTGAGACAAAACATAAAAACACAAAAGCATAGAATCAAGCACAAGCCAGAAGGTGCCACGCAGCACTGTTTTTCCTTTTTCCTGTCCTGGAACAAGTAAGGTTCTTGCTTGATTACTCCCGGAACGTTCTCTTTCTGGCACTCTGCCCATGATTTCCAAACAACAGTACTATGTAAGATAGCTGTTCCGTGGTCACTGTGAAGCACCTCTATTAGAGCCTGTAGATGCTCTCCAATGATTTATTTTGGGCATTCAGCTATGTGTAATTAAAATGCCATAAATAGCAGCATGGAGAATAGTTTGTTTGGAGTATTTAATTTTTTCATAATCAATTTGCAACAAAACATAAATCTGGGCATTAATACTACATGAATATATTTTGTCTTAATACAGAGCTTTAGACATGTTGCTTCTTTGCTCAAGGGAGGAAAAAAATAGATTTAACTAAAGCATGTGTGCCATAATTTAAATAAAATGGAATTTGCCTAGGGATATAAAGGATGGCATTTGTGTCTTTCCCCTACCCCTAGATATGAGAGCTTTGCCTACATCTGGTTTTTGAGTGGCTTTGTCTGCACAGTTTAAATGAGTGTCATTTGAGCCATAATTTGCTGAAATGCGAATGTTGATTGCACTATTGCAAAGTCAAATTAGGGCAAGTAAGCTTTGAATCAAGGCTAAGTATTTGTGACAGAAACAACTCTGTACTGCTGAGCTCTCCACTCCTCCTTTTATTCCACCCCCTTTTCTCAGTGGTTTCCCACTGTGTTGAAATGTTAGGTTGCAACCTCTTTAAAGGCAGGGATCTCTCTTCCCCTCAGCTCCATGCATAGTGAAGGTGTTGTAGGAGTAAGATATTTCATAAATAAACTTATCAAAGACCTTCTTAGTGGATGAGCATCTTTCACATACTTCACATTTGCAAAAATGGGCATTGCTGCATTCTGTTAGCAAGGAGTTAGCAAGTTTCCTGAAGCTACTAATTACTGCAAATTGATTAAAAGCATTAATTCTTATTACAGCCATTTATGTGTGTAATTCTGTGTTTGAGGAACTCAGGTGGGTTCCGCGGTTGCTGCATACTTGGAGTGCCAAATGGCACTGGCACTGCAACAACGGAAGCCACGTTAAGGTTGCAAAATAGTATTGCAGGGGCTTTGTTAAGTTTGCTAGGAAGCAGCCCACCTTAGTCAGCAACTGGCATACAGGCACATCTGGATCACCCACTGCCACTGCTAATTTTGTAGCCCAGAAGCAATCTTGCCATTCATGAAAACTAGCAGTTCCACATAATCACTGGGATTGGCACATGCAAAAGGGCAAACTTGTACTGAATCAGTCATGGGGAGAAACTAGGCATTCTACAAAAGCAGTGTTCAGTTGCTAGCTTATGACAGCCGTATTGAAGGCATATTGAAGTGGTCCATTATTTTTAAGCAGAATGGAAACAAATAAGAATTTCTTACAAAACAAAAGCTTTATTTGAAAGCAGACCCAAAGGTCTAGCAGGTACCCCATGAAATCCTATGCATGTTTAATCAGAAAGAAGCGCCACTGAGTCCAATTGTGTTTATCCCCATGTAAACATGTTAAAGAATCAGAAACATAAATTCCCTTTAAAATGAAATACCCTTTAAAATATTTGGAAGCATATTGCAAGAAGGGGCTGGGAGTCATTCATTTCAAGAAACTGTCTTCTGACCGGAGGGACAAGATGGCGGCGATCAGCAAAGACGTTAGCTGAAAGCAGCCCGGCTAACGTCAAATGTATCCCAGGTCCCAAGAGGGTGTTTCCACTTCAAGACCACCCGCTGGGAGCAGAAGACATCCCAGAATCGATCCGGGGCACTCAGGTGCGGTTCCCCCTCCTCGTGAGGGGTTGAAACCCCTGGGGGAATTCCTGTGCGGCTGAGACCTTGGGAGATCCGGACGGAATTTGAGCTGCCTCTACCCTTCTAATCGTGAGTGGCTTCTTTCCACCAAACAGCCCCTTCAAAACATAAATCAAGCAAAACTCACCGAAAAGAATTTGCTTCTTTCTAATTACTTCTTTTGCCTATTTCGCCTTTATCTGCCTCTCGGAAGGGTTGCAGTTTCACTTTCTCTTCGTTAAAGGCAGATTAACCCTAAAGTATCCGTCTCACTTCTGATATGGTTTTCGGACTCTGTTGGCTCAAAAGTGGGTAAAATACGCCATCTACTGGACCTTTCTATGTATGCAACTACACATACATTTCTTGAAAGCAGCAAGCCAATTTGAATATGATTAAACAAGCCCTTGTTAATCCTTCTGAGACTTTGTAATATTTCTGAGAAGAGGCAATTGATCTCTTTACCACCACAATATAGTAAATTTACCACGCTGCAACCTGGATTCTTTCGGTCAGTAGAATTCCTGTATTGCAAACCTTCAGCAATGAGCAAAACGCCATCCATAAAAAAGCCCACCTCTTCACCTCTGGCTCATCTAGCAACTATGTCCCAACAGTCAAGTCAATCTAGCCAAATCCTAGATGCACTCAACCAATTGAATTTAACCCAGGCTAAGCTGGTATCAGATCAAAGCACTGGGTTCTCTAAATTAAGAGCGGAAATGAAAGAGGGTTTTTCGAATGTGGACACTAAACTAGAAGCATTTGGTGGACGTTTACAAGCGTTGGAAGAAAATATGAACGTTACCGACTTTCGTCTAGGAGAAATTGAAGCCACAATGGAATCAACAAGCAGACTGGTTCTCACGCAGGAAATTGAAGCCTCCTCCAAAATTTTAAGGATCCAAAATCTCACTGTTGATAAAGATGAAAACCTCTATACTATAGTTGGAGAAAGCCTGGCCACCTTACTTGAGGCAGCCGTTGAAGAATTCCTTCGTGAGGTAGACGTGATCTACCGTCAACCTACAGCTTATACTAGAAGAAATAAACTCCCTCCAGAGGTAATAGTCAAACTGGTCAGAAGATACGCCCGAGATTGCATTCTCAAGATTATCCGAGATAAAGAGGTCGAAATCAATAATTCCAAAGTGACAATACTGAAAGACGTCCCCTGGGAAGTCCGCCAACTGCGAAAAGAATATACATTTCTTACCAAGCATGATACAAGATACAAGTGGCTCTACCCCCAAGGTCTGTCTTTCCAATGGGAAGGGAAATTACAGAAAATCGAATCCCACCAGAAAGCTAGAGCCTTCGCCGAAAAAAATGCAGGGAAGTTGGGCTACTCCCCCACCTCTTCTTCACCACCTTCTTCCGAAGATGAGGATACGACCGATACTCAAACCACCACCAAAGATGACAGCTGAGACAATCAGACTCCTAAACAAGAGACCTCAAAGCATGATCAAGATTCTTATGGCGCAGTGGGAGGTGCCAGGCCGAAACACTATCTCAGGCCAAAACCAGGGAAGAAGAAATATCGCTGGAAGTAAAATAAGATGGCTCAAAAAATCCTAACATGGAATATTAATGGACTGAACACCCCACAGAAGCGTCGGAAGACTTTTAATCTCCTCCAAAAACAACAATGTTCAATCATCTGTTTACAGGAAACCCACATATTGAGAAAGCATGAACAATATTTAATCCAAAATAAATTGGGGAATTTATTTTCTACATCAAACAAAGAAAAGAAGCAAAACGGGGTGGCACTATATATTAAACCAGAGCTCTTTCCAACCCTTCTGGAAAAAGATGAATCAGGCAGATGGATCCTTGTCCAGGCAAATATTCAATCTAAAGAAACAATTATTGTTGGTATATACGCCCCCAATGATAACCATGGAAGACAAACCTTCTTTGAAGAACTGGCCCAGAAACTGCTGCAATACGAAAATCATCAGTTAATAATATTGGGAGATTTCAATGCTGTACATATTCCATCTGTAGACAGGAAAACATCAAAAGGGAAAAAATCCAAGACCTCATCTTCCACACTGCCCAAATCGTTCCTGGACATGTCTGATATTTTAGAACTTCAAGATATTTGGAGAAGGAAAAATCCACTAAAAGATGGTTTCACCTTTTACTCAAGACAATATGCCTCTTTCTCCCGTATAGATATGTGCTGGGCCACATCCGATCTTCTACTAAATACAAGAGATATAGAAACCTTGCCCCGAACAATATCTGATCATAATGCCATTTTATGGACACTGAAATCTTCGGGTAAGCCCAGACACTGGAAAATCAACTCAGCTTTGTGGACGGATAAAGAATTTATTTCAGAGGCAGCTAAAGACTTGAACCTATATTTTGAAATGAACCTGAACAAGGGTACACCACTGAAAATGGTGTGGGATGCCTCAAAGCCCTATTTTAGAGGGTTTGCCATTCAATATATGGCAAGACAGAATAAAGAGAGGAAAAAGCAATTTGAATCAATTCCTAATACGATGAAAAAGCTTGAAACGGATTTAATTCATGATCCCCGCAATGAGCAGCTGAACAAAGACTTGGCTTCTTGTAGGCATGAACTAAATCTGATACTGACTGCAGATATAGCTCACAAAATCAAGTTGGCCAAACTGAATTTTGTGGAAAATGCAAACAAACCAGGCAGATGGTTAGCCTACAGGTTAAAAAAGGTACAATCTCAAAAACTTATATTATCACTCAAAGATAAAACTGGGTAAAATCAGACAGAGCAGCTACAAATTCAAAAAATTATAGAGGAATACTACCAGAATCTATTTAAGCAGGAGACGATCGACAAAGATGCCATCTTTCATTACCTCGAACAAGCCAATTTCCCCAAACTTACTGAAGAACAGAGAGCCCAGACGAATGCTCCTATTACAATGATGGAAATAACAGAGGCTATCAATCATCAAAAAATGAACAAGGCCCCTGGACCCGACTCAATACCGGCTCTATTTTACAAAAAAATTTCGGAGATAGTCTCTGGAAATATGAAAAATCTTTTTACATCCATTTTAGAAGGCGAAGACATACCAGATTCCTGGAAAATATCACATACGACACTAATTCCTAAAGAAGGGAAATCTAAAGATTTGATACAGAACTACAGGCCAATTGCCCTTCTTAATGTGGATTACAAAATTTTTGCAACAATTTTGGCAAATAGATGGCGGACGATCCTACCTTCTTTGATATCACATGATCAGACTGGCTTTCTTCCGAAAAGGCATCTTCAATCCAACATTAGAACTTTCCTCAACGTGTTGGAATATTACGAATGCCACCCTGAGAAGCAAGTAGCTTTCACATTCATTGATGCTGAGAAAGCTTTCGATAACGTATCCTGGTCTTTACTCAAAACTCAGTTAGATTATCTACAGTGTGGCCATAGAATGCTGTGAGCAATTGAACAAATCTATTCTACCCAAAATACCAGGATTGTAGTCAATGGCCACCTTACAGACAAAGTCAATATATATAAAGGTACCAGGCAAGGATGCCCCCTCTCTCCCCTCTTGTTTATACTAACTCTGGAGGTACTCCTTCATGTTATAAGGAAAACCCCTGGTATTCAAGGCTTACAAAGCAAAGGAGAAGTCTATAAGGTACAAGCTTTTGCAGATGATTTGTTGGTAATTATGGAGAACCCCCAGACCTCCTCTCTAGAACTCTTGAAGACTTTGGAGGCATACTGAAAAATCTCTGGACTAAAGGTAAACAGAGAAAAAACACTGTTGCTTACTAAAAATATGACTTCATCCATGATTGAAAAACTGGTAAATCAATCTGGCTTCCAACATGCTAGTAAGCTAAAATATCTGGGTATTACTGTATCCAATCGTTGTAACTCTTTACTTAAAGATAACTATGTTAATGTTATAAAAACAATCAAAGCTGATTTCGAAACTTGGTCAAGACTCCAGTTATCCTTAATGGGCAGAATTGCTGCAGTTAAAATGAATGTTCTACCTAAACTGCTTTTTTTATTTCAATCTTTGCCTATATTACCTAACTTTAAGATCATTACGGATCTGGAAAAAAGTATACGTATATTTATATGGCAAAAGAAAAAAGCAAGGATTAAAAATGTCTATCTACAGGATAGAACCAAAGCTGGTGGCTTTGCCCTTCCTAATTTAGTGTTATACTACAAGGCTGCTGCCATGACCTGGATTAAAGACTGGATTCTGATGACAAATAAAAGAATATTGCAGCTTGAGAGTTATGGCCTAGACAAGGGCTGGCATTATTATATGTGGTATAAGGGTAATATACCTACTCTCTATAAAAAGCATTGGATAAGGAATGCCTTAGTTAAAATATGGCTATTGATTAAAAAACAATTTTACTCTAAAGCACCATTGTGGTTATCTCCGCTGGGAGCGATTTTTAGCTCCCATACAAGTGAAACTCCAAATGTTATAACTTATAGACACCTTCTGAATGTTGACCTTTCATTGAAACCATTAGGGAAATTAGTATCAGAAGGCTATAATTTAGATTGGTGGAAGTATCAACAAATATACTCACACTTCAAAGATCTTATCAAAGAGGGGGGATTTATGACCACTGATACTCCACTTGATAAAATACTTTTCTCTGGCGGATCCAAGTTTCTTAGCAAATTTTATAGTATATTGTTAAATGAAAAAATGAGTGATACACTGGTCAAAGATACTATGATAAGATGGGCAGAAAACTTTGGTTACTCCATTCATCTAAATAAATGGGACTCTCTGTGGAATACAGTTAAAATCTTTAAATCTATCTCTTTTAAGGAAAATTGCTATAAGATGTTCTATAGATGGCACCTCGCACCACACCAATTATCTAAGATGTATAATTGCTCACCTAAATGTTGGAAATGTAAATATGATTGTGGAACCTTCTACCATATGTGGTGGACATGCAAAGAGGCAAAGGCATATTGGAAAATGGTAAAATTATTTTTAGAAAGATGTCTGAAAATTAAGATAGAGCTTAGACCAGAACTTTTCTTATTAAATATAGTAGATATAAATATTTCATATGATCAGAGATATGTACTTCATCATCTAATTGTTGCTGCAAGGATACTGTATGCGAAATTCTGGAAACAGCCAAACGTGCCAACAGAGAAGAATTTCCACGAAAAGATAAGAGAATGCATCGAAATCGACAGACTCTCTGGCTATTTAAAGGGAGACTATGATGAGATCTCTCGGAAAAGATGGCAAGAAGTAACAAACCTATTAGTATTGTGATAATATTTGGCAATTTATCAATATGTTACATCTCTATTATTACTTTGCTTGACATATTCAATGTAAATTTTATAACTGTATCCCCCCCTTTTTTTCCTTTTTTCCCCATACCCTCTCCCTTTCTTTCCCCCTTAAAAACCCAATAAAATTATTTAAAAAAAGAAAGAAACTGTCTTCAAATTGCAATCTCGATTTCACAAATGCTTGCTCAAATCTCATCAGCTGTTGTTCTCTGAGTGCTTATTTCTGAAATGTTTCAATGTGAGGGGGACTAATATGAATCAAGTCTGTGATATGTAAAATCCTATAATTTGAAAATGAATCTTTTCATACCACCATTTGGATTTTTCCAAAGCCCCCCCCCTCCAAAGGGGGGGGGGAGAGATTACAATGTTCACAATGCCTTGGGTCTTTATTAGTATTGTGGTATCTTGTGGGTACTGTGGTTTCTCCTCTGTGATTCTTGCACTTCATAGCTTTGTAGGCTCCTCTCAACTTCACTATTCTATGATTCGATGATATCCGATTATTCAAGTGTGGTCTTGAATAAAGTGGTCAATCCTAATGTACTGTATGTAGAAATATCCTCTCTCTTTCCCCTTCACTGTCATTTGAACATGTATTTAGATATATGCCCATAAGAACAGGTAACAGTATAATATTTTTACTATTTTCACGTAGAAATTCCTGGAGAGAGACAGAAGGGGAAGCCTTGACTGTCCTCTATCAGTTCTGTCATTACATGGAGAAAAGAGACTGGCTCACACACAAGTGTCGTAATAAGGGTGTGGAGAACAACGTGTTCTCAAAGGCTTTCACGGCCGGGATCTGATAGCTGTTGTGAATTTTTTGGGCTGTTTGGCCATGTTCTGGATGGCCAAACAGACTAAAAAATGCACAACTATGTGGAGAACACTTGCAGACATCCTCATGTTTAGTAACAGGGGGAATACTATGACTATTCCCTTAATCTCTACATGGTTTCTGACAACCACCATGAGAATGAGACATGATTCTAGTATAACACGATTTGCTACCGTAATCTACTGGTGTTGCAGAATTTCTAATTTAGGTTTTTAATAAGCCTTGAGCCACACAACAGAAGTCCAGGGACTTGAAGGTGGTTACTTCATGTCCTTCTTTGTTCTGTGACTAGTGTTGTACTGTGACAGCGTTGGTCGCGATCATGTGGTTTCAGTATTCCCTTGGTCATGATAACTTGTCTCGTGTCTCATGGTCTTGTACCATGACAAACACAGCATTTGTCTAGCTCCTTCTCTTTCTTTTTCTCTTTTTTTGGGGGGGGGGGGCTTAAAAAATCTTTTTCAATATGTCAAATTATTGGTGATCAGAGTTTCATATGTCAATGCAGCAGAGTCAAATTAAAGAAAAGGACACAATTTTCTGAAAAAATAAATGTATTGTTGCATGACAGTCGTTACTCCGTGGTGTCTTGTCTTGGAACAGAAAGCAGGAACAAAGAGTGACAAGGGAAAACCCTACCCCAGCGCCAGATACAGGATTGTCCTGCTTAGAACCCGTTCCGGGGCTGTGGTCGAAACAAATTTCAGCAGTTGCACAACGGATGTGAAGTAACTTTTTCTGTGCAGCTCCTAAGCACAACACTAACAGAGACAAAACGGATGTGAAGTAACCGCCTTACAGAGCATAGACAGCTACAGGTTTCCCCAGATCACCTGTTTCCTTGTCCCATTAAGTGTCACATATGATACACTGGTAAGAGAAATAATAAAAGGTTTCATTTCCTCATAGTTGAGCAGATCAAAAATAGTGTATTGTACAAAAAGAAAAGACTGCTCACAGCAACAGGTTTCAAGAGTCTCAAAGTCTGCTTCCCCAGACTTTCTACAGGCTATGTTGTCATATAGCTGGACCATAATGGCAAACTGACCACACACTAAAGGGGAGTGGAAAAGAACACTTAAGCAGACAGGTGTGGCTCTCCTTGAAATCAGTGGCAAGGAAGGAACAATTGGTTACTGATAGACACTCACCCTAGCCCTGAAAAGTCCCACATGGCTATTGAAGGCCACATGCAAGGTTGAAAAAACTCCAACACAATTAAGCTAGCAAACTGAAATGATTGGGCTTTCTTTTTGCACAAAGCAGTCCATTTCATACAGGGAAATAACAAAATAACAAAAACAACCCAAAGCAAAACAAAAACAACACATGTGTACCAAAGAACACCAGTGGTCGCCATTCAGCCACTCAAAGAAAGCCAGGCACAAGGTGTGCAAAAGGTTGCAACACGATACCCTGCTAAGAAAAGAATGGGCTGTTGTGGGACCGTGTTGGAGGAAGAAAGAAGCTGCTCATTGCTCATGGAGAGATCTTGCTTGCAGTCTCAGGTAAGAATCTCACCAGCATTTTCTAAGCACATGTTCACTGGGTTGGAAGTTCAGCTCTCTTCTGCTGCTCTTCTTTCATTTTTATATCTGTTAGTAGCAGCTGCCAGGAAAAGCTGCTGCGAATGGTTTGGTGGTTGTTGATAATATGGCTTGCTTCTGGAACAAGTCAGTCCACTCTATTTCCCAATGATCACACAACGCATGGAGAAATGCACTCCGGCTAAACCCCATTCTGTGTCCAACGTAGACTTTTTTTTTGTGGGGGGTGTCCAGCGATAAGGCTGCTACTTTTGGGTGAAGGGCTGAAGCAATTTTCAGGTAGATTGAAGAACCAATTTAATAGGAGTGATTTTCAATGTTACTGGTCTCTCAAACCTTAGAAACTGTCTCATTGCACCTAATTTGTGGCTTGTTTGAAGGCCTCCTTGTGTGTATTGCTTTTATGAGGCATTGGTACATTACTCCTCACTCCCACTGCTATGGCCAGATTTTTAGAATACGCTTCCTTTTGTTTTTCAATCTCTGTTGCTTAGTGTGTTTGTTCTTACAAAGTAAGTATTGGTGCACTTACGAAGCTCAAGCATATAGTACAACACACAACACACATGTTAACTGGTGTTGAGTGTATTAAAGCAAATATTAAATGTGAATAATGGAAACCCTCCACCGGTATGAAAATAATGTTATGTTTAATATCTTAGTTTTATATTTTACGCAGTTTAAATATAACCATCTTAAGTTTTATATAATTTTGTAAGGTACTCTGAGCTCCTATGATATAGGTTGGACAATAATTATAATACAATACAGTATATAATTGGACTATAATTATAATAAAATAATTTTATTAACTAAAATTAACAGATGTAAATACTGTGAACCTACCTATCGCAAATGTGACTGTTACCATTATTTCAGAGGGGACTACGGGTAGAACGCCTCCTATTTGCACTGCAGGCACAAATTTCATATTCTGTACTTATGTCAGAAGGAACCTTTAGAAGCAACTAATACAAAAGACCACTGTTCATATTGCCTGGAATTTGACAGGGGAGGATTCTCCCTGATGATGCCATATCTCCATGCCTATCCATGAAAAGATGACAACAAAGCATTGAAAGATGTTTTAATTTCTCAGTACAAAACACTACAAAATTTGGCAATGGAGTTTATGCCAAAAGTGTTATTTTATTTTATTTTATTTTATTTTTTTATTTTTAGAGTATTGTTACCCTGACTTTCTCCTTGGAAAAGGACCCAAGGTGGCTTACAGTAATGAGGGATAATATACAGTCCAGTACAATTAAGACATGTTCAAGTATTTGAGAACAAGGAATTAAGGGACATCTTACAGCATTAATAGACAATATTACATTAAAGCTGCAAGGTTATAAGTAGTTATAAACACAAATTCTATGTGAGCCTATAGATTCATATAAAGCAGTGCTCCCCAACCTTTTTCCCCCCACGGACCGGAAAATATCTGATGATTTTTCCGTGGCCTGGGGCTGGGGGTGGGGAGATCGGGGCTGCGGGGGTCAGGCGGGGGGGCAGGGGAGGGTGTGTGTGGGGGCAGGAGATGGGGGGAGGGAGGAGGGGATGCGGGGGGGCTTGGCGTGTGTGCCTTGCGGGGGGCACGGGAGCAGCGGCGGCAGCGGCGGCGGCACTTGCCGGCTGGGGGCGTCGGGCGTGCCGCCCCCCCGCGTGCACGGGCGGGGTGGGGGGAGCCCGGGGCTCCTGGGCGGGCGGGCCCCCGCCTCTTCTTCCTGTCGTCGGCGGCGGCGGCAGGTCGTCGGGGCTGGGCGCCGCTGGAGGACGCGAGAGAGGGAAGGCGAAGGAGAAGAAGGCGGCGGGCAGGAGGCGGCGGGCGGAGAAGAGCCCGGCCGAGGGGGGGAGGAGGAGGAGGAGGTGGGTCGAGGGAGGGGCGGGTGGGGGGGAGGCGTGAGCGGGGGGGAGAGAGCGAGGGAGCCAAAGGGGACCGTTAGCCGGCCAGGCACATCCTCCTCCTCCTCCTCCTCCTCCTCCTCCTGGACGTGGCCGAGCCTTCGCCCACCGCGGTGCAGTCCCACCCCACACACCCCGCACGCGCCTCAGAAGCTCCTCACACGCACGCACTTGCTTCTGCCTCCCCCTCAGGAGAAAGGGCGGCCAGCGCTGAGGAGGAGGAAGAGGAGGAGGAGGATGCCCTGGCGCGCACCACCAGCACCACCAGCGCCAGTCGCCGCCCCCGCCCCCTCTGTTTTCCCTCCGTCCGCCGCCTGTCAAGCGCCGCCGGGCCGGGCGAGGCGAGAAGGCAGAGCCGGCGAAACCTCCGCCCATGCACGCGCGCACACACCCTCCCCTCCAGACCCCGTTCCACCCCCCCGGGGGCGCCTCCTCCTCCTCCTCCTCAGCCCCGCTGCAGCTCGCCAGCGCCTCCCGCGCGTGCCCCTCCTCCCCCCGCGCACCCAGCCCCCAGGGCAGGAGGGAGGGGCTGGGAGGAGGCGAGGAGGGGCAAGCGGGCCAAACGGGGTACCTGCTGCTGCTGGTGGTGGTGGTGGAGGGCGAGGAGGAGGAGGATGCGCCGCCGGCGGCGGCGGGCAGAAGAGGGAGGCAAAGGCAAAGGCAAAGGCAAAGGCGGCTCTTCCTGCGCTCCTCCAGCCTTCCTCCTCCACCGGCCGCCCGCGGGAGAGAAGAGGAGGAGGAGGAGGGCGGCGGAGGAAAAGGGGAGGAGCCTCCCCGGCCTCCCCAGGCGGCCCGGTGCCGACCGGTCCACGGACCGGCACCGGTCCGCGGACCGGGGGTTGGGGACCACCGATATAAAGTACACATGGTAGTCCATCATTCAGGGAAAGCTTCCCTGAAGAGAAAGGTCTTTGTCTGTTTCCAGAAGGACAACAGAGATGAGGCAGTTTTATGTTTTATGCCACTATAAAAACCCAGCAGGATTTTGGCCACTGAATCAGATCCCAAAATGATCACTGGATCCTTGCATGGACATTGCAGAAATTATGTTCCACAAGTATCATGCGTACATGATCGAACAATGTTTTGATTCTGCTTCTGCAAGGCATTCCATGGTTTGTTCCACAAGGCGCTGCACAATGAGTCTACAGCCTCATTTGTCTGGATGCTGCTCGCACTAGAGGTGTGTGTTGTTCCCCGGCACTTGTGCAATGGCTAGGGAAAGAAGGGGAATCACATGATCAGTGGGACATATGCAGCTCCCAAGGCTATTTTTGTGGACTGCAAACCCCAGCGCAGAACAAATTGACCTCTTAATTGTGTGTGCACGCATAGAGAGGAGGTTCCAATATTTGAATAAGACTGAAGGTGAAATTCTGTTCCCTTTCCATTTTGAAATGCACTGTAAATGAAGTGCAAAATATCTGCTTTCTGGAATGAGGTATATTTTGTGGGGAAGGGGTCCTCAACGGGGCAAAATTGGCTCATGGATGCCCTGAGTTGTCTGCCCACTGTTCAAATATAACAGTGTTGAAGCCTGTAACTCTGCCAATATCTTAATGTTGGATTGTAACCTTTTGGGTTGAATCTCAGCACAGGACAAGAGACAAATGTATCTGGTAGTCAAAGAAGATTTATAAAACCTCCCAATTTAGAAATCCACGAAACACTCAATCATTTTATGCAGTATTAGGTTCTCCATTTAGAACAGGCTGTAATGTTCTGCTGGTTTTATTGCTCTCCCTGTAATGAACCACACAGTCACTATTCTAAAGGACAATCCACTCTCTTTTGTGCAGAAAGCAAGATGGCCTTGCATATCATTATCATTGCTGATGTCTTTTTTGTTTGTTCATAACTTCCTTCCTGTATACTTGTGCACTTGTCGTTTGCTAGCATCTCCAAAATTCCTTATGTTAAAAAGGGACCTAAACTGGGTGCAACAAATGTTCCAAAGGAAACCCGATAAAAATGGTGGGAGGGAAGAGTATTAGCACTGACGGTCCTCGAGCCATAGATGACTGACAAGAGGAGATATTAAAAACCCACCGTCTTTTCATACATTTTTTTCTTATAAGCACCTGTGAAATGTTTATGTGGCAGTAAACTATCTGTCATAATGATGGAAGGAAGGTGTTTGTATATTCCATTTTAAAAAAAGAATTCTGGTACATCTATATGAAGTGCATCAATTCCACTGAATTTCTATCCATCACCATCTTTACTTATTTTTTTTTACCCAAACTCAGGAGCTACATAGGCAGGCTTCCATATTGGACTGGCCAGAAGTCACTTAGGGTGCAACGAGGCTGGAAAAGCTACATTGGCACCATTCAGCTTTGCTGCAATTTGATTTGAAGCCTGTATTACATTTGAAATTGTAATAAATGCTCACACAGGAGCTGCAGATTGGTTTGGGATTTCACTCTTCATACTGGATATGATGCATCCCAGCCCTTTCTGTCTTTCTTCCTTCCTCTACTCCAGTTTTTAGTTGTTTGAAAGAAAGGAAGACATTTGTATCCTTGGTCATTGTCAAGAGGGGAGTTCAAACTTTATCTGATTTTCTGATTCCACGAACATTCCAGTGTATTGATGGTTAGAGTTAGGATTAAAGTTCCATGTATATGCCCTGTAACCACAGAAAATGGCAGTGTTTCCCTTGAAGAAGGCAAACCTACTGACGACCAGATAATGTCATTTTGAGTTTTCTTTTTCTTTCTTTCTTTCTCTTTCTTTCTTTCTTTCTTTCTTTCTTTCTTTCTTTCTTTCTTTCTTTCTTTCTTTCTTTCTTTCTTTCTTTCTTTCTTTCTTTCTTCTTCCCAAAGCATTACACTAGCACAATAGCAATTTTTGTCCTGGCAACTCACTATACTAAAGTACATTGCAGTAAGTGTTGAATCAATAAAATCCCCATCATTTATGATACCATCGCTGATGGGAGGGCTGACCTGGCGTGCATTACCGAGACCTGGGTGGGTGCAGAGGGGGGGGCTTCGCTCTCCCAGCTGTGCCCTCCTGGGTTTCTGGTGCAGGGGACAGGAAGATCGGAGGGGCGTAAGGGGGGTGGGGTGGCCATTGTGTACAGAGATACTATTCATATCAGCAGGGCCTCAACGTTGGTGATTCCAGGGTTGGAATGTGTCCACCTGTTGGTTGGGCAGCGGGACAGGTTTGGCATTGTGTTCGGTTACCGTGCTCCCCGCAACCCAGCACAATCCCTACCAGAGCTCACCGAGTTCATCGCCACTGCTCTGTTGAGAACCCCCCGCCTTCTGGTGGTGGGTGACCTCAACGTGCATGTCGGCGGTGACCTGTCTGGTGCTGCTCTGGAATTCATGCAGTCCATGGCCTCCATGAACCTGTCCCAGCATGTTTTATGCCCAACACACAGATCTGGACACACCCTGGATCTGGTATTTTCCTCCGCGTCTGAGGATTCGTGTCTGAGGGTGTGGGACCTTGCTCCCACCCCCGTGTCATGGTCAGACCACCACCTGCTGTCTTTCTCTATATCAATCGCCACCCCACCCCGCGGGGACCCTCGGCCCACTGTTTGGGCTCGCCCCCGTAGACTCCTCGACCCTGATCGGTTTTGGGAAGTCCTCGGGGAGCCTCCTGGCGGACTGGCTGACGATCTGGTAGACTCCATGGTAGATCAATGGTTCGATGAAACATCTCGAGCCGTCGACCAGATTGCCCCTAGGCGCCTCATCTGCTGCAGAGCTCATTCCTCACTGTGGTTCACGGAAGAGCTTCGAGCGATGAAGAATGAACGGAAGAGGCTGGAGCGCAGCTGGAGGAAGAACCGGACGGCTACTAAGAAGGTTGCAGTCATCGCTCAGTCCAGGCGCTATGTTCATGCGATCAGGGTGGCTAGAAGATCTTATAACACCCTGAGAATTAGTGAGGCCTCGAACCGTCAAGCGGAATTGTTCCGTGTGGTTCGCGACCTCACTAATCCTGGACTGACTAGGCCTCCTCCTACTGATTTCAGTAGCGAGAACTTTGCAGCCTTTTTTCGATCTAAAATAGAGGCCACCCGTACCGGTTTCGAATCCTGTTGCCATAGCCCACTCTCGGCATCCCCGGTGGCTGTGCCCCCTCGGTCTCCTCGCATGGTTGAGTTTGGGCCTGTCACCTCACTTGAGGCCTCCAGGGCTATTGCCCACTGCCGGCCCGCGTCCACCCCCTTCGACCCTTGCCCTTCATGGCTTATGAAAGCAGTGGCTGGGAACATCTCAGAGTGGGCATCGATCATCGCCACAGCCTCCTTCAGGGAAGGGATTTTACCTTCCCTTCTGAAGGAGACTGTGGTAAAGCCCATCCTGAAGAAACCAAACCTAGCATCGGGCGATTTGTCCAACTATCGCCCGATCACTAACGTTCCCTTTATGGGCAAGGTGATCGAGAGGGTGGCCGCGATCCGGCTTCAATCATATCTGGAGGCCGAGCATGCCCTGGATCCATTCCAGTCTGGGTTCAGGCCTGGTCGAGGGACCGAGACAGTCTTGGTCGCTCTGCAAGATGACCTCCTCCGGAGGGCCGACGGGGGGTGCTCCTCCCTGTTGGTCCTCCTGGATCTGTCAGCGGCCTTTGATACCGTCGACCACGGTATCCTGCTGGATCGGCTCTCTGGGGTTGGGATCGGAGGCACTGTTCACAGTTGGTTCCGGTCCTTCCTCGGAGACCGTCCCCAGCAGGTTCAGCATGGGGGCGAGTTGTCGGCCCCTTGGATACTCCCTTGTGGGGTTCCACAGGGGTCGTCTCTCTCTCCCATGCTGTTCAACATTTACATCAGGCCGCTGGCTGAGGTCATTAGGGGACATGGAGTCTGCTGTCATCAGTACGCTGATGACACGCAGCTCTATGTCTCCTTTTCTACCGCTGCAGATGAGGCTGTCCGGACCCTCGATCAGTGCCTGGGCATGGTCATGGAATGGACCAGGGCTAACAGGCTCAAACTCAACCCCGATAAGACCGAGGTTATGTTCTTTGGGGCTTCCTCATCCAGCTACGGTGGCCCGTATCCCACCTTGGAGGGTGTTTCCCTCAGGCCATCGGACTGTGTCCGAAATCTGGGCGTAGTCCTCGACCCTGGAAGCCCAGGTGTCCGCCGTGTCCAGGGCTGCCTTTTTCCACCTTCGGCGAATCGCCCAGATTCGTCCGTACCTGGATGAGGACTCCCTCAGAACAGTGGTCCAGGCACTGGTGATCTCTAGACTGGACTATTGCAACGCGCTCTACATGGGGTTGCCCTTGACTCTCATTCGGCGCCTGCAGCGGGTCCAAAATGCAGCGGCCAGACTGGTGGCGGGTGTGCGTCGATTTGAGCACATCACCCCAGTCTTGGCTCGTCTGCATTGGTTACCCGTTGCAGCCCGAATTAGATTCAAGGTCTTGGTTTTGGTTTACAAAACCCTCCATGGCCTAGGACCTGGCTACCTGACGGAGCGGATCGACCAGCGATCAACTTCAGCCCGTCCGACTAGGTCGTCACGGGCGCACATGCTGCGTGTGGCCACGCCCAGGGAGGCTCGGAGAACCTCCACCCGTACCCGAGCCTTCTCTGTGGCTGGCCCAACCTTATGGAATCACCTTCCAGCAGAAGTGTGCCTAGCAGAGTCCCTGCCTGCCTTCCGGAAGGCGCTGAAAACCCTTCTATTCTGGGAGGTGTTTGGGTGACCCAAATAGAGTCTTATTATTATTATTATTATTATTATTATTATTATTATTATTATTATTTTCCCTAGTCCCGCCATCTGCTGTTGCTGTTTTGTCTGCATTTTTTTCTTTTTTTTCTTAGTTTATTATTTTAGTTATTATTTTTTTTAGTTGTTGTTTTATAATCTGCTGTTTTGTACACTCATTGTAAACCGCCCGGAGTTCCTTTCAGGAAGACGGGCGGTATATAAGCTGTATAAATAAATAATAATAATAATAAATAATGGAATGTATGGAGCAGTTGAGTCACTGAATTTCTATTGATTTAGTGGGTCTACTTGTGGTGCTACTTACTAAACTAAGCAACAGGATTTTGGCTAATGAATCCTCCTCCCATATAAAGTAACTTCCAGTGATAGGAACGCCAAAGTATCCTCGTTTTTTACAGAACAAATTATCTTGAAAGAAAGCTTCCTTCTTTCAGAGGAAGAGAACTGTTCGGACCTACCCATTATGAAAAGGTGTTGAGTCATTGACCATGAACAATACAAAAAGTCACTTTTAATATGGGGAGGGGGTGAGGAAAAGAAGAGGGGAGAATGTTGCTTTCTCCACCCACCCCCAGTAAAAGCTGCCTAATATGACTGGAAATTTAGAGGGTTTCAAAAGCTGTTCGACCAGCAGTAGTGTTCAGAACTGCCTACGTTTGTTCCTGAGTCTAACTTCCCAAAGAACAATGCTAGTTTTCCAAGTCTTGGGCCCTGGTAAAGGCTTATAGTGGAAGAAAAAATCAATGCTGTAAGAGAAAGAGGTCCTTTTCAGACACCTGTGATCAAGAGTAAACATGACGTTGAAGTAAAATCCTCTTTCCCTCAGTGTCAAATTGTGAAGCTCCAGCAGTTCAGATTGAGCTAAATTACAGATCTGTATGTGACTAAACAATGTGATAATCAACTGGGATTGACATTAAAATTGTGACTGTTCAGCACTTCATACAAAATTTCACATATATTCAGAATCCATGGGATGCCATCTTAGCCTAATAACTGGTGCTGTTTGAAATCAGGATGTTTTTATCATCCTTTAAGATTTTAAGCTGTTTTGGTGATCTCTGTTTCATTTTTCTTCATATAATGGAGAGTTTGCAGGCTTTTATAGAAAATGCTTGTGTTTCTGTATTTGTTTTTTTTAACAATACTGCAGTCTTAAAAGCCTGCCATGTTTGAAGTAAAATCTAAGATGGCATTGCCAAGACTACTTTATTGGTTTAAAAACAAGATACCTGGTAACAAAAACTGGAAATCCGCTAGGCTGCACCTACTGAAGACAGAAAGTCCAGTTCCCAGTTCATTCATTACACTTGGTTACTGAAGGCACAAATATACATTGCAGACAGCCCAACACTTGAAAACAAAATTCCTTTAGAGTTGATTGTATGTGCTTCGTCACCAATAGCAGCTTTTTCCTCTGCTGGAACTGGCAAATTAGATTGCTTCGTTTTATAACTGGCCTTTATGATATCAAGTACATTCTTCCTTTGTATGTGTTTTCTTCCTTTATGTTTTCATCTCTATTGAGCTGAACATATACTTTGGCCTCTGGAGATAAGGATTTCATTCTGAACATGCTTACTCAGAACTGCTACTGAGCTGAATAGCTTGTAGTAAATTTCCCATTGACCCACTTATATTTAATACAGTCTTGTATTGATTTTGTACAGACATTGCTAAGATGATCTTGACTTGTTAAGAAGCCAGGTTAGCTGGTTCACACCTTCCTTGTCTCATAGGAACTTCATATTTGTAACGAGCCGTGTTTTCCAATAGCAAGAATCCTACTGATTATATACATTGGCACAAGAGCAAGGGCATACAGTACAACAGTGAGTTATCCCCCATGACACAAGAGTCACACAAGTTGCTGTGAAATGAGGACCATAAGTGGCAACTCAGTAACTAGTAACGGTTCATCTTTTCACTTACACAGTCAACTAGCCAGCGGGATTTTCTTTGTAGTTTATTATCATAGTTGCCCTGGTACCAACCATGATTAATTACAGTTGGTGAGTAGGGTTCAAAGCTAACTTGCAAACATTAAATAAAGCAAATTCTGATCATCGATATTACAGAGGTAAGGGTGCCTTGAAAATGCCAACAAAATAAAGAGAAGTGAATTTGCATGGAAGAAGAAACGATAAAATTATAGGACAGGCATGTAGCATACTGGCAGTTTTTAATGTTGACCAAGAAATTGGCTGCACTGAACTATGGTCACACCAATGTGCATTAGTGAGAGCAGTCCACATAAGTTCAAACTAAAATGACTACATACCATGTATTTAAGACTGTTCTGTCAACTGAGAGATAGGGTAGATATGCTGCAGCCATTACTTCTCATCAGGGTGCTTCCAATTGAACAACCTCTGTGCAGGATTATCTAGGCATCAAGCACACAATAGGAGTTTGCCATTTTCTTCTGACTGCACTCTGTGCTTGCCCAAAGTCAAATTCCTGACTTCTGACTTCACAGCCAGGTTCTCATGTGTACTACTACTAAAATATCGTCTTTACCTGAACACTATTCACTGTATTTTATATTCTAAGGTCAGTGTCAACAGTCTTACAGTTCATTTCATCTCCATTTTGCCTGAGAATTAATAGAATCTTAGAACTGTTGCACTGAAAAGGACTCAGAAGATCATAAGTCTAGCCTGCTGCCAGTGCAGGAAATGTACAGCTAAAATATCCCTAAAAATGGCTATCCAACCTTTGTTTTGAACGCTTGATTAAAGGAGAATCCAAGGTAGACAATTCCATTGCACAACAGTAATAGCGAACTTCTCTCTGTCTTATGAAAAGCTAAATGCATAACATGTAGTTTAAGATCCTAGTACTGTATTGTTTATGCTGAAGTATGCCTGTGTGCAAAGTTGGTCTGGTGTAGGAGCAGTGTGCAGTGGCTACACACAGCATAACAAAATAATACTACTTGGGGGGGGGTCAAATTTGAGGCAGAGGCTTTAGCTGCCCTCATGTTCCTCTGGTGAGCTCCCCATCAGCAATTGGCTGGCCACTTTGTGAAGAGAAGAGTAGCCTACATTTGCCTTCAGTAAATTTTCATGTGTTCCTCTGATTTTTTTAAAAACCCTCTACATCTGGTTGTTGTTTAAAACCTCTTTGTGCATATGTTTGAAAAAGAAAAGAAAAGAACGACTTCTCTACTGCTGCCCCCAAATTACAGGCTGACCACTTGATTGGCGTATTTGGGTTAGCTGCTATTAGTCAGATAGATCCAGTTGAGTACAACATGCATTTTTATGTGCCAAAGTAGAGCCAGTTGTTTTTAAAGAGTGACTGGTCCTGAAAAAAAAACCCATAATGGAGCTCTGTGGTTCATAAAAACCACCACTGAGTTTCCAAATACCCACCTACCCCTCCCAGCTCAGTTGCCTGAGATGATACTGGCAACCCAAATGCAGAGGCTCTGAGAGAAACAAATTAACGAGGCCAATTTTCCAGATACCTGGCTGGAAAATATTACCTGTGAAAGGGATCTGGGAGTCTTGGTGGACCACAAACTGAATATGAGTCAGCAGTGTGATGCGGCGGCTAGGAAAGCCAATGCGATTCTTGGTTGCATCAACAGAAGCATAGTGTCTAATCAAGGCAAGTGATAGTACCACTTGATTCTGCTCTGGTCAGACCCCACCTGGAGTACTGTGTCCAGTTCTGTGCACCACAATTTAAAAAGGATGTTGACAACCTCCAGTGGGTGCAGAGGAGGGCAACCAGGATGGTTGAAGGTCTGGAGGAAATGTCATATGAGGAACGGCTTAGGGAGCTGCGAATGTTTAGCCTTTCAAAAAGAAGGCTGAGGGGGGATATGATAGCTATGTTTAAATATTTGAAAGGATGACATATTGAAGAGGGAACAGGTTTGTTTTCCATGGCTTCAGAGACTAGGACTCGGGGCAATGGCTTCAAACTACAGGGAAAGAGATTCCATTTGAACATCAGGAAGAACTTCATAACAATTAGAGCTGTTCGGCAGTGGAATATGTTGCCACAAAGGGTGGTGGAGTCTCCTTCTTTGGAGGTTTTTAAGCAGAGGCTGGATGGCCATCTGTCGGAAATACTATGATGGCGGTTCCTGCATGGCAGGGGGTTGGACTGGATGGCCCTTGAGGTCTCTTCCAACTCGATGATTCTATGATTCTATGATTTCAGTCTGAGTTCTTGTTTGATTTGAGGACAGAATTGGCCTGGGGAGATGGACAGGGTTGTGTGACCCCCTCTCTTGTTTCTCCATCTCCCTCTGTGGCCTAACATGGTCAGGAAAGCCCAATAAATTGCTTCCTCTGAAGCACCCTTCATACTATATGTGTTGCATGGGTCCATCTCACACCCTCTGGGCCTGCTGGCCTGCTCACTAGTCTTCACATTCCCACCAGCGTCTTTTTTTCTCCAAAGCTGGGCCAGTTTTCAGGTCCTCCTCTATCACAGTGGAGTCCAAGGCTCCTATGCGTCTTCTGTGGAGCTTAGCTGCAACTACCCATTTCTTCTCTCTGAGGATGGAGTCCTCATTCTCTGCCTTTAGATAACTGAAAACTCCTGTGTCGACTTGGATTTCATGGCTAAATCCCACAGAATTTTGGCTGGGGTGGTGGTGGTGATTCTTGCTGAATTCTGGAGGCTAAAGTTCTGGAAATATACAAATATCATGACTAATGGTGACTACTTTTATCATAGGAATTAGAAAATCGATAACCACTGAAAGCTAGTTTAAGGTGGAGGCAGTTTCAAACAGCTAAATGTGAAATGAAACATTTTCCCATGACAAATGGAATACTCTTAGACGCTCCTGACAAGCAGCTACCCCAGTGCCTAGATGGATCTTCCTTACTTTGCTTACCGTGAGGCAAATGCCCTTTAGAAATTCTCAGATCACTTTCTTCCATCCTGAGAGGCACGTACTGGAACAGGCACGATTCACTGTTTATAATTTATTTTATTAAGGCTGTGGAACTTGAAACATGTCACACAGCTTCTTCCAGTCTCCTAGGTGAACAGTAAACATTATACACACTATCATTAAAGATATGTGCCTTCTTTTGTTCCTGAGGAAAATTTCAGATATAAATCCAATAGAAAACAAGAGTCCACTGGAACAAAGAGCTACAATGACATATAATGTATGCATCGGCGTTGCACATCTGTGTAAACAGGAGCAAGGAGCTCACACACTCCTTGCTGATTAATTAGGCTTTGGAATATGGTTTTCCTAATGTTCCTTATACTGCATTATATATCTTCCTTCAACAGAAGGCAGGAGGATTGAATCACAGTTTCAGCACCTTGTCTCTAAAACATTCACCAGGTTTTTTTTTGGGGGGGGGGCTTTTTGGAGATGCACAGACATTAAAAATCCAATCTCCATGAATCTTGGAGGGATTGTAGAGGAGAATCAGGGGATGCTTTTCTCCAATGTTGGTGCTCTAGATGCCTTGGGGGGCATTTTATAGGCCAATGAATTGACAAATCAAAAATCACTAAAGATCATTCATTTGTATTTGCTGGGGTCTCCCTTTATGATGAATACGAATCGATGAATTGTGACAAATCTGTTAAATTCATCAGAAAACATAATTCATTTTTCAATTCATCCCCATCTTTATCCTGTATCAAAAGCTAGGTCTCTATTTAAGGGTTAAAAATGAACTTAAGGACCACCAGCAGTGAGCATTTGGACAGTATTACCCAGCCTGCTGTGTAGATGCTTGTGTTTTTAAGGGTGGTGGTGGTGGTGGGGAAGTGTTCAGGGATTGTGTGTGTGTGTGTGTGTGTGTGTTGAGGGGATTTTTTAATGTGTGTGAGAGTGTTTGGGGATTGTATGTATGTGTGTGTTTGTGTGGTATCTGGTCTCTGGGCGTCTGAATTTTGTTTTATGTGTATACTGTGTATACAGACAATGACAATAAATTATTATTTATTTAAAATTTTATTGATTGATTAATTGATTTTCTGCTGGGATGACATAGGTAAACATTCCACTTTATTTGGCAGTGTGTGGCATGAACTCCAGTGGTTTCCACTAGGGCCCATTAGAGGCTGCCAAGTACAGCACAAAATCCTCCCAGGAGACACACCTACACAGCTCCACACGGGTCACAAGAGGCTTTGAGAAATGATCACCATCATGTTAGCAGTTGAGGACCTGGATGGATCAGTGAATCACGGAGGCACAGTGAGAAACTGAAAATCCCAACCTCTGACTCCACAGCCAGATGAGTAAACTACTGAGCCATCTAGGTGCCTTTTCTTGTGATATATCCATTTCTTAGGATATGAAGTGTCAGTGCACATCTAAGGGAGTGATTTGAACTGTGACATTTACAAAGAAAGGGAAGCCTCATCAAGAAGCCTCTGAAAAAAAGAGCTCATCAAAAAGCCTCTTTAGGCACCATGTTCTCTATTTCTATACATCAACAGAGTATACTACAGTATACTTTCTTTCTGCAGCAGCTTTTCCTTAGCTGAGGGTCACAGATATATGTTTGCAACAGCCATGAAAAATGTTATTGTCCTGGAGAAGTATCAGGGAAATGGACATGAAGGGATTAAAAAACCCTGCCTATTGTTTCTCAGTGACAATTTTTCCATTTCCCAACTTTCTCTTTTTAAATCTTTTTAAAGGCCATTAGAGCTGGGACCCCATCAGATGTCATGTTTGTGCTGTCTGGAAGTAAGACATGTAACATGAATCTGGAAGTTAAGATGTACAGAGCAGAGGGCAGGGTTCTCTATCCTATAAACCCTTATACCTATCAATATCATTTCTATCCTTTTTGTATGATGTTCTACTATTTGGTTTGTATATACAGTGGTATCTCCACTTTAGAGATGGGCACGAAACGAACAATTTTTCGTTTCCATTTCCGTTTCCGTTTTTTCATTTCTTTTTTTTTAAATTTTATTATAAAACAAATCACCAACACCCCAGACAAAAACAGTAACTCCCAGGCATCTGATACATTGGATATACATTGATAATAAACAAATTCAAATTAACAATATGTACAACTCTATATAAATTAACAATTAACAATCCGCAAGGTTTACTTAGCTTTTAACGTTTTAATTACTCCAAATTGGTCAAACATACTCATATAATTCAGTAACTTCTCAAACCATTCCTCCTCTTTCTCATTGACCTTAAACCCTTTCATTCTGCGTATCTTCATAGTTAGGTATTCTAAAATTATAATATTATTTAATTTCTTCCTCCATTGATTCACCCCTAGCTCTCCTGCATTTTTCCAATTACTTGCTATGACCTGTCTAGCTGCAATTACCATCAGGTTTACCCATTTACTTTCCTCTTTTGTTTTTAACTGTGTGCTATGCAGGCTAATGAGAACCATTAATTTAGATATTTCCACTTCCCACAATTTTCGATATTTCTCTACCAGTCTGTCTCCAAAAATTATTAACTAGAGGACAATCCCACCACATATGACTGTAGGTTCCCATTACTCCACACTTCCTCCAGCAATTTTTGCTTCCTAACTTTGTAATATGATACAACCTTACTGGTGTGTAATACCATTTTTGTATCAGCTTCAACCCCTGCTCCTGGATTATCCTAGAGGTCGTAACAAAGGGCGGTTGTTGAAAAATTCTATCCCAATCTTCATCTAAAATTGGTTCCTGAATATCTAGCTCCCAATATTCTTTTAAACTTTCCTTTAGTGATTTCCTCATATTTAATAAAACCTTATACAATTTTGAAACTATTTTGGTCCTATCTATCCTGTATCCTTTCACTAATTCCTCGAAGGGGGTAATATTTCTTTTACCACAATTTTTAACTTCTTTCTCCTTCAACAAGGAGGAGATTTGGTTTTTTTGTAACCAATTAATCTTATTCCAAATTCCACTTTCCTGTTCCATCATTTTTTCTGTTTCCCAGATTTTATCCATATTCTGGATTGAAATCTCCTTTAATTTATCCCCTACCTCTTTTGGGATGAGCTTCCTTAATGGGGCAAATTTATCATAATACCATATTTTTGTAAGTGGAGAGAGGTTAGGGAAAAGCTTTCCCCCCCACTTCTCCCATACCAAAAGAGGCCCCGTAAATGTTGATAATTTTTCTTCTTTTCTTTTCTTTATCCTCCTTTCGAAGATTTTTATTTTCCCTCCTACTGCTTCCAAATTCTCCCGCTCTATACATCCCAAATCTTCCCCCTTTTCTCCCTCCAACCAAATCATAAGATGTCTCAGCTGATAAGCTTCGTAATATAAAATCAAATTGGGAATCCCCCATCCTCCATCTTGGATCCTATGGTACCTATATCTACCAGCTGTCCTTGGTTTCTCGGATGAAAAAACAAATCTATCTATTGACCTTTGCCACCCCTTCAGAATCTGTTCCGGTATGTGCCAAGGCAACACATAAAAAAGGTAAATTAATCTGGGTAGCAAAAACATTTTAACTAAAGCAATTCTTGTGCTGATTGAGTCCTTCCTTTTCTCCCATGTTCTCAGCTTTGATTGAATACTACTCCAAATTTTTTTACAATCATGTTCAAATATTTTCTTCACATTTTTAGTTATCATTACCCCTAAATACTTTACCTTCTTATTTGCTACAGGAATACCCAATGATTTAGAGGCTTCTAACTGAGTTTTAGGTTTCACATTTAAGCACATCATTGATGATTTAGAAAAATTAACTTTTAACCCTGATACTTTTTCAAATCCTTGCAAAATTTCTTTTAACAGCACAATTGCAGTCCCCAGGTCCTTAACTGTCACCATCATGTCATCTGCATACATTGTAAGAAGCTCCCCTTCTGCTCTCCCTTTCCCTGGTGTTTCAAATCCTTTAATCTCACTATTTTTTTAAGTTTAATTGCTAATGGTTCTAATGCTAAAATAAAAAGCATGGGAGAAAGTGGACAACCTTGCTTTGTCCCACTTAACACTTGGGCACACCCCCTTTCTGACCCACCAATTCCTATAATTGCTTTGGACTCTGTATTGCCTCAATTATATTTTGAAAATTTTCTCCAAATTTATATTTTTTAAATATATATTTCAAATAATTCCAATCCACCAAATCAAATGCTTTATGAATATCCAATGACAGGAGAGTAAGAGGCAAATCCTTATTTTTTGCTAAATATATCATACCCATTACCTTCCTAACTGCATCCACCAAGTACTTCTGGGGTATAAACCCATATTGATCTTCTCCCACTGATTGTGCAATACATTTTTTAACCTTGTTGCCATAACTTTAGCAAATATTCTATAATCCATATTAGTAACAGATATTGGCCTATAGGAGTCTGGCAGGGTTTGATCTTTTCCTGGTTTGGGAATCAATACCAACCTTGATTCCAACCAGGTAGGTGGAGTTGAAGCTCCATTCAAAATACTTTGGTACAGTACAGTCATATGTGGCACCAATATATCCTTAAAATGCTTATAATACACTGCATTAAACCCATCCAGTCCGGGTGCCGATTGCACATTCATAGAATCAATTGCTGTCCTAACTTCCTCCTCTGTTATATCTTTATCTAGTTCCCTTCTATTTTCTTCACTTATTTTGGTGAGCTCCAATCCCTCACAGAATTGATCAAGTTCTTCTTCCTTAATTCCTTTATTTGCATACAGTCTGTTATAAAATCCTAAGAAGGTCTCCAATATCTTCTTAGGATCTGTTTCCAATCCCCCCTTATTATCTCTGAAGCCAATCTTATGCAACGAAACGGCAAATGAATTTTGTCTCCAAAATGAAACGAAACGAACAGAAATGCCGGAATTTTTGTCGTGCGTTTCGTTTCCGTCACTGCCATACAGTGAACTGCTTTAAATGCTAAAAAAAGTCACAAAAATTGAAATAAATGGTAACAAAGCGGTAACAAAACGAACGAAAATGAAAACGATTTTTTGCAGAAATTTGCAAAAAACAGAAACGAACCAAAACGGACCTTCCAAATGACAAACGACAAACGAAACGTCATTTTTTTTATTCGTGCCCATCTCTACTCCACTTAACGGGATTAATCCATTCCGACTGGATGCTCCTAAATCCATCTGCTCATAAGTTGAGCAGTGGTTTCCCACAGAGAGGCATTGAAAATCAATTAATCCATTCCAGAGGGAACAGATTAATAGGTTTTTAATGCATTCCTAAGGGAAGGCTGTCCCAACCCCCCTTAATTAAGGGCAGCTGAAGACTGCTGTCCTGCAGCCCCGCCAAACAGCGACTTTGACAGGTCAGACCTGTCAGAATTGGCTCTCGGGGGGGGGGGAGGTTGCAGAGAGTACCCTTTAGCGGCCCTTGATTAAGAGGGCAGCCACCTCCTCTTTGCCCGGATCTCTGCTCCAAGACTCGGGTGAAGAGGAGGAGGAGGAGCCTCTTGTGGTGGCAACCGGACAGCATTCAAAGAGCTACAGCCGATGACAGCTCAGGCTCTGGCTCTTTGAAACCCGCTCCACCCGCCACCATGAGGGGGTTGTGTAACATGTGAAATGTTCAGACGTCTTGGGGGGTGCGCCTCCCCCAACCCATCTGAGCTGCCTGAACATGCACACGTCCCCAAGGATTGGTGCATGTTTGTGCAGCTCAGGCTGGTTGAGAAGAAAGTGGCCTCATCCCAACCCACCATAGCTGCCCAAATATGCACACATCCCAGGGATCGGTGCATTTTCTTGTGGCTCGGGTGGGTTGAGAAGGAGGCGGCCTGCCCCCCAACCCACCCGAGCTGCCCGAACATGTACACATTCCCAGGATCGGTGCATGTTTGGCCTCCCCCAACCCACCCAACCCATACGAACATGCACATGTCCCAGGTTGCGTGAAGATGTTCTCCTCCTGTTCACCAGAGTCACAGCGCTGAGACTTGGGTGAAGAAGAGGAGGAGGAGGGTTGGGACCTTTTGAATTTCCTCCTCCATGAGCACCCTCGTTGGTGCAGTGGGAATTTCAAAAGGCTCCAGCCCTCCACCGCTCTCCTTCTGAGCCAGGCAAGCATCGGATCGTCGTCCGATGTTTGCCTGGCCCCAATCTGTCAAAAAGCCCAATCAAGGAGGTGGGGGAGGAGGAGAGGCCAAAAGCAGAAGGGAGCAGAGATTTTTTTTACTGCTGCCTGCTCCCTTCTGCCTTTCCCACCTCCCCCCACAAGCGTTGTTGGTGCAGTGGGAAATTCAAATAATTGGAAATGGATTTCCGCTTGTAACTCGAGTTTTTTCAGAAATCCAATGATTTGGCTCGTAAGTCAAATTGCTCATAAGTAGAGCTACTCATAAGTTGAGGTACCACTGTATTCCTATATAGAAAGTCAGTATAGCATGTGAAGTCCATGTCTTATAGAAGTAGTGTTGACTTGCTATCTTTCTAGTGCCAATTCAAAGAATGTTGATTACCTGATTTGTCTCAGAATACATCATAGCATTTCATTTAAAAAGTCAGTAGAGGGAAGAGTCCTTCAGATGCATTTGAAGAAAGCTGTTGAGACAGATTGTTTTGCTCCCTAAACCAGCAATCTCATAATCGGTGCCAGGAACAGAGTTGGAAGCTACTCATTTCTTTGGAGGTATTCCTGAACAGCTTCCCCCAATAAAGTAAATAATTGTTTAATCAATATAGATCCCCCCCATTCCTTCATACTCATTATTTCAGAGTTGTTTGTTGAACTCATGCTGGTTCTGTAAACCTCACCAATCACCTTTCTTAAGCAATGGCATCTGTACAAATGCTGTTTCTGTGCCCTCATTTTTTTCTGCATCGTCTCAACCAGGCTAGTTAAAAACTGAACTACTATCATCCCAGCTAACTCAAAACAGAAAAGATTTGATTACTAAATGGTAACCCCGTTATCTGGAAAACAAACAATAAAAATTAAATACAAAATAGAGCACAAGTGCTATGCAGTGTGGCCAGATTTGGGGTGTTAAAACTCTGCATCACCACACATAATTGTGGAAAATGTTCTCACTATTCTTATGTGTGGTGATGCAGAGTTTAATCCCAATGAACTCAATGGGGCATTAATAAATATGCACAGCCTTCTGCTGGAGCACACCCACAGGCATCACTGAAAATGCAGGGAGCTTCATAAACATTTGGTCTAAACTGAATTGGGAAAGACAATATCATGATGACAGAGTACAGGAGTCAATGTCTTTATAAAAGAGTTGCTTCATGATAAAATTGGCAGACTAGGATGGATAAACAAACAAACAAACACTGCATGGTTCGAGAAGTGGCATATTATTTTAATGGCTCATCCATGTAAATTTCCCTACCACATCTACAGTTTCAGTTCTGTTAATCTTCCGTACTTCTGTTAATCTTCTATACAGTGGTAACTTTTAAGACAAATGCCTTGCAAGACAAAAAAAACTCATAGGAAGAAAAAAAACTTCCGGGAATTGGCATGCTTCACATGACAAAAAATTCCCTGTGGGATGCTACGCAGGATGAAAAATTGTTCCACATGTACCCAGGAGGGAAAGACCGTCACTTTTGTCATTATTCTAGCCTCCAGAATGGATGGATCCATTCCCAATGCATTCCTATGGGAAACTGTGTTTTGTAAGATAAATTCTTAAAATAAATTGACCCATAGAATGAATTAAATTCATTTTAAGAGGTATCACTATACTTCTAAAACATTTGCTATGATAGATAGATAGATAGATAGATAGATAGATAGATAGATAGATAGATAGATAGATAGATAGATAGATAGATAGATAGATAGATAGATAGATAGATAACAAAGCAATTACAGTAGTCCCCCATTTATCATGGGGCTTAGGTTCTCTGACCACCCACGATAAAGGAAAATCTGTGATATACGGATGCCTCCCATTGCCTCGTTTCCAAAGAGGCTTCCTCCACAGAGCCTCACCCCACACCTCCCTTGCTGCAGATGGGATTCCACCCCCGCCCCAATCACCTCACTTCCAAAGAGATATCTGTGACAACACCCTGGAAGCAGGAGAAATACATATGTAAATCATCAGCCAATCCCAGCAGGAGGGTAGGGGATTGTATGGTATAAAAAGGGTGGAGCCTGGTCTGTGAGGAAGAGTTGAGAGTTGAAAGCTGAGAGTGCTGAAAGAACACAGCTCTGTTAGAGTTCAGTCAGGCAAGTTAGGTGTGAGGGCTTTACTATTTACTGTTTATTAAAGACAGGGAGGCTTGAAGATTTGATTTAATCTATTCTATGTTTAAGGCAACGCATACCAATGTCAGTCATTATTGTATTTATTTATTTTCTCAATAAACATCATTATTATTTTTATATTATACGCCTGAGTCTGTCCCAGTTCATAAGGCATCAATTTAAAAGCATTACCAAGAGGATCCTTTGAAGATTAATAACATGATTATTTACACTTCACGTTTTCATGACAATTACATATCCAAAAGGGAGGTGTTGTCACAATCTCCTCCACGGAGCCTCTCCCCACCCCTTCTGCAGCCCAGATTCTCCCATCCCAATTGCCTCCTTTGCAAAGAGGTCTCCTCCACAGAGCCTCTCCACTCTCCTTCTGCAGCCCAGATTCCCCCACCCCAATCACCTTGTTTTCAAGAAGATCTCCACAGAGACTCTCCACTCCCATTCTGCAGCCAGGATTCCCCACTCCCAATTGCCTCCTTTGCAAAGAGGTCTCCTCCACGAAGCCTCTCCACTCCCATTCTGCAGCCGGATTTCCCCAATCCCAGTCACTTCATTTGCAAAAAGGTCTCCTGGCTGCAGAAGGGGTGGGGACAGGCTCCGTGGAGGAGATCTTTTTGCAAATAAGGGGATTGGGGGGATCCTGGCTGCAGAAGGGGTGAGGAGAGGCTCCATGGAGGAAGCCTCTTTGGAAACAAGGTGACTGAGGCAGGGGTGGAATCCTGGCTACTGCAAGGGAGGGAAAAAACTTCCTGGAGGAGACTTCTTTGGGGACAAGGGAAAATATGGTAGCTGGGATGGTGGGGAGAGGCTCCTGGAGGAAGCATATTTGCAAATGGTGGTAGACAGGGGGAATTCCGGCTACAGCAGGGGACGGGAGAGGCTCCACATATGAACTGTGATGTAGCAGGGGACTACTGTAAAATAAAAACAGTTTCTTCACCAAAGCTAAGAAATACTACTAGAGCAGTGGTTCCCAACATGGGGCCCATGCCACAAATGGGGGCAATTTAACTTATTTTTTGGAGATTTTTTTGAGTTATTAACTGTGAATTTGAAAGCTGCTAATTGTTCTTAGATATTTGTGATGAAACAGCTGTGTTTCATTTACCCATTGTTTTCTTTGTTATAGTGCATTTCCTAGGGCTAGTCTGAAAAGGATATGCCAGCTGGGGAGAGGAGGGAGCAACTGCTAGCCAATCAGATGTGTTTCCACTAAGGATCATAGGACTAGCAGGATCTCTCTCTCTCTCTCTCTCTCTCTCTCTCTCCCTCCCTCCCTCCCCCCTCCCGTGGGCTTTGCTGCTGGGTAGTTTCAGGCAATGATGTTCTGTGGGGAGACAGAGTGGCTGGCTTCTGGGGGAGGCCCAGCAGTGAGGATACAGAACCAGGACCCAAGTTTAAGTAAGAAATCGTTAGATTTACAGTTATTTTTAGTCTGTGTTTTCCGAGGCCTTGTTTTACAGGACGTTTCTTCTCAGAGCCATCAGGGGCTGGGCCACACATGCGTAGGCCTTGTCAGGCCTGTGTGATTCAACTCCATCTACTGGTCGATTGCCTGAGTAGCAGTTAAATTGTTTTGTACACTTTGTTATCTCTGGCACCCCTCTCTTTTAGCTTTAAAAATCTTGTAATAAAAACCCTTCTTGCCTTCTTCCAGCTCACAGTGATTCAATAGCCTCCTCGCTCTGCAGGGGTGAGAATAGAGACACCCGAGCTAAAAACCTTGGCTAGGAGAGGGGTTTAGTCCAAGAAACTCCTGTGGCAACCAGGTACCTGGGCTGGCGGCAACGGAATGGAACTACCAAAGCATTTCCCCACTAAGCTGAAGGTTCAAACTGAGTGGGCGAGTGGGGTAGGGTTACAAACACCCTTTTGTCTATGACAATCTTATTATTCATAAAATTAAGCTAAGAATGTTTTTTAAATCTCCCTCTTTCTCCGCCATCTTCTTTTAATTTATTTCTTTTAATAATTTGCATCATTTCATAAGTTTTTCTCAAATTTATTTCTTTCACTCACAAACCCTATGCATAAAATGAGTAGTGCAAGCAAGAAAAAAGTGTGTCAGTTTGTTAACAAGATTTGGCTTCATACCCGCTATCCATGATGAACGGTCACCTTTCTGCCTCTTATGCCAACAATACTTGACCAACGAATCAATGGAATGAAGTCTTCTTGAGGCGTATTTGAAGGCAAAACATTGTGTATATGTAAATTCAGATTTAAATTACTTCAGGTCTTTAAAGGAGACATTTGAAAAAATATCAACAATAAAGTCTATGTTCCCTGCACAAACTGTTACTGTCAGTTGTACTCTTGAGACTAGTTATAAAATTTCTTTACTCATTGCTAAATTTGGAAAAAATCAAACTGTGGGGAGGATTTAATTAAACCATCAATATCAACATTTCTTAAAGCAGTTCTGGAAAAAAATGAGAAAGAGCTGAAAGCCATACCACTGAGTAAAAATACTGTTAACAGAAGAATAGATGAAAATGAGTGAGACTATTGAAATGCAACTTGTTGAAAAGCTGAAATTCTCAGTATAAATGGATGAATCAACTCTGAGAGAGAATGAGGCCATATTGCTAACTTATGTAAGATATCTTGATAAATGTGAATTTGCTAAAGAAATGTTAATCTGCAAATCATTAAAGAGTAGCACAACTGCTACTGATATATATACTAAGCTTAAAAAATACTTAGATGTGAATCTTTAAGTTGAGTCATGTCAATAATATAGATGTCAATAATCATCATCATCATCATTGGCATCCTTTAGTCTCGAAAGACTATGGTATCATGCCTGGAGTAGAGATCCTAAAAGCAACACCTAGTGTGACTAAATAGACCAATTCGGGAATGGCAGTCTCTACTGCACTAGGGGCAGATGTATTCTGTTTCTTGCCCGGTCCTCGAGTTTCATTCTTTCCATGCCTGCCTCTTTTCCTCTGCCTGTTGGAGAAATGCCTCTTCAAATTTATGTAGACCATGCTGTATCTCTTGCCTCCAGACAGTGTGATCAGAGGTCAGGGTTTCCCAACTGTTGAGGTCCATTCCCAAGGCCTTCAGGTCCCTCTTACAGATATCCTTATACCGCAGCTGTGGTCTCCCTCTGGGGCGCTTTCCTTGCATTAGTTCTCCATATAGAAGATCTTTTGGGATCCGACCATCATCCATTCTCACAACGTGTCCAAGCCAGCGTAGGCGTCGCTGTTTCAATAAAGTGTACATGCTAGGGATTCCAGCTCGATTCAGGACTATGCTATTTGGAACTTTGTCGTGCCAGGTAATGTTGAATATTCGCCTAAGACAGCGCATATGGAAGGTATTAAGCTTTCTTCCCTGTCGAGCATGGATGGTCCAAGACTCGCTGCAGTACAAAAGTGTGCTCAGTACGCAAGCTTTATAGACCTGTATCTTTGTATGTTCTGTCAGCTTCTTATTGAGCCATACTCTCTTTGTTAGTTTGGAAAACATAGTTGCTGCTTTACCTATACGTTTATTCAGCTCAGACTCTAGTGAGAGTGTATCTGAGATAGTTGAGCCAAGATATACAAAGTCAAGGACAACTTCCAGTTCTTTCGCAGAAACTGTAATGCGAGGAGGAGAGTCCACATTCTGGCCCATTATTTGTGTTTTTTTCAGACTGATTTCTAGCCCAAAATCTTTGCAAGCTTTACTAAAATGGTCCATGAGTTGTTGGAGATCTTCGGCAGAGTGAGCAGTAATGACGGCATCATCAGCGAAGAGGAGATCCCACAAACACTTCACCTGTACCTTAGACTTTGCTCTCAATCTAGAGAGGTTGAAGAGTTTTCCATCTGATCTGGTCTGGAGATAGATGCCCTCTGTTGAAGTTCCAAAAGCATACTTCAGCATGGTAGCAAAGAAGATCCCAAACAAGGTTGGCGCAAGGACACAGCCCTGCTTCACGCCACTTCGGATGTTGAAGGGATCTGACACCAGGCCATCGAAAACTACATTGCCCTTCATATCCTCATGAAAAGACCTAATGGTGTTAAGGAGCTTGGGTGGGCATCCAACCCGGAGGAGTATTTTAAAGAGTCCGCCCCTACTAACCATATCAAATGCCTTCGTAAGATCTATGAAGGCTACAAAAAGTGACTGTCCTTGTTCTCTGCATTTCTCCTGCAACTGCCTGAGGGAAAATACCATATCAGTAGTGGACCTGTTGGTTCGAAAGCCACACTGTGATTCTGGGTAGACTCTCTCTGCAAGTATCTGGAGCCTCTTCAGTATAACACGTGCAAACAGCTTCCCGACAACACTAAGAAGAGAGATACCACGATAGTTGTTACAGTCGCTCCTGTCACCTTTGTTCTTATAAAGTGTGACAATATTAGCGTCCTTCATGTCCTGTGGTACTCCCCCTTGCCTCCAGCAAAGGCAGAGGATTTCGTACAGTTCAGTGGCAATGATCTCTTTGCAGCACTTCAGAACTTCAGCAGGGATGTTATCTTTTCCAGGTGCCTTGCCAGAGACAAGTGAATCCAGAGCTACATTTAGTTCTTTTAGTGTTGGTTCATTGTCAAGCTCCTCCAAGACAGACAAGCACTCAATATTATTTAAGACTTCTTCGGTTATTGTGTTTTCTCTGGAATATAGTTCAGAGTAGTGCTGCACCCAGTGTGCCATCTGCTGCTCACGATCCTGGATGATCTCACCTGAAACAGTCTTTAAGGGTGCAGTTTTCTTATGTATCGGCCCTAAGGCCAGTTTAATTCCGTCATACATCCCCTTGATGTTACCTGTATCAGCTGCCATCTGAATCCGAGAACACAGTTGCAGCCAGTAATTGTTAGCACATTTCCTGGCAGTCTGCTGGACTTTGTTATAAACAGCTCGCAGGGCCTGTAGGTTGTGCTCGCTGGGACAAGCTTTATATGCAGTCAAGGCTCTCCTCTTTTCCTCAATAGCTGGCATCAGCTCTTCTGAGTGGGCTTCAAACCAATCTGCTGTCTTTCGAGTCTCCTTGCCGAATACTGATAAAGCAGTGTTATAAACAACATTCTTAAAATGTTCCCAACGTTTAGATGCATTATCTTCAGCAGGGCCAGGAAGAATTCCTCCAGTTTTCCTTGGTTATAGATGTTACTGGTATCAATTTTTGACCTTCTTTCCTTCTTCAGGTGGTGCAATCTCTTTGTTTTCAGTTTTACTTTGCTGTCAATAATACATCAATGGAAAACATATCATCTTGTGCTCCTGTTATGGTGGGCAAGAAAAAAAATGTTTGCTTAAAAATGATGAAAGATAAGAAACCATAAATGCTTCTAGTGCACTGTGTTATTCATAGGGAGAACTTAGTGTCCAAAAATATTTCTCCTCTTCTTAATGAGGTACTAAAATCAGTTATAAAATGTATCAGTGCTATCAAAGCTAATGCCAAGTGTGAGTGTCTCTTCAAGCTATTTTGTGAAGATAAAATGCAGACCATCTGAGACTACTTTACACTGGTGGCTCTCAAAGCGAAATTGCTTGAAAAGATACCTGGAACTATTTGATGTTCTTAGTGACTTTTAAGTGACAAGCCTCAAATGAAGCACCTGCTAATCTTTCGTGGTAAAGCATTTGTGAGTTATTTAGCAGATATCTTTGAAAAACTGAATAACTTGAATGAACAAGAAAGAAAGAAAATTTGTGTTGATGCAAAGGCAGAAGGTATTTGGCCTCATTACATTTATAGAGTTACTATATGTCAAAAACATATTTCTGGGGGGGAAATGACATGTTTCATTGACTAAAAAAATGTGAGGTGACTGATGCTGCTGTACTTCTCATTATGGATCATCTGAAAATATTGGCCTCTGATCTGAAAGAAAGATTTTCTGATTTACAAGAAATCAATTTTCCAACATGGGTAGTGCAACCAGTGCTGGTGGATCTTGTAGGGAAATAACCTACACGGACACGGTGGTTGGGTTCAACAGAGTGTCAGGCCTCCATGCTCTTCTCTTTTCTGAGCAGGCTGCAAGACACACCTTTATTAGCTGTAAGAGGCGGAGTTACAGATATCGTGTGGTATCCTAGGTGTCAGCCTGTCATTGGCTTGATGGACTCCCGGGGAGGGCTTTCTATGATGTGGACATGTCACCTAGTGAGGGATGGAAATGATAGATACCCCAGCAGCTTGCTTTCCTGACCTGCCCTCTCGTGCCTGAGTGGGGCACAAAGGGATGTCCTTGCCTTTTCCTCTGGGCATGCTCTGGCCCCGATGGAAGGACAAGATAGTCAGCCATTTGCTTCCTGCATGCCAATCTTAGGGACTCCATTTCCCCTCTCCCAGGGCTTTCCCGTGCAGGAGAAAGAGTCAAATATCGCCCCCCCCCAGAATGCCCCGCAGGAAGCTTGCTGGATGTGCTTATTAATACCGAATATCTCTCAGGTGAACATCCCTACAGGATCTAGCTGATGTTTTAATGCAGTACCAAGAAGAACTGTCAGAAATACAAAATTAATTAAAACTTTATCCAATATAAGAGGAGCGATGCCGTGGCGTTGTGATGAGACAGAAACTAAATACACAAATTCAACCAGCTTTGCAGTAAAACTGTTGCTACCATTCCCATCTTCATATTTAGCTGAATGTGGCTTTAGTGTTGTAAATGATTTCCTACTGAAGAAAAGAAATCAACTGGGTATCACTGAACGAGGAGACTTGAGAATGAAGCTGACTAAATTAGAGCCTAATACAGTGGACCTTTGTATAACAAACAGCTTGTATAACATAAAATTTGTACAACATAAAAAAATTCCGGAGATAGGGGAAATTTGCTTAACATGATTGCCTATGGGGAGAATCCGTACAACATAAAATGGGATCACTCTGTTTTCAATGCATTCCTATGGGGATTTGTATAAAGGAAAATTTGCTTTACATAATTTCATTTGGAATGAATTAATTCCTTTATACAAGGTACCACTGTATAAATCTCTTTGCAGCAGGCATCAAGCACAAGGATCTCACTAACGTTAGTAGACTAAAACTGCAATCCTACATTTTCCCAGGAATAAGCCCCAATGGTACTTGCTTCTGAATAGACATGCATAGGATTGTGCTGTAAGTATGATCTTTAGGTGAGCTCAAATTGTATTTTGAATTTGGTAGGTACCTTTATTTTAATATGTATAGTAATTGATATGACAAAGTATCGCAGAAGATTTTCTTAAAATTATTTTATATTTATGCATTTCAGTTCTCTATTATGTTTTGAAACTTTATTTGCTATTTTTTCATATCCCTTCATACTATTATTTTTTAGTTCCTCAGTACTTCTACTGACCGTTGTTCTTTAATTTTTCTCTTTCATGGATGCCATGTTCTTTGGAACCTTGTTTAAAACCAAGTTAATGGCCTTTTAGGCTTTCTATGTGTGAATAGGAGTTCACTTTTTGAATAGTAAAAATTATTATGTCCGGGGGGTGGGGGGCATCAGGATTTTAGAGATGCTTAAGTGAGGCATGGCCAAAAAAAGATTGGGAACCACTTGACTAGACTCTTTAAATATGCCCTCTTATATTTCAAGTATATAATATGTATATACTTCTACAGTATATGTATATACATTTTAGCCCCTGAATCTGATATGGACTTGAGTGAAATCATATTTTAGGATATGCATATTTCTTGCTTTTGCAGTGTTTCCCCTCCAGGCACACAGTTCTTTGAAATCTCCATGCATGGACAATTAGATTGGCAAATGATGGATGTATTTACCTCCCAACAATCAATCACAAAGGGAACTCTGCTTGAAATGACATGCTAAGTATGTTGTTTCATTTGTCACTTGACTTGAGAAATAAACTCCTGCTAATGGGTAGTAGCTTGAAATTACCTTGTCAAGCTGACTTTATTTGGAGAAAAAGTGTTCTCCTTTCCTACAAATAATTCATCAATAAAAAAAAATCTGATTGTCGGTGATCTTTAGATTAGTCATGGCATTATAGGTGCTGCAGAGCCTACCAAGGAACATCATTTTTCCTTCAAACCATTCTAGCTGAAGAAAATGCATACACAAAGAGCTCAGCTGGGTGAATGGGAGAGTGCCAGGCCCATGGAAAATTGGAAAACAATTCTGATTCCAATTATATGTCTCTTGATTTGATTTTCCCTGGCTTAGAATCAATAATTATTTTTCCACACAGAGAAGTGGACTGGTAAGTCCCCTGGGAGCACTGATGTTGAGAAGAGCTACTGTGGCAGAGGAAGGAATCCTGTTTATTCCCTAATAGTAAGAGCTGTTTCACAGGGGAACAAACTACCTTTGGAGAGGAGACATTCCCCATGTCCAGCTGTCATGATAGCCTTGTCCACCCAGCCCGGAAACAAAGAGACGAGACACATCTGTGGGATTAAAACTGGGCCACAATTTATTGATATAAATTCCGTCAATTACTGTTGAACCACTCTAAGCAAGGGAAGGGGCCTTGAAAAGGGAAAGTTTCTATGTGATTTTCTCCTAGTTATTGTTATTACGGCGCTGCTGGCTCATTTAGTACCCTCCCAACTTTAACAGTCTGATTAGCCTCGTCTATCATTTTCAAGTGTATATTATTAATAATCGTGTTCTGCTATATCTCATCTCCCGATCCATTCCTAATAGCATAGAGGGCTACCAGTCTGCTATGTCATATTGCGCTCATCCTAGCCCAACACCATTTTGCCACTTACACTGGCCACCACAGAATGGGGTGCTACTAGATGGCCGGCAAACAAATAGGCTCGGTGCCATATGGTCCAGCTTTAAATGGCCTCGGTCTCTGCCAGACCTCGTGACCTTGGTCCAAACTGGGCTACCTCCAGACGAGCAGACAAAGTGGCCCCTCCCAGCATGGGGCTGGTTGGAGCAGCCTTTAGCAGTAGATTTCCTGAACTGATGGGGATTTGGGTTCAATGACAATTCTACAGTTCTAATTTCTCCCACTGCTCTGGCAGCCCTTATAGTGAATTCATACTCTATTCATGAAATATGGATAGTAATGGTGATCATGTAAGTGTTCCTCCTGCTCTAGCTGGCTTTCTTTGTGTTCCTGGTCTCACACTAGTTGTGAGATCAGTCATATAGCAGCTTATACGATTCACTGCATGACAGGGTGTGCTGGAGTGGGAGAACCACTCAGGCAAGTGCACTTCAACTCCAAACAGGACACGGACTCCAGTGTTGAAGCAAGATCCTGGGTAGCCAACAACTTGTTTTTTCTCTGAGTATCTGACTCAACATTTGCCTTATATTTATGCCCACTTGGGGGCATAACACACACACAAACACTGAATATTGGATAAAACAAACAAAGTGGTTTTGCCTGAAAATAGAAATGGAGAAAGTATGAGCTATGGTCAGATTTTTCCCACCTCTGCTATAAAACGAATTATGCAGCAACACACCACAACAGTGGCAGGATCTTTGCACTAGATCAGTGGTTCCCAACACTGTCCTGACTTGTTATTTGATTACAGCTCCCAGAAATCTACAGCGCCAGCTAGTGGTGAAGGCATCTGGGAGTTTTAGTCCAAAAACATCTGGGAACCCAAGGTTGGGAACCACTGGGCTGTATATGGGACCTTTGTACAGGTCTGTTGGCAAAGCCACCTCAAAAGAAACCAGCATCATAAATGAGGGACAGGATATTCTGAAAAACAATAAATAGCAGAAGAAAAAATCAAAAGGCAGTTGTCCAAAAGAGGAGGAAGAAAAGGGGAAATAAAATCACGCAATCTATGGCTGAATCAGATCATAATATATGGTATAAATATTTACTTGCATTACAGTATCAAAATACAGTATCCTATGCAGTATACTGGGTGCCTTAGAGATAGAAGTGGATTACAATTCCTGAATAGGGAAGTTCACAGCAAAAAAAGTTTGTTTCTTTTGAGGGCATGTGCCTCTTTCATTTTTTTAAGTTTTTGTGTGCACTAGTCCTTTCATTTTACATAAAAGGGACCACCACCTTCTGGTCATTTTGTTTTGTTTTTCCCCATTTGTGTTTTCTAACAAAATGAGAAGAAGCCCTTGTGGCATTCATGTGCTATTGACAAACAAAGCTTCTGATTTTCCTATACTGCTGCCACCAACTAGCTTAGCCAGTAAATTAAAGCATTCAGACTGTTTTTAATTTGAATAAAAATAAAAGGATGTATGGAATAATTTGATTTATTTGTTTTTCCCTCAGTGTAATCAGCGTTTGCTGGGCCTCTTTTGAGCCTATGGCTTTTGGACTGGGGCTGATTTCCCTAGGTATTGAACTGTGATCCTTCTTGTCACTCAAGTACCTATTCCTGTACTCCCCACTTTTCCCGCCATTTTTTGTTCAGCAAATCCATGATCCCTGACCTCATGTATGCGTTCAGCTAATTCAGCAGTCTTCTGAATGGTTTTATGCTGTTTGTCCTTAACTAAATAACTCAGCTCTCTAGGAATTGTAGAGTAAAACTGCTCTAATACTATCACATCTTTAATTTGCTGTTCAGTCTTGGCTTTTTCTTGTTCCAGCCATCTCTTGAGATAAAGAGAAATTTTAGCCCCCAGCTGTGCATAAGTCTCCTGTTTGAGTTTTAACACACTCCTGAACTTTTTCCTCAGCTGTTCTGCTGTAATCCCAAAACGTGTGTACACCAGATACTTAAAGAGCTCAAAATCTTTATACTGGTATTCTCCCATCTGGGCATATAATTCTGCCAGAGAACCACTGATTTTGGACCTCAAAATCAACATTTTCCCCTCATCTTTTACATTAAAGTCAAAAAGGAAATGAGGAAAGCCTCATTTTGCCTAAACTCAGGAAAACACTTGAGATCCAATTTAGAGGGATTCTGTTCTCCTGCATTTGAATTATTGTTATTATGGTTTCTTAAAGCCTCAAGTTCTAACCTATGCATCTCTAACTGAAAATCCATTTTTCTCTGATGGGTTCTCTCCTCTTGTTCAAATTCTAATTCCCTCAATCTAGTCTTTCTATCTCCCTTTATTGTTCAATTTGTAATTCCTTCAGTCTAGTCTGTTCTTCTATTTCTTTCTGATGGGCTTTCTCTTTTTCTCTTTCTTTCTTTCTTTCTTTCTTTCTTTCTTTCTTTCTTTCTTTCTCCCTTTCTTGTTCTACCTCCAGATGCCTCAATTCTAGTTGGAGCCTAATCTACTGTTCTATTTTCCACTTCTTAAATTCTAAAGCATTTTGGGGCTCATATCTCCTGAGGTAATTTCTAGCTGTTCCCCAGAAATTTCCTCTCCCTGAGGATGCCCATTTGCTTTTTCCTGCTCTGAGCTTTCAATAGGTGCATCCATGACTGGCTTCTTAGATCTCTTAGGTGGCATTTTTCTCACTAAGTATCTAATATATAGAGAGATAGGTTTTTGAATAGGGAAAAATCTTTTAAACACGTCTCTCTCCAAGGAATTTTCTCTCCCTCTTTAGGCTGTATTTGGCACCTTGTTTCTTTACCACAGCCATAAACTCTGGCTGCACTCACAGCCTCAGCTCTACCAAGAGACACTGAAAACTGTCTTCTTTTTATTTTTATTTTATTAGGCCTTTCTGTTAAGCAAGTTTCACCTCAAAAATCTATCTTGGTATGGCTCTCTCTCCCTGTCCCAACAGCTTCACTTTTACTTCAGAGACTCTAGCCACAAGACCGCCCACCTTTCTCTTTGTGAGGTAAACTTTTTCTTTTTCAGCCTCAGCTATTCCTCCTGACACACTAGGAATTTTCCCAGACTCTGGTGGTGAAACCTTGCCCTGTATCTTTCCTCACATATCCAGCAAGTTTCCACTTCACTCAGCCAGAAGTCCTAAACTCTCTGTCAGAATAGCTTCAGACTCCTTTGACAATTCACAGATTTGGCCTCTTGTTTACACACTGGCTTCTCACAGAAACCCACCAGTATGTCTTCACCTAATGAAATGAGGACTTCACCTACATTTTCCTCACACAGGTATACGTATTATCCCATGCAATCCTGTGTCCCACTATGCTAACTTAATAGCTGCCTACTAAATTAAGATGTAAAACTTAAAAAAAAGATGTAAAACTTCACTTTTCTTTAATTAATTCACGGTTTGATTTTTCAAAGGCATAACTGGATTTGTTTCATCATCCCACCACTGTACCACCACACTATAGCATGCATGTGCTTGCCCCCTGCCGTTTCATGGGCTATTGACAAACACAACTTCTGATTTTCCTATACTGCTGCCACCAACTAGCTTAACTAGTAAATTAAAGCCTTCAGACTGTTTTTAAGTTGAATAAAAATAAACGAAGTTTATTGATTAAAAAGTTGAATCAAAATAATCAATGATAACATATAGAAGTATGAACAAAAAGATTAATCTTGCTCCAACCCACTTAAGATTGCTTACTAATAAAGATGAACAAATTCATACTCTGTTCCTAAGTGCACGAAGTCTAGACACTTAATTTTCCTCACAGACACTATAATGGCAACGTGGCCACCAAAAACGTGGCATCCACCCAAGGGTTATTAGGGAACTGAGAAATGAAATTGCAGATCTCTTAACGGTAATATGTAACTTGTCTCTTAAAACGACCACAGTGCTGGGGGACTGGAGGATAGCAGATGTCACACCAATTTTTAAAAAAGGAAGGAGGGGGGGCGGGAAACTACAGGCCAGTTAGCCTTACATCTGTCACAGGAAAGATGGTGGAAAGCCTCATCCAAGAGAAAATCTTAAAACACATAGAAGAACAAACCTTGCTGAGAGAAAATCAGCATGGCTTCTGCAAGGGTAAGTCTTATCTGACACATCTTTTAGAATTTTTTGAAAAGGTCAACAGGCATGTAGATTTGGGTGAACCAGTGGATATAGTCTATCTGGATTTTCAAAAGGCTTTTGACACAGTCCCTCACCAGAGGCTGCTGAGAAAATTGCACAGTCAGGGGATAAGAGGACAGGTCCTCTTATGGATTGAGAACTGGTTGAGATCCAGGAAACAAAGAGTAGGTGTCAATGGGAAATTTTCACAATGGACATAAGTGAAAAGCGGTGTGCCCCAGGGATCTGTCCTGGGACCGGTGCTTTTCAATCTGTTCATAAATGACCTGGAGACAGGGATAAGCAGTGAGGTGGCCAAGTTTGTAGATGACACAAAACTTTTCCGTGTGGTAAAAATCAGAGAAGATTGTGAAGAGCTCCAGAAGGATCTCTCCAAACTGGGGGAATGGGCCACGAAATGGCAAATGCATTTTAATGTAGCCAAATGTAAAGTAATGCATATTGGGGCAAAAACTCAAAACTTTATCTAGCAACTCATGGGCTCTGAATTATCCGTGACAGATCAGGAAAGAGATCTTGGTGTGTTGGTGGACAGCTCCATGAAGGTGTCTCCCCAATGTGCGGCAGCGGTGACGAAGGCCAATTCCATGCTAAGGATTATCAAAAAGGGGATTGAAAATAAAACAGCCAACATTATAATGCCATTATACAATACAATAGTAAGGCCCCACCTGGAGTATTGTGTACAATTCTGGTCACCGCATCTCAAGAAAGACATAGTGGAACTGGAAAAGGTGCAGAAGAGAGCGACCAAAATGATTACTGGGCTGGGGCACCTCCCTTATGAGGAAAGGCTAAAACATTTGGGGCTCTTTAGTCTGGAAAAAAGGTGCCTGAGGGAGGGATATGATTGAAACATACAAAATAATGCAGGGCATGAGTCAAGTGGATAGAGGGAATATCTTCTCCCTCTCACAAAATACCAGAACTAGGGGACATCCACTCAAATTGAGGGCTGGGAGAGTAAGAACAGACAAAAGAAAATATTTTTTCACCCAGCGCGTTGTAAGTCTATGGAGCTCCCTGCCACAGGATGTGGTGATGGCTTCTGGCCTGGATGCCTTCAAAAGGGGATTGGACAGATTCCTGGAGGAAAAGTCCATCACAGGTTACAAACCATGATGGAGATGTGTAATCTCCAGGCTTAAAACCAGGGTATTTCAAGGGCCAGATGCAGGGGAGTAGTATCAGGAGACAGATATCTAGTCTTATGCGCTCCCAAACGTATCTGGCGGGGCCGCTGTGAGATACAGGAAGCTGGACTAGATGGGCCTTGCCTGATCCAGCATGGCTCTTCTTATGTTCTTATGTTCTTATGCTAGGAAAAGAGGAAGACGGAACGTGAGATGTATTGACTCAAAAGAGAAACTACAGTCTTATGCTCTTATGTTAAAAAGTAATGAGTATTGTGATCAGTTTTTTAAAGTGTTATATTCTGAGCTCTGGGCCACTTCAGTTGAGTATCACAGTAACTATGTATGACAAAGATAATACTTATACATGTATAAGAATAGCCAAAATTCTGTAGGCCTAAATATCTGACCTTAATCTCAATAGTCATTATTGTATTAGTGTTCATATCAGGTTTGTGCAACTGGCCATGGCTAAGTGTGCACAGCTGACAAGGTGCTGGGGTGTGTCTGGACTGTGTGCCTGTTCATGTGCAGTTATGAAACAAAGATGCCCCCTGGCACCTTGTTAATTGCCACAGGTAGTTGTGGCAAGTCATGTACACTAGCATTTTTCTAGAATCTGATAGTGTTAGCAAACAAGTGTATAGTTCTGAGTTCGTTTTGTTTTTCTAATTAAAAACCATATTTATTTTAGATTTGTTTATTATGCTTTTATTATTGCCAAATAAATAGCTAAGGGAGTAATTGCAGAGTACTCCATTACTCAGCTGAAGAATGCAACATCAATCACACAATGCATCATAAACTTCATTCATCTGAAAACATCTGTAGCCATATACATTGCGACAAATAATCCAATTACCTCTCTCCATGATTTACAGTTAGATATTTTTGCCCTTAGAATTAAAAAGTTTCAAAAGAGCGATAGAGATGTTAAAGTGGCATCTTCAGGAGGAGACTTGGATAAAACTAGTTTAATCTAGACTTTAACGTTGTTTAATCTGATAAAGCCATTTATATCACAGTACCTAAATTACTTGGTCAAATATTCATGCTAGTGTATTCATGCTATAACCCTGGGAGTGCTGGGCCAAAGCTAATGCCTAAATTACTTGGTCAAATATTCATGCTAGTGTATTCATGCTATAACCCTGGGAGTGCTGGGCCAAAGCTAACAGAGATAAATGTAGGGTGCTGCATCTAGGTTAAAATGAATTGCACATATATAGGATGGGAGACACCTGGCTGGAAAATAGTACATGTGACAGGGATCTGGGAGTCTAGGTGGACCACAAATTGCACATGATAGCAGTGTGATGCGGCAGCCAAGAAAGCCAATGTGAATATTGGCTGCATCAACAGAAGCATAGCGTCTAGATCAAGGGAAGTGATAGTACCACTCTATTCTGCTCTGGTCAGACCCCACCTGGAGTACTGTGCCCAGTTCTGTGCACCTCAATTTTAAAAGGATGTTGACAACCTTGAACGGGCCCAGAAGAGGGTGACCAGGATGGTTAAAGATCTGGAACATACTGTATGTCTTACAAGGAAAGGCTTAGAGAGCTGGGAATGTTTAGCCTTATAGAAAGAAGGCTGAAAGGGGATATAATGTGTGTGTGTTGTGTCATTACAGTCGTGACCGACTCTTCGTGACTCCATGTCCATGGAGTTTTCTTGGCAGGAATACTGGAGTGGTTTGCCAGTTCCTACTCCAGGTGCCTACAGCCTGATATTCCCTGGTGGTGGTCCATCCAAGTACTAACCCGGGCTGACCCTGCTTAGCTTCCGAAATCAGGAGAGATTGGATGTGCTTAAAGAGAACCATGGAAACCATGGAAAATAAACCAGTCCCCTCTTCAACATGACATGCTTTCGAATATTTAAACATGGCTATTAGGGGATATAATAGCCATGTTTAAATAGTCGAAAGCATGTCATGTTGAAGAGGGGACTGGTTGTTTTCCACGGTTTCCATGGTTTGCTTTAGAGGACAATTCTTATTTCAACAGACTACCAGGAAATGAGCAGTTCTAGTTTTTGACAAAAGGAGATAGAATCAACAGTCCAGAAGATCCACAAGGTCTACAAAGCTGGCCTTAGAGAAATGTTACATAATCTACAGGTTGACAAAAGATCTCTTTCTAGCTCTAGATGCAAATATCTAGAAGTGGATCTAGATCCACCCCATGTTTCTACTAAAGAAGGTAATGTTTGTTTAAAAACTTCACAACCAAAAATATATATTCAAAACAAACAAGCATGCATGCAAACAAACAAATCATGAGGGAACACTCAGGATGAAGTTTGTCAAAACTGTCTGCATTCACTACTTACCTGCTCATCATGACCTGGCTAGGAGTGAACTCTGCTGAACTCAGCAGTGCATGTGACCAACTGCATAAATCCAGCTTCTGAAACACCTTGGGCTTTTAACAATTATATTGATCCAAAGAGTAAACAATTTTTTTATCTTTTAATTTAAAAAGCAAGCATTCTTGAAAAGAAGGATTTCCAATTAAACAGCCAGCATGAAGTAAAAACCCCGTGAAGAAAAGGGGAAGAATGATATTTATTTGCTTCCTTCTTTAACATCTGCTGTTCTAATTTGACTCAACCAAAAGAAGAATCTGAAAGCCATGGTTTCCGGTTCATCCATTTGTCAGAACAAGGAAGGGACGCTAAGGAACATTGAGGCCAGTCCCTGTCAAGGAGTCATAGTGGGGAATAAAACGCCAAACCTCAGGCTTCTAAACCAAGGAGATCTAGAAAATGATGTCATTACGTAGTTCCTGTCCTGTAAACAGTCCTGTTGTTCCCCTGGTCCTCCTCTCTTAGAACAGTTCGATAATCACATGTGTCAAAAGATCCCAGTTATACAGACTTGGCTGTTTTTAGATCATTTTTAAAATTTTCAGTTCACATGACCCATGTTTGACATAGATTCATTTGCCCTGGCAACCAGTTTATTCCCTCACTGGGAAGGTTGTTTTAAATTGTACCAGCAATGAACTGCTTCATTCCTTATTTCATGAGCATGTGTGAAAATTGCTGTTGATTTGTTTCCTTTGCAAAGAGGACAGGTTTCTGTGTGCGGTGACCACTTCATGGCCACTATGCTTGTATCCTTTTTAAAATGTTTTTAAAAGGTACTGTATATTGACAAATCACTAGCTTAGAATTTGCGAGTGCCTCTGTCAAAACAACAACAACATTAGTATATTACTCAGAAGGAGACAGACTCTCCAACTCCCTTGATGGTGAAAGAGGGCTGGAAAGAGATACGTTTCCGGCTGTGAATTGTAAAGAAATGGGTGTAGCATTAACGTCCCCCCTCTCTTTCTCTCCCACTACCCCACCCTCTCTCTGTCTCTCATAACCCTCCTCCTCCCAATGCTCTACAAGGAAATAATAATGAAAAGTGAATGGGTATAGAATGGAAGGGGAAAGGAGAGAAGGTTCCTACTCATCTACCAATATACCACTTTTGTTACCATGTGACCACTGGAAAAATGTATCAGGAGAACAGATGCATGAAAAGAATTGGTATAACTGGGGTTCTTTTCTCACAAGGGATTGAATCTTTACTTACATTGTTCCCTGAGATGTATCCTGACTGGTTTTTCTTGTTTTTTCTCCATCCCAGCCCATCCACCATAAAGAGCTCATTTAGATGAATTAATAAACATGGAGCGGGGGAGAAATATGGATAAGCGAAAATACCTCTGCTTCTTGATATTTCTTGTCATGAGATCATGGAATCACAGAATGATGGACTTAGAATTGGGCCTGTAAGGCCATCAAGTCCAACTCCTTGCTTGACGCAGGAATCCAAATGAAAGCATTTATGGCAGATGGTGTGGTCCGATTTTCTCTTGAATGCCTCCAGCACTGGAACGCTCACAATCTCAGTGCTATATTAATTACATGAAATATTAATCTTTCTCAGTAAAAGAACAAAGTGTTGGTGGCTGGGAGCTGCCTTGGAAGTATTTTAAAGATGCAAGTCTGGACAGAAATCTTTCAAGCGGAACTTGGAAAACAAATTGTCTAAATGGAGCATGCCCCACATTTTGCAACAATCTTCCTGATCATGGCCTCCGAGAAACTCCCTGAGAATCTGAGAGAGTCCAGTGGCCTGGAATCTGGCTCTGAAGATCACCTCTGATCTGCAAGCAGTAGCTCCTGTACAGGCAGGAAAAAGACAAAGTAACATTATTTTCAGAATTCTGATGGGGTGAGATCAGTCCTCATTTTACCCTGTTTCCTACTGTTGGGAGTCCATGGGAAGGAAAACATACCTGCCAAGTCCAAGAATGGGGACTTTAGTCACAGGATGCACAGTCAAGTTGGACTTAAATTGCACCAGTAACTCAATTCAGATTTGTTTTTGTTTTGTTTTTTTTTCCCTAATGACTCGGACTTGACTCAGAATGTACCCACCCTTCTCTTTTTTTTCCTGGGGAACAAAGTTTGTTTTTAATATGTCTGTGAAGATTCTCAGTCATCCTGGTGAGGCTTATCCAGAAGTTGAGTCATGGTAACTGGACTCAAGCAGAACACTTTGCTTTTGGACATCTTTTCTTGTGAGATTTAATAGATATTAATGTTTCACAACTCATCCAAGTAGCTTCATCATTCTTGTTTTTAATAGGAATTCAGACTTGGGAGTTGGACCCAACATCCCTGGACATCCTATCATGGTGCAGATTTTTACTGTGTCTCTGAGCAGGTCTGCCAATCAGGAGAATCAGGAATCAATGCAAGGGCAATCTTCTCCCATGCTTCCCTTGCCATGCCTATTCTCAGCTGCCTTGCCATTGAGACTTCTCAAGTAGCATCCTCCACCACTAAAGCCTTTTGCAAGTGTTTTGCAGTGGTGGTGGTGGGGCAATCCTTTTAGCAGCTAATTAGTTCCTCTGCCACAGCTCGCTCTTGGATGGGAGGGCAGCAGGTCATCCTATCCAGAACAGGATTGCTAAAGCTACACATAGGAAATATTAGTCTTTTGGACTACATTTCAAAGAATACTCCACCCAGCATGCCAGGAACAATTTTTCCCATCCCTTCCTAAGACACCCTAGTGATGGTGAACCTTTTAGAGACCGAGTGCCCAAACTGCAATTCAAAACCCACTAATTTTTTTGCAAAGTGCCAATGCAGTAATTTAACCTGTATACAGGTGGCTATGAAGGGGTGATGTCGGGTGCCCACAGAAAGGGCTCCAAGTGCCACCTTTGGTACCCGTGCCATAAGTTCGCCATCACTGGCCTAGGAGGTGAAGAGCTAGCAAGTATGCATTCTCAGACTAGCTCTTCGTACCCTTTCCCTATGTAGACTCTGTTGTGGATTTTATATAACTACATCAGAGAACACAAAATAAATTCTGCTAAGGGTGATAAAGATTTTTTTTTCCAATTTAAAATACCTTCCATTTAAAATATAACATGAGATGTAGGGCTAAAAAGGACCCACAAGAGAACTTAGTTCAATTACTCAGGGAACCATTAATACTCAGCACTCCAACTTCCACTCTTTTTTTCACATGAGCAGGCAATGCATTCTTACAGATGGCACTGGAATCATTTGGAATTATATATCAGTAGCTAATTAATTCATGCGCCATAAAATACAAGACGACCCTTTATCACTGACAAGAAGTTACAAATGTCCAAAGGCTTTGAAGGCTGTTAATGCTGGGCTCTTGATCCTTTCCCCTTCTGTAGAGTAATCTTTCCCCCATTAAGAGCCTGTTTGCATTATTATCCGAGTTGTATGTTTTTATTAGACTCCCCACCCTTCCAGACCTTTTTAATTTCTTGCCTAGCGGTACCCATCTCTGATGAAAACAAAACAGACCTACGGAAATATCTTTTAATGATATTTAGGAGATGAACGGAATAATTGAAGACAATATGAAATGGGATATGGTTAACCAAATCTCTAGCTTTTCTCTAGCAGGTCGATCCCCGTGGATCAGCACATCGCAATTAGAGCACTCGCGCCTAAATGGTTTTCTCTCCCAGTAATATGCAGTGGTATCAAAGAAAGATTTTAAAGTCTTATGTTCAAGTCCTGCATTTAGTAAGAGATAAGATACATGGTGATTCAGCTACATACTTCTAGTGGCTTCCTGCCCTTAGAACATATATTCGGCTCTCTTTACAGTAATGAGGATTTTGTGACTGTGAAGTGCAAAAGGAAATGGATTTTTACAAAATCTAGGTGAACGGATAATAGAATGCCTGCTGGCTAGAGTTAATAGAGAACTCCCTGTAGATCATTGACACAGCTCTCACTTTTATAACTTAAGATCCTGGATTTGAGTGCCAGTAGCAAGCTCTCTGGCTGATTAATTGTGCAGGTACTACACTCTGTAAGGGCATGTTTAAGGACTTCACTACATTGGTAACGGCTGATAAGCCCACAGCAGGTAGCAAGTCAGAGTTATTTATCAATCTACTTTGTGATTTGGGGTGAAGAACGCAGGGGAATAAATGCGTCTCCTTTACTTCCAATCTCATACAGTACATAAAATTGATTTAAATAAGCTTTGACTGAACTACTGCAAAGCCATTTATACTTCTATAAATAGGTCTGATGAAGACCAATTAGTTCTTCATGACAATACGGTTTATTCAGTTGGCCTTTGGCCCTGGTCACACGACCGTTTTAGTGCCGTGTTTGCTGCAAATGACTGCACAGCAAAAGATCATGCCTCCACTCCAAGGTGCAGCATTTTGGCACCCCAGTCGACCATGCCTCCTGAAGCGCACTTTAACCATATCATCCTATGCCACCACTAGGGGTTCGATCAAATCACTCCACTTAATGATGCACAGTTTTTACCGCAGCAATTGCAGTGCAACCAGTGAAAATTTGCACCATTTTAGTCCCCCCTTTTTTTTCCCCTGCCTCTTTCTGCTGTCCTACTTTAATCAGTTGCTGGCATTTAGGTAACTGAGCACTTCCAGAACCTGCTAATTACCTGGTACAGTAACCAATGGGAAAGGGAAGTGAGAAATGAGAGAAAAACAAAGGAGTTACTATAAAGGTGCTATAGTACTAGGGATATGTTGGCATAGCAAGGCCTACATCCAAACATATGGCAAAAGCAAACCTCAGTATGACTCAGCAGTTTGTATGTCTCTTTAAGACCTTACTACTTAAGTATTGGTTCTAGCCTCATACAAAAACACACTCCTCGGCCACGCCCTGACCTGCCTGACGCTGATGTTGTTCCAGAGGCACAGAGAGAGTTGCAGAATTACTTCTGACTGATTGCTATTTAAGGTTGTATTTTATTCTTTTGTATTTATAACAAGCAAGGCAGTATATATGTGTGTATAGCTCCTTATCCCTTTTTATGAGCTTTATCACAACTGCTGTTGCCCTAATTTTCTATTTTGTATATTTTTCTGTACACATATTTTATTATTTTCATAGGTCAACCCGTTTACCTTTTCCCTTTAGAATATATTGATAAAGTATATTTTTCATATACCTATTGTGTTTACGACTCCTCCTTTAATCAGACTGCAGCACATAATACCCAAATAATACACCAATCTCCCAACGATCCACCAATATATCTCAACAGGATACACTGCCACTTTCTCAAACTTTCGCATGAACTCTTGCAGTAATACTAGAAAGCCGATATGCCAGTAATCGACAAGAAAATCACTTTTTGGATATATATGTGAGCATGACTGAGAAAGGCAGATCAATAAACAGGGAAAATATGCGCATTTGACAAGATGGGATGTGCATTAACTGCGCACCAAACGTCACGTGATCGCCCGCGATTTTAGTATGCATCAAAATATGATGCACAGTTAATAGCTGTGCGACTGAGGTCTTTGTCACACTGTTTGGTGTGTTGAAGGGGTAGGTTGGTTAGCTCTGCTTTTTCTGGTGGCCACACAACGAGCAGACCAGTTTGCTGACAGGATGCTCCAACCCATGCCACTTTGAACTCCTGTCTGGGGCTTTGCCTGTTTTGGTTTTGAGTTGGTACACTCCATTTTAATCTACTTTAGTCCACTCCCAGCACGTGTGATCTCTGGGACTAAAAGCCAAGCCTTGCCCCGAGATGGCTAAATTACGGTAACTTTGGGCACTGCCCAGTTTGCACACATGTAGGACTAAGACAGCACAAGTGAGTAAGAGCAGTCTGTGATCTTGTTCTTAATGAAATGCATGGGTGATGCTCTGAACAATGATAAAGCAATCACTACAGTAGAATCTTCCTTTTGCCCTGGGTAAGCCCTTGGGGACTTCAGAATGGGAGTTCTGCCTCACTTCTGAAGCTTCCAAAGGCTTCCTTCCCCAGGGCAAAAGGGAGCCTTACGCAGTCTTGGAAGCTGAAATGGGGAGTGGGTGGGTGGGTGGGATCAGAAGCTTTATATTAATTGATCTGATCTAGTTTATGCTGGCAGAACTGCACTAATAGGATTGTGCCGAGTGTTTCTGAAGTGTTGGGCAATTACGGCCTTCCTTTAAAATAGACAATTAACCTCTCTTCTGATAATAGTTAAGACTAATCCTAGGAAAAACTGGAAGGTGCAATTATTCTAAAGTATGATTTTTAGGTGTTATGCATTCTAACCACCACCTCAAATATACGGCAAACTCATTCAGGAACCTTTGCTGTGTGTTTATCAAGAGGTTTTGTAAGTGTATTATATTTCCAACATGTATTTGATACATTTGCATACAGAAGTTTTTATCCCTTATTGTGGACATGCAGACAAGTGAAAGCATATTGGAGAATGGTACATGAATATTTACAAAAGATTTTGTCATGTAATAGAACGTCTAAACCAGAAGTTTTTGTTGAATAATATGCCTGGAATTGGAGATATAAAAATGAAATATGTAGTGCTACACATAATAACTGCAGCTAGAATTTTGTATGCTCAGAACTAGAAGAAATCTGACATACCAAACCAAGAGGAGTAGATGGAAAAGATCTTGGAAGATGCAGAGATGGGCATATTATCAGAAAAAATAAACAAGCAGTCAACACAAAAAGCACATGAAAACTGGGAACAATTTTATTAAAGAATTTGTACCAAGCTTTGAAAGAAAGCTCAAGAAAGTTAATGAAAATTCTGTAAGGGTAGTTTATAGAAGAGCAATAGTTTGTAACAGGGCTAAATAACTATAATTGTATTATGCCTAAATATGTCAAAATCAATTTTAGTCACTGTACTCTACTACTCCTTAGAACCTCTCCCTCTTTCCCTCTTCCCTGTTCCACTTCCTTTTTATCCTTTATTTGTAAGAGTACATAAAGAAATTAATTGTGTGATATATATTTTAGAAAGCTAATGACTCAGACTTATTAACTTGAAAAATAATGCTATGGATATATATGGATGGAGCATGTGGACCAGGAGAGGAGGAGCCTCACCCCCAAAATTAGAGGGGATACACTCCATTTTTATATTAAGCATAATATTCTTCATTCCATTGTATTTGTTTCTGCAGTTGCTGTTGTTGCTGCTGCTGTTGCTGTTGTTGTTGTGTCGTACAGTCATGAGCAACTCTTCGTGACTCCATGCCCATGGAGTTTTCTTGGCAGGAGTACTGGAGTGGCTTGCCAGTTCCTACTCCAGGCGCCTACAGCACCTGGTATTCCCTGGTGGACACCCATCCAAGTACTAACCAGGGCCAACCTTGCTTAGCTTCCAAAATCAGGTGAGATCAGATGTGCTTAAGGCATCTAGGCAGCTAGCTAGCTAGCTAGCTATATCCTATATGCTTTCAGATCAATGGAGTCCTAAAACCCTTTGCTTGCATTGGTTTCAATCCAACATGTACTTCCATGCTCTGGGTAGAATTTGGTGGTTACAAGCCTTGTGACTTCTGCCACGATAGAATAACATAAAACTGGATGGCAAGTTCTATTACAACCACAGCTTGTCAGAGAGCTTCTGTTGCTAGCAATAAAAAGGCATTATGAAATTGTTCCATCTTTTCTTGCTCAACTGATACTGGTTTTCCCCTACTCACAAATAAATAAATAAATAAATAAATAAATAAATGTGTTGGAACACAGATAAAAGGGCCAGGAATGTAAGATGGAAGTATAAGGTTTTTATTATTGTTTTCAATTATTTATTGATATTCTATGTTTTAACTGTTTCAATTTTTTTTATTGTAAGCCGCCCAGATACCTTTGGGTAGTGGGCAGCATATAAGCTGTAAAAGTAAGTAAGTAAATAAATAAATAAATAAATAAATACAGCACCTGGTATTCTTTGGTGGTCGCCCATCCAAGTACTAGCCAGGGGCAGTCCCGCTTAGCTTCTGAGATCTGGTGAGATCGGATGTGCACACGGCATCTAAGCAGCTCTTCAATTGTAAAAGCAAGTAGAAAATTTCTAAGCTCACTTGGTTTCTCCACCACCTAATATTTAGATTAAATCTACTGAAAATGTCATAGAAAAAGTTGTTTTACTTTGAATGTTCAGTTTAAATCATTCCCCTACAGCATTAACTCTCAGTTGGAAAGACACAGTAAGTAGCAGCTCATCCATTCTTTGAGTCAGAGAGAGATGCTGTTCAGAAATATTATTGCTACTTCTGAGGTTGTGTCATGTTTACCAAGTAAGTGAGTGTGATATATTCCTGTAGTAGACTTCCCAACAGTGCTCCAGCACGGGATAGGTGAGTGATACTTCAGAATCCTGAAAATGGAACATCACAGAAACTTTATGTCTTTATCTCAGGATCATTGGCTGGATAGTTCAGTGAGGGCCTTTTCACACGACCCCTAAACTCTGCGGCAAATGGCTCCCAGCTCCGGAGCTTAAAATTGTTTCCTCACCAGCTCCGGAGTTTACAGAAAATTAAGTGCGACCACGCCCACCTAAGCGCGTCCCAGCGCACTTTTCAGGTACCTGCTCTCCGGGGGTGAAAATTCCTGATGCGGATGTAAAGGAGTGAGTGCCGGGCTCTCCTCACTTCTGTTTGTTTTATTTTTGTTTTTTTGCCCCCCGCCCCTTTAAGAGACAGGAATCAGAACAACGATGGGGCTCGGGGCGGCTTCGACTGGCAGACGGAGGTGAGCCTGCATTTTTTCCTCTCTTTTTTTCTCCCCCCCTCACGCAGACAGGAGCAAGGAAGTGCGGAGGGGGTGGGAACACAGGAAGAGCAACGAACCCCCAAGATCTCTGGTCCGAATTTAAGTGGCCAGCGGATCTTAGGGGTCGTGTGAAAAGGCTCTAAGTTAGGCATTTGCCTGCAGGGCCAGAGGTTAGGAGTTTCAGTCTGCACTGTACATCCCAGAAAAGCCAAACTATGGGCCCTTGGGCAAGCTGCTATAACCCAGGACACCCTCAGAAGAATGGGATGGTAAATCACCTCTGAGCGCTCTCTACCATGCATACCATGGAAAGAGTCTCCATAAATCTAAAGTGATGTGATGGCACACTGTAATCATCATAATCTCAGGTCTGCTTGCCTGCCTTGCCTGCCTTCCTGCCATGCAAGTCATTTCAGCCATTTCCCAGCATTCGTTTTTAGTCTTTAGGACAAAATGCGAATCTGGGTCATAGTTCAAGAAAGGCCAAACCTGATTCACACTTCAGACTCAGAAATAAACAGGGATCGCAACTGCCAAGACAGCTATTTGGGGGGAAATGCAACGAAGCAGTCATAGTGATTCTAGTGATTGAAGTCCAAGACATATGAGAGTCCTGTGCCTAGTATGCCCTTGGTGCCGGGAGGGGGTTAATTCATTCTTTCTGAGGAACGGCATTCCAAAACCTTGGAGCAGCTGCAGTGATGGTTCAGTCTTATATTGCTACCAAAATTGCCATGGAAGGCAACGGAATCGTCACTTGGGGGCCAAGATATGCTCCTTCAGATTGCCTGAATAATCTGTCCATTTCTCTTATAGAGAAAGGTAAGGGCTGCACTTTGCAAGAGATACAGTGGGAAGGATAATACTTATATTTCTCACACGGAGAACCTGGTCACTGTATCTCACAAGGAAAAGCTGTTTCTTGCACACATACACAGCAAGTATGAAAAGGGGATGAAGGAAGGAGCATCATTTGACACATGTTTTATGTCTTCAAAATGTTGGGGCTACTTTTTTTTCTCTCCTTGTAGGTCTCACATGCTGTTGTTCACTAGAGCACTTCCTGCCCCATTTCCTGCCTGACGCTTTCCACAGAATACATACTTCGATAGCCTGTACAAAATAAATAATGTCACCTCATAAATGTGCACGTACCTCCACCATTTCCTTTCCCTTTCTTTTTCTTGCCTTTTCTTCTTTCAGGAGTCTAATTCTATGGCATATCTTCTTGGACATATAGAAAGAAAGAAAGGTCTTTGTGTTGGCCATGTATGAAACTGACATGGACCAACTTCAGACTGATCCCTCCATTCCCTTGTTATGAACTACTGGGAGAAAGAACGACAGGAAGGAAATGAACATGGTGGTGGCCTCTGCATGCATTGTGTTCCGCACCAAAATTGGAAATACGAAAGAATAAAAAAAATCCTAACGTATTAGTGCTGTGGGTTTCATTCAAAAAGCATGTGAAATTGGATTCCGAAAATAAATTTAGGTAATGAGAATTTTGGAGGCACCTGTTATGAAAAAATAATAAATGACAAACTTACAGATGGCCTTTCCTTAGATTTATTGATGGAGGAATGTCATCATTTATCTCCATTTGCTTCCTACATCTGAAAAACCGTGCCCTTTTCTGGAAAATGTTTTTCTTTATATAATCTTCTTACTGGGTGTTACTTCTTTTCACCGGATACATGGAATGATAGGAAGTGAGTTGTTCCAGCTCTGTTTCTTTCTGTTCATTTCAAGCACTTGAAGTCTAAATGGTGAAGGGGGGAGGGGCAGGTATAAAGGCAGTCTGAGAAGACAACTTGTGAATCTGGCATGAGACGGAGATCCAAAATATGTGACATATTGCACACATATGTTTAACTGTATGTGCACATGCTTGAGCCTACGTTGCAAAAGTGGGGGATTCTTCAGATCACAAGCCACCTTGCCTATGTGTGACATAGGCTCCTGTTAGGCTGCTTTTTCACCTTCAGTGATGATTTAATAAAGGGAGAACTATAGTGAAGTAAAACTCAATGAAGAGGGAAATGTTTGTGGATAAATCATCTACATCCACACTCGAACCATGCTCTTTTTAGAAAAAGAAAGAAAGAAAGAAAGAAAGAAAGAAGGAAGGAAGGAAGAGGTATTCATATTGTTAAAATATAGTACTGTATATACATCCAGGCTTCAAAAGCTCAGCTTAGAATTGTTGCAGCAAAGAATTCAATAATGTGAGAATATTTTGAGTAAGCATTTTAAATCACAAGGGGAGGAAAAAAGAAACCTAAATGTAACTGGAAGCTTCTGGAGGCTGTTGGGTCATAGACGAGAGAAACTGCATTTTGGTTAGTCATTTTTAATGAAATTTGAGCTATTTTTAGAGCAGTGGCAATGGATTAGTTGCTAATAGTTAAGGAAGCATTTTGCTATATAATTAATACTGTTAACAAAAATGATGGATAGAAATGGGGTGAAAGGCCTGATTGGCACAGCAAAACAAAGATACAGAGCTATCGGTGAGTTACTAAAAATTGATTTTGAAATGTATTAGGTTTAGAAGGCCATTATGAGTCAGGGCTACAGCAAATATAAGAACAACAGGGGTTTAGGCAAAGATGTCATAGGCCTAACACCGATTTCTAGTCCTCAGTACAGCAGATCCATTCTTTAGATAAATAGTTAGTTAACGATTCTGCAAGTCCAGATGCTTCAGTGGTTCTACTCTATCTGGGACTAATAACTGGATATAGACTGTGCTAATGAGGGTTCTGAAGATGCCAGCCAAAAGAAAGAAAGGAAAAGCAATGGTCTTTGTTTTCCAATGCCAAAGCGTTGCTTTCCAGTATGTGTTGCTATACCTGTTCTGTGTGGTTGCATCGTGTTTTGCTGAGTTTCTCCTACCTCAGGTGGGATGACGTCCTTCTTACAGCTGTATGGCAGCAGCTGCGACTCCTTATGTTCACTTATCTTGCTGTAATTAACAGGCAGCCTTGCCTGCTCGCCTGCTCATCAGCAGCTCAAGACACTTGGGTATGTGAGGCAGAAAATTCAAACTGCAAGTTCTTGAAATGTTAGACTGCTTCACAAATTGAGGCCAGTTCTCCTCGGGCCATTTCAGAAGCCATCTGCTTTGACTTGGCTTCAAACTGGAACTTCCGGTCAGGAAAATTCCCAAGCTTCGTGGCTTCCCATTGACTCTTCAAGAAAGCTGCAAAGAGATATTCATTTCTTTGTTCTTAATTTGAACCTGGAAGGATCAAGACTGCCAAATGTTAGACAGATGCCTGCATGTATGTGTGAGAAACACTTGGATGCGGAACTAGCTATTTTGTCCCAATTTGCCTTTCCTAAGTAACCATAAATTCTTATGCTGGGACTTTACTTCCTCCTTCACCCTGGAAGTCCAAAGGATTCTTCTCCTTACTTAATAGATAGATCTGGCATATGGGGTCTCCTCCATAGTGACTAATGGAATCCTCCATGCATTGGAGCCCACATTAGGGTCTCAGTAATCAAGTTTAGAACTCTTTCTTCTGCAGTTTTGGAATAGATTTCCTAAAGCAATAAATGCAAACAAATCGTGTGTTTCTGGTTACTCCTTCTTAATAGCCATAAATTTAGTATTAGCTTGGTTTGCTCTGCTTGGTTTGCACACAAATAAATAAAAGTACAGCATTTTTTGTAAGAAAGCAGAAAACTTTCCGGAAACCTAAATAGAAGGAATGTATATTAAGTTATGCCTTTACTGTTAATGGGAGGCACTAAAATGGATGCGCTACTCTACCTGGTCATAATATATATATCTGTGTATTATTAAAAGAGCTGAAGCAAGTAATCTGAAAATTCCAACAGGATACGCGCAGAGGGGGTGAAAAAGTGGAGGAAAATAAAATTTGAAGGCTCTTTTGCATTTTGTTCCATTGGCAGCAAAACCACAGAACATGTACAACAGCTGAGAGGACGGGGCTGTACTCTGTCATGGGGTATGGACAGAAGGACTTGAGCATCCAGTATTTGCCAAAGAAACCTTATTATCTCCCCCATCCTTGCTTTGCCTGGAATGGAAACAACATCCTTCTTTACCAGCAGATGGTGCAAGAGATGCAAAAAGGAGGCCAAATCCATACCCTGTCCTCCCACAACCTGTTCCCTTTTTCTCTCTGACAGTTGCTTAACACAAACCTCTATACAGTGGTACCCCGACTTACGAATTTAATCCATTCCGAATGCATGCTCTTAAGTTGAACTACTCTTAAGTTGGGGTAGCTAGCTTAATTTTTTAAAATAAATAAATAAATAATGAAAAAATATTTATAAGTCAAGCAGACCATATCTAAAATTTGTAAGGCGGCAGTTAAAATGCCAACAGTTTTCCGCTCTTAAGTCAAATTGCTCTTAAGTTGAGTTGCTCTTAAGTCGGGGTACCACTGTATATATGTTTGCTAACTATGACCTGCTAGAATCAAGATCCGCAACATATAGAAATGTATGCACCTTTCTTTCCCTGATATCTTTGCCATTCCCTTCTTTTGGAGGTGCCCTGGGACTGTGCAGCTTGCCCAAGGCCATGCGGGCTGATTCTTCTCATATCTACTTATACAAGGAAAAACACACTTCCAACCTTGGCTCTGCAGCCAGATGCCTAAACCACTAAGCCACCAGCCAGCTGACTGGACTTACCCCTGAGTTAAACACAGCTAGGATTTATCTGTAACTCTAAAGCTATGATTCTGAATACTGTATAGAGTCATAATTATAATTGCACTCCCAGTAAATTATAGTCATGGCAGTGCCCCAGTAATAGGAAACAAAATAAACACTGCTCATTTGAAGGAAAATTGCTCCAGAGCTGCATATAGTCGAACTGCCATTTGGGTAATTTCTGAATCTTCAAGATTCAAATTATATTCCTCTATCTTTAAAAAAATGTAGGAGTGATTGGACAGCCTTCAAAAGGAAACAAAGGGAAAACCAAAATTAGAGCATACTGGTTACTGCTGAAAGATAGGCAATCACCTTAGTCCAAGGTTCTACTCTTGCAGTTAAACAACACGTGAGATTGGTTAATTCTCCAGTCATTTCTATGGCGGAGCAGGGATTTGAACCCCTGAGCCCTGGTCTGACACCCACACCATTGGTTCTACCCTGTTTAATCTTTATCCTGATATCAGAGATGGGGAAAATTGCTTTTTTGGACTATTATTTGCAGAATCACAGAGATAGCATGGACACTGAGTGGGGAATTCTGGGAGCTTTAATCCAAAGGAACTCAGCATAGAATTATGGCATATTGTTGCAACAGAATATGAAGAGAAAATTTCCACTCTCTCTTTTTCTCCATTATCTCACTGGTCAGGGCCACAATGGTTACTCTTCAGTGACCACATCTACAAGACCACCAAAATAACCCAGCCAGCATTGCTGCCATCACTAGATCTGACAGCACTGTGTTCAGTGTAGTAGCAGTGTAGAATCTGTGGGTCTGGACTTGACATCCTTTAGGGACTTCCATCTCTGTAACCTATTGCTCTGGTTTTCACTTCAAGGAGATAGATTTGTACCAGGCAGGAGGACTAACATAAGGAAGCTCAGTGAAAGATTCCATTCTCATCAGCCCAGGAAATCATTAGCTTGGTGAGGAGAATAATGGAGAGATAGTAGATAATGGGATTGACCATGCTTCAGGGTCAGGCTAGAGACTGCCTCACTGATTGCTATGTGTAATGAACTCTTTGAACCTTGTTGGCTTTCTTTCTGATTAAATCCGCTTAGAATGTGTTGGGGGGTTAGGGGGAGAGATTGATCGCTGACTCTCATTATGCTAGTTACAAAAGCCAGGTAAGGTATAGATAGGTTGTTCAGAAGATGGATTTGCAACAACTTTATTGATTTAATAGTGAAGCAGGATAGGGAGAAATAATAGATTTTTGAAACGGAGAAGTATTGGATGACTTTAATAACCTGAGACATAATATGTTCAGCTCTCAAATTACCTACAGAGTTTTATTGACCAAGATTTGCTTAGGAATGTTTATAGAATTCAGTAACCAAGCATACATTAAGCAATTTGTAGCAAGATATTATACAGTATATAAAATGCCATGGGAGGGAAGCAGGCATGCACAGTAAACAAGCAGTGCGGGAGGATGAAGAGCTCTAAGTCTAGCCCGCCTGTCAGATGGAGGGATATCTGTCCTGAAGTGCAAATTTAGAAAAGCAACAAGGTTCTTGGCACAGCCATATGTGCTGAGCTTCTCTCTCTCTCTCTCTCTCTCCCCACATGTGGTCACATGGCATGCCTAGAAGTCATGTGACATTGTGTATGGTGCCAGGTGTAGAGCCATGGGTCATGGCATGGACCATGTATTTATTGTATTGTTGTACTCAAGGACCTAGCAGGGCTTTATAAGTAGGTAAATTCCAGAAAACATTGCTACAGCTGTTTCAGTGTATTTGGTGTACATGGTGTTCAAATACAGTCACTTGAATCAGAAAAAAAGCACATTTGGGTGTTTTGCAATAGCTGCCTCAGCAAAGATGAGATTAGCGTCTTGAAGCCCTTCCGTCTTCCTGGGAGAGACTGTAAATCAGTGATAGAGAAAATGCTTCGCACAGAGACATTGTCAGTTTCAATCAGTCAGTCAATCAATCACCTTATTTGTATACTGCAGTTCCATGAATGATATACCCAAGCAAGATAGAAAAATAACTGTATGATTTTACTGAAGAAAAACCAGAAGTGTCACAACAAGTCAATGGACAGTCAATAACAAAGCAATAAAATGACAACAAGACAGGATTAGTGATATAAAAAGTAAATAAGTTAGCAAGCATTCAATTAAGAAACATTTTAATTAATGATCCAAGTTCATTTGAGCATATCACAGAACAAAGAGGACAGAGGGACATGAAAAGCAAAATGAATGTTTCAGATAGAACTTGGAACAGCTGCCAAATCCAGATGATCATAAAGAGAGGGTGAATGTATACTTTACCCTTGGTGATAGAAAGAGGTACTGTATTTCCCTTGAATGTAGCAATAGTGATAAGACAGGGCAGCCCCAAGTGTTGTCAGGACCATCCTCTGGCCTAGGTAGTGAGCTGCATTATCTGCTGTGGGATTGGAGTTAGCCTCAGTAGGCTCCATTTTAAAAATCAGTAGGTAGAAGCAGGTAACAGGAAGTGCCTACTGATGAGACACTCAAGAGCCATCAAAGCAGGCTGGCTTCAGGTAAATGGACCATCTGTATAAGGCTGGTGAGGGGCACACCAGACTCCATATCTTAGTACAAAGCTAAGGGCTGAGCTTTCCAGTTCATGCAAGAAAATGACCAATGATAGGCAGAAGCCATCGCGAGAAAGCCAAGCTGTGCTCAGTTCAGGGATGGGCTAAGTAGAGTAACCGTCTACTTCCTTCGGTCGGCAATGATAATGGCTTGCTGCTGCAAAAAGTGCTGTGGGCATGATTTAGAGTTCCACCTTGGTTCCAAAGAAGACAAGCGAATCAAAATAACCAGATGCTACAGTTAGTATTTTCACAGAACAGATGAATAGCAGACTAAAGCATCTATCAACCACAAGTGGCACATCATAAAAGATTCAGCATCAAGATCTTAAAATATGACTCTCTCCTGGCAACTTCCTTTTGGCGACCGAAGCAGATTAAAGCTTCCTTTGGAGTTAATACTAAATGCCTCTCCATGGGTTGTAGCTCTGGTGTGCCATCTCAGCACCTGGCTCCTTTCCCATCTTTCAAGACACATCAAGTGTTCTCACACGGCTCGGACGCAGGGAAAAAATATCGTAACTCTCCCCCAAAAGCAGTTCTCACCGTTCACAGGCTCAAGTCTCTGAGGCACATCCAGTGCTAATGTAAGTTGGCAAAATCTGTTTGAAACGGGAGATCTGAGTATTCTTTGAAGGCACTTTTTAAGGAGGAGATAATAAAGCAGGATTTGAGGAGGCATGGAGCTTTTGTTAGGAATTTTAGCATAGTAGCCTATAATGCAGCTGCTCCTGTGTGACAGCTGTTTTGCTCACCCTGCACAGGACAAACTGCAGGTTACATAAAGGCAGGTAGTAGAGTCTTGATTCTGTTTTCTGTTCCGGCTGATGACTGCAAATTTGTTGAACACATAATGTTACACTTTTCTCATATACCGTATCTTCGCCCATTCCAAAACAGTTCTCCAGCAACGCCCGCAGGCACCCACAATATCAGAATCCATGTTCACCCACATGCATAGTCTAGATCGGGGGGAAACTGCTGAAGGGAAGCATTTGACATTGGACAAATGGCAGGCAAAGGACAGCCATAGCTCCCTTCTCATGCATCAATTTCTCTGCTCTAAATCACTCCACCAGCTGCTCTTCTTTTGCCTTCATTTTTAAAGGCAGCATTTTCCATACAAGTGATTTGTGTGAGCACTGCTTATCTGAGTAGCAAATTTACACCTTGTTGTGCCAGCACATCCTAGAGCAAATATGTCCAAACTTTGGCCCTCCAGATGTTTTGGACCTCAACTCCTAGTCTTTTGCCATTGGCAATCTAAGCTCAAAATTTTGGGAGTTGTGGTCCAAACCATCAGGAGGGCTGAAGTTTGGACATGCCTGTCCTAGAATTTGGAAACATTTTGGGCATAGTCCGAAAAAGTAAGGTTTCTGAATTCTGGCATATGTTCTGAACAACCTTGGGTCCTCAGGTGTTGTTGTACTACAATTCCCAGAAATCCTGGCCAACACAGCTAGTGGTGAAGATATAGTCCAAGAATGTCAGGGGACCCAAGGTTGGGAACCAGAGCTCTAACTGGACTTTTTCTAGTTGGTAAAATATAAAAAGTTGCTTATACTGGTGCAGTTTTCTGCAACACTACTAATGTGTGCAAGAGTTTGAAATTCTGATGCTATTTGACTGGCACATGACAAACACTTTGATGTGTCCCACAAAAGTGTGAAATCTTATCTTTTTATAAGTGACAGGAAAAACAATAACTGAAAGAGTCAGATTTCCAACACACCTTAGTGCCCTTCATGGGATCGGTCTAATCGTGGAGCTTACTACCCTTGCTAGAATAAAATAAAGCATTTTCATCTAACTAAATTTAGCAATTAAGTAATTGTTACTTTATAACAGCAAGAAGCGTGAGTCCAGGGGAATGACTGCAGTAAAATGATGGGAACAGTTTTCCTTTCCAACAGCAACCTCACTGTTGCCAATTAGATTCCAGAGATCCCATTTTAATCCTTGTTAATGTGGTCAGGTCCTTCTAGGAGGGGGCACTGACTCAGTGGAATTGACAGACATGTTGAATTGCTCTTCAGCAATTGATGCAATAGGTCTAGAGGAGACTAACAATGGGATCCTATGCTATTTGTTTTGTTTTTTAAATCCAAGCAAAGGACCGAAATAGGTATGGGCACCAAATGAAAAAAAATGTTTCATTTCCACCCCTCCAAGCATCCTGGTGTCCTGTTGTCATCTCCACCAACCCCTCACATGTCTCTTTCTTTGCCTACACATATACAAATCCTACCCATTTGGGGGGATTTCTGAGACAGTTCAGTTGTGGTTTCAGCTGTTTTACTCTCGCTGTGCTGCACTGCGGTAGGCTCTTGGCGGCACCCTTAGTTATTAAAAGCTTGCCGAAAGGACAAGGAGGTGGGTCCAGCAACATTAATAGCACTGTAGTCCTTGTGACATAAACAAAGAGAGATCCTTGCTGTTTCCCTAAAGGTTAATGAAATTCTAACTCAGAACAGGTACCCCAATGTACAACCACAATTTTATGTGTACTTGCTTGTGCGTAAACCCAACTAAACCATGTGGCACTTACTGTAAAGAGGTACAGAGTTTAGCTCAGAACGAAATGAAACAAAAAATCCCTATGAATTGCAGCTTTCCTTGTTACTGCGTTGCTGTGGTGGAACATTCTTCAACTAATGAATTTCTTCCTTGTCCTCTGAATAACACAGGAGTCAAATTAAAAACTTTCCAGCGCAACCGCTTATATGTAATGCAATTTCTCTGGGACTAGCCATGTCATTCTGGTGAAGCAAATACATCCAACACTACTGTAGCACCCAAAGGATTAACAGAGTTTATATTCTGGCATCACTTTTCATGGACTGTTGTCCATCTTCACCTGAAGAAGTGGACTTGCTGTCCACAAAAGTTTATGCCTAAAAATCTGTATTGGTCTTCAAGGTACAACAAGCTTCGTAATTGTTTGAACCCGTTCCCTTCTTTTTTAAAATTAGCATATTAGACCGCAGTCATATCTGCGTTTTCTGTGTAGTTTCCCGTCAGTGAACTACGCAGTAAAAGATTGCATGCTAACCAGGAAGAGAAGCAAATTCTGCTCCCGGCCGACCACGCCCCTCGAACACTGCCAGGGGCTGGATTTAGAAACTTTGCTCGAAAATGCTTACTTGTTTGCTTCTGTTGTAACAACAGGACACTGAAAATACACAGTAAATTCAGTTTCTCCCCTTTGTACCTGGCTTAAAAAATGGAGCCTTGGAAACTGGAGCCAGGAAGTAGAACAACATGCGTAGTACACAGGTTAGTACAGAACCAGAATAGAAAGGTACGATGCAGAGGAGAGGACACCAACTGCTCATTAAAAGCCACAGGACTGCTTCCGAAAAAAATATGCAGGGAATTTAAATATGAAGGAAACCCAGGTATGACTGCGGTATTAGTTAGATGCTATGGGCATTTGCAAAATAGACCATCCTTAATCCAGGACTAACCATACCTTTGGGGATCCCAATCAGGGTCTACTATTTCCTTGGTTTTGCAAGCTACTGTGGAATCTAAGTGGGTATTTATAAACTGGAAGCTTCCTCTCACTCTGTCAGGAGGGTGTGTGTGCAAGTGTCCCCCTATCTATCTATCTATCTATCTATCTATCTATCTATCTATCTATCTA
>JAHTLZ010000122.1:22854566-22879379 GCA_023846285.1 Phrynocephalus versicolor | reverse complement strand
ATCTATCTATCTATCTATCTATCTATCTATCTATCTATCTATCTATCCCCCACCCCTTGAGGTGCACTGTAATTTTCTGCCTGGAAACCACCCAATCTTTGCATGTGGGTGGAAGGATCACCCCTCAAATCTCATATTGTACTTCAATGGGATGACCGAGTCTGATCCACCCTAGGACAGTTTAGCTGTCTCATCACACACTAAGATGCTGTTCTCAATTTGTTTTCCATGCCCTTAAAAGACTCCTGTATCTATGCACGATGGGCAAGGGTTAGGGGAGATCAGGATTATATAAAATAAGGGAACTGTATAGACAAACAAAAATTCTAAGTCAAAAGTTAGTCCTATATTTAAAAAGGCTCTGCAGTAGGCCATGATAAAATAATATTTTCCTCATGTTTGCAGTTCTAGAATGTTATAACTGATGCTTATTAATCATTCTTCTATGGCCATGGTTAGCTGCCTCAGCTATCACAAAAGGGCCCATTAAGAATTCTGTTAGTTGTAGAATAGGCCTTTCAGCTTGGAAAGGCCATAATTCAGGTTTAAGACATGGTAATTTTTTTTTTTTTTGCCTAAGGAAATTTTATAGCCCCTTGTAAACAAGGTTTGATTCCTCAGATTTTCTTCTTTCCATCAGCAAAATGTTTCTTGTCCTTGTAGCCTTATAGCCTTCTGAATAGTTTTGAAGTCAAGAACATAAATTTTAGTAGATTGCTGTGGTTTGGGCAAAATTTGCAGCTGTAAATTAAACACTTGTTTTCCTCTTTCCTATACCTGGTGCAGCTCCAGTGCATCATCTTAAAATGACTTTTTCCTCTTTAATACAGGCTTGTGGCTCTAGACAACTTTGGAGAGAGATGATACCTCTTAGGAACATCAACATTTATTCCAAAGCATTAAAGAGGCATTGGCAAATTATGCCCTCTCTCCTAGGCCCACATCACATTTATCTTTAATATTCCAGTACATACTACTATTCTTTTAAACGTCAATCACAGCAGATGGTAATAAATATGAGATTAAAAATACCATAAATTTCAAAGGGGCAGCTATATTAGTCTGTTACAGCTAAAACAACAAACAGCACACTTACTTTTTTTTTGTAGACCGGGAAATGGATCTCCCCCCTCCCCCTTTTATTTGTTTAGTTAGTTATATCAAGACTATAGAATCATAGAATCATAGAGTTGGAAGAGACCTCAAGGGCCATCTAGTCCAACCCCCTGCCAAGCAGGAACACCATCACAATATTTCTGACATATGGCCATCCAGCCTCTGCTTAAAAACCTCCAAAGAAGGAGACTCCACCACCCTCCGTGGCAGCATATTCCAGAACAGCTCTAACTGTCATTAAGTTCTTCCTAATGTTCAAATGGAATCTCTTTTCCTGTAGCTTGAAACCACTGCCCTGAGTCCTAGTCTCTGAAGCCATGGAAAACAAACCTGTTCCCTCTTCAATATGACATCCTTTCAAATATTTAAACATAGCTATCATATCCCCTCTCAGTCTTCTTTTTGAAAGGCTAAACATTCCCAGTCCTTAAGCCGTTCCACATAAGACATTTCCTCCAGACCCTCAACCATCCTAGTCGCCCTCCTCTGCACCCGCTCGAGGTTGTCAACATCCTTTTTAAATTGAGGCGCACAGAACTGGACACAATACTCCAGGTGGGGTCTGACCAGAGCAGAATAGAGTGGTACTATCACTTCCCTTGATCTAGACACTATGCTTCTGTTGATGCAACCAAGAATCACATGGCTTTCCTGGCCGCCGCATCACACTGCTGACTCGTGTTCAATTTGTGGTCCACCAAGACTCCCAGATCCCTTTCACAGGTACTATTATCCAGCCAATTATCCCCCATCCTATATCTGTGCATTTCATTTTTCTTACCTAGATGTAGCACCCTACATTTCCCTCTGTTGAAATCCATTCCGTTAGCTTTGGCCCAGCACTCTAGTCTGTCAAGGTCTTTTTGGATTTTCATCCTATCCTCTGGGGAATTAGCAACCCCTCCCAATTTAGTATCATCTGCAAATTTAATTAGCATACTCTCTATTCCTTCCTCCAAGTCATTAATAAAGATATTGAACAGCATTGGACCCAGAACAGAACCCTGGGGCACCCCACTGGTCATGTCTCTCCAAGCTGAAGAGAGGCCATTTATGGTCACCCTCTGGGTGTGATCAGTCAACCAATTACAAATCCATCTGACAGTAGCACTATCTATCCCACTTTCTACTAACTTCTTAGCAAGAATACGATGGGGAACCTTATAAAACGCCTTACTAAAGTCCAGATAAGCAATATCCACAGCATTCCCCTCATCCACCAGGCCTGTAATTCTATCAAGAAAGAGATCAAATTAGTCTGGCATGACTTGTTTTTAAGAAACCCGTGTTGACTTCTTGTAATGACAGCATTGTTTGCTAAATAATTGCAGACTGACTGTTTAATAATCTGCTCTAGGATCTTTCCAGGAATTGAAGTAGCTATCATAGCTGCCTCTTGGGATTTTATACTATTCTCTGTTTTTCCCCCTAAATTTACTTACTCTGGTGGTAGAATCCAGACATTATAATTTATTCTTAATCTTTTTTTCTCCCCCTGTTTATGTGACAGGTTGTTCATGAGATAGCTCAGGATTTTTAAAAAGAGGGTGTAGCACAATAAATCAGTAGGCTAGAGTGAGTCTCCTAGGACAAAAGTTTGCAACGTTTGGGCCTTTGTAGCTTAGAGAAGTGAGTGGCATGATTGAAGTTATGTGTGGTATGGAAACTGGACACAGAGACGTTTTTCACGCTTTCTCATACCGCTGGAGCCTGTAACAACCTAATGAGACTGAATGCAGAGAGTCAGTCAGCTGGGAATGGAGATGTGAACAGAGAGAGTGCGGAAGGAATCCTAAATATATGTATTATTTCATATATTTATTAGTTCACAGACAGCCTACAGCCCTCTTGGCATAAAATTATGCTTCATAAACCAGGTGATGTCAACATCATGGGAATTTTAATTTAATTTAATTTAATTTAATTTAATTTGTTTTTTCTATCCAACCCACTTTTCAGATTCCGAGTCTCCCTAGGGATCTTTTTTGCCCTTGGGGAAAAAAGTTTCAGGACCGGAGAAACATGTGGAGCACCAGATAAGGACTGCCATCAGTGATTCATGTGTCTTTGTTAGGTATGTTTCCATGTCTTTGTTAGGCATTCTCTTTCTCTCTTTTCCCCTTCATTATTTATTATTATGATTATGATTGATCATGCTTGTTAACATTTTAGTGTACATGTTAATGTTAATTTTTTGTCTTTTTTGTTTCTCCATTATTTTATTTTTAATGTGGTATTACGTTAATTGTATTTTAATGATAGTGTACACCACCCAGTGGCTTTGCAGTATAGAAAGTGAATAAATAAATAAATAAATATGGCAGTGATTGTATGTCATTAAAACTTTCCTCCTCACTTCTAAGGCTTCTCAGAGGCTTCCCTACAGAGCATCTGAATCTGAAAGTGGGAACTGAAAGTCTTTAAATGTTATTGAATTAGAATTGTTCATCGCTAGTTGATGATTTCATCCAACTTAAGTGACAAATTTACATCCATGGGATTTCAGCCACTATATTACAGCAGCATGCACTATGCATGCAAATTAAGCTAGCACTCCACTCACGGATAGAAAAACATACAGTAGGACCCCCATATCCATTGACTCATTATCCACTGCTTCAGTTATCCATGGTTTGCAGAAATAAATAAATAAATAATTCAGCAGCCATAAAGCAAGCTACTGTCACAGACTGCAGCTGTAAAGCAAGCTGCTCTCATAAAACAGCAGTATAAAGCATGCTACTGTCACAAATAGCAGCCAGAAAGCAAGCTACTGTCTCAAAACTGCAGCCAGAAAGCAAGCTGTCACGAAACAGAAGTTTTGGGGGAGGTTTTGGTGTTCTCTCTTATCCACAGGTTTCATTATCCACAGGTAGGCATGGAACCAATCCCCAGCGGATACTGGGATCCTACTGTACTCTGGGCACTCTTGGGTAGGAATCAGTCCTCGCTCCGCCGCCACAGTAGGCAGGCGGGGCCTCTTTGCCCCCCCGGCTGAACTCTCGCGAGACGGGAAGTCCCAGCCTCGCGAGGCCGGGGGTTAGCGTGAGAGCGGGTGCTTTATAAGCGCGCTCCCGCCGCCGCCCGGCCTCTTTGCTTCCTGGCCGTCAACAGAGGAGGACGTCGGGAGCCGGCAGCGAACAGAAGAAGAGGAGCCGAGAGGGAGAAGAGGATCCGAAGCAAGCGACGGGCAGCGCAGCTGAAGGCGGGCAATGCGGCGGAAGGCAGGCAACGCAGCGGAGGAGGCGCGGTGGCTGAGGAAGGAGCCACGGAGCCGAAACAGGGCCTGCGTGCCAGGCCCTGGGGCAGTGACGAGCGCTTGGTCAGCGTGCCCGACCGCGAGGGAGGCTAGCAGCCGGCGCCGGAGATCGTCGGAAGCAGCACCCCAGCGGCCCTGCGCGGGGGGTTGGGGGCCAAACCGGTGGGGGGACACGCGGGTGGTTTTTGTTACGGGCTCGGCCAGCAGGCAAGTGGGGGGCCATTTTGGCCCACATTGTGGCGGGTGGCAGTGGCAATTGATTTTTTGGGCCCCGGGCGAGACGGCGAGGCCTGCGAGCACGTGGTTGGGAGCAGCGGCCTGCACGTTGGGTGGGGGGCGGCCTATTGAGCGGGGGTGGTCCACAGCTGTACGGGAGCTGGGAAGGGAAGTATCATGGCCCCTCCCAATAGGAACCCCAGATCCAAGGGCAAACGCCCTGCCAAGAGGAACCCTGTGCCTCAGAGATCCCCATTGGAGTCTGAGTCCGACGATGAGAACCTCACAGCTCTAGAGCAGCTGAACGTGAGGACAGAGGTGGTGGAGCGCGGCAGGGGGGCGCATCCACGGCGGAGGGGGGCCCTAGCCACGACCGGCCAGCGGCACGTAACTGCCGAGGCCGTAAGAGGGCCAGAATCAGGGAGCTGGTTGAATCTCCCTCCTCTCGCCTAACAGCCTTGGAGCAGGGGGGCAGCCAGCCTGACCTGGGCGGCGTGATAATTGAGGACTCGGCAGAGGGGTCGGCGCAAGCAGCCCGGGGGAAGCACCGGCCGAGCCAGAGACACGGAACGACCGTGGCGCCCTACAACCAGCGGGACAGGAGGTGGCAGGACCGAGCACCGGACCGGGTGAGTTACGGCACGCACAGTTGCCCAACGCAGGTTGTGGGGTTTGGCCATGGGACAACAGGGCACCTGCCCAGCAGGGTGGGACGGGCGCACCTCAACCCAGCGGGCCAGTTGTATCAGGGGCCCAGGTGGTAGGCGGCAACCTTGGGCTGGGGCAGCTGCAGACAGGTGTTTGGGGGACAACGGGCAGCAATGGGGTGCCATTGACAACAGGGCCAGGCTATGGGCAGCAAGCAGCGGGAGGTCAGGGGGGCACTCAATTGACATGGTACCCAGGTACGCAGCAGCCCTTAGTACAACCCATGGGGGGGTAGTGCCCCCTGCCCAGGTGCCCGGGCCATCCTGGCAGGCACTCACCGTTCCGGTCCAGCCACCAGCGCAACCCATGGGAGAGGTAGCGCCCCTCGCCCAAATTCCCGGTCCATCTTGGCAGGTCCCCTCCCAACCAACGCAGCCATCAGGTATACCCACGGCAGGGGTTACGCCCCCTTCTCAAGTACCCGGTCCATCTTGGCAGGTGCCCAACTACCCGTCCCAGCAATCAGTACAACTTTTGGGAGGGGGTCCGCCCCCCCAGGTACCTGGGACATCTTGGCAGGTCCCCTCCTACCAGGCCTATCCTGGTCCACCCCAGCAGCCAATTTACCCCGGGATCAGTGCCATACCCTATGGCGACCAGGCTCTCCCGCTTGGGGGTCACCTGGTGCCTGCGACTAGGGACCGGATACTACGGGGCGAGTATGTAGACATATTTAGCCTCCTGAACACCGAGGTAGAGTGCAAGGATGGGGAAAAGGAGGATGAAAAGGACAAGGAGAGGTGCCTCAAAAGGAAGCCGGAGAGGAATTGGCAAAACTGGCTCCCGGCTTATTCCATTTATATGTCCGTGATCACAAGAGTACAGCCCTGGCGCCCCGTCCCTGATACAGTATCAGGATATGATATATAAGGCCCATGTTGACTTCCCGGGCCACACTTGGCTCATGTATGATGAGCAGTTCAGGAAGAGGGCGGCCCGACTCTCCGCTGGGATGTCCACCTAACGGCCTTATGGTTACAGCTGATGACACCATCATGCCCCTCTACGGGTGACCGTTTCGATAGCAGACACCTGATTAGGAAACCCATGCCCAGCAACGGTCCCCGCGGCAACGCGGGGCAGGCGGTTCAACCCCGCCTGGTGTGTTGGGATTTCAGTGGCACAGGGGGTTGCGGGCGGAGATCGTGCAAGTTTAGGCATGAGTGCTCAGTGTGCAGTGCGGGACATGCGGCTGTCAACTGCACCCGGGCCAGGGCGGGAAAGGGCCAAAACAAGGACCACGGGGCCTCAGGCAGATCCAACCAGGGAGGGGGCAACGCAAATTCAAATTCAAAAGGGCCCCAGTCCAATTAGGGTACAGGTCCTCGAGCGCTGGCTCGTGGACTACCCGGACAGGGTGGCGGCGTCAATCTTGCTAAAGGGCTTCAGGGAGGGATTTAGAATACCGGCAGTTGGGGAGAGAAGAGCGAGCTCAGCGTACAACCTTAAGTCATTGAGGGGTATGGAAGGGGTAGCCAGACAAAAAATCAACAAGGAAGTTGAGGAGGGCAGGGTGTTAGGCCCCTTTAAGTACCCGCCAGTCCCGAATCTCAGGATCTCACCCCTGGGGCTCGTGCCCAAGAAAACACCGGGGGAATACAGATTGATCCATCACCTCTCGTATCCAGAAGGCGGGTCCATAAACGATGTTATCCCGCAGGAGCTTGCCACAGTCCATTATACCTCATTCAACACGGCCATACGCATGATTAGGTCCTGCGGCCCAGGGGCTCAGTTAGCCAAATGTGATATAAAATCTGCATTCCAGTTACTGCCCGTGCACCCAGAGGATGTGGAGCTTCTGGGTTTCCAATTCGAGGGATGCTATTATATGGACCGGGCCTTGCCGTTCGGCTGCTCAGTTTCCTGTGCAGCTTTTGAGCGCTTCAGCACATTCCTCGAATGGAAGCTCAGGAATTCCACGGGATTGACCACCACAGCCCATTATCTCGATGATTTTATTTTCTGTGGGCGGAAGGACTCAGGCAGGTGCCAGCAACTCCTGGCGGCCTTTCAAGCATTGGCTAGTGAATTAGGGGTACCGCTCGCAGAGGAGAAGACTGAGGGCCCAGCGTCAGTGTTAACTTTTTTGGGCATCGAACTGGACACCTGGCAGCAATCTTCAAGGCTGCCCCCGGCCAAGGTTGAAAACCTGAAAATGCGTCTCTTGGGCCTCCGCAGGAGTAAGAAAGTTACCCTTAGGGAACTCCAAGAAGTGGTGGGTTGTCAGCAGACTATTACTAAATGGGCAGTTACATATAATATATAAATTAAATGTGTTTGCCACTGAGCAGTGCAGCAGTAACGTAGATAAAATGTCAGTATTGATATAAAGGGTTGCAGAGTTAGGCTAACAGAAAGACAGTGACAATGAATAGAGTAAAAACTCATATATTCATATATACATCAAAAAATATACACAGCATAACAACCAAGCATTATATACAATATAGCAAACAGACAAACAGAGTGGGGGGTAAACTGTTCTCACCATAACAGTCCCCAAATACAAATGGTAAGCTAGTGCCTTTTATACTAATCAGCACTCATAAGATCTGATGCAATCACTAATTAACAATCTGATGCAATCTGATCTAACCATTACAAATCATGATGTTACAATCAGTTCCACCTGCAATTCATCACTTAACATGCCTGTGATTACTTATCTCTAACACTTGTGGATTAACATCATGACACAGCAGAATCTAACTGCCTCCATTTTACAATTCTCTTTACACATTCTGTTAAATATACATAACATATGTTTTATCAACTTTTACATATCTTGACACCCCTCCTATATTTAACAGATTTCAACTCCTAGCCTTTTCTTAAAACATACATGTTTATCTTTACACAAAGGCTTTGTAAATATGTCAGCATAATTATCAACACTTGTACAATATTCCAATACAATCAAATGTTGTTCTATGCAGTCCTTGACATTCTGGTAACGGATCCCAATATGCTTGCTTCTGGATCCGACTTTCTGATTCTGTGTTAATTGAATACACGAAAAAGAATCATTATACACTTTGACTGGTAGTTTTACATTCACATTTACATCCTTTAACAACTGTACTACCCAGGTCAACTCACAACACAAATCACTCACAGCCCCATACTCAGCTTCTGTAGAAGAACACGAAATGTACCTCTGTCTTCTGGCCTTCCAGACAATTAGTGAGTTACCTAAATATATGGCATATCCAGACATTGACCTCCTTTCTGGACTTGAACCCCAGTCAGCATCTGCATAGCTAATTAAATCAAGATTATTACATATGGATATCTTCAACTTTTCATGCACTGTTCCTTTAAGGTATCTTAAAAACATGCTTTATACCTTTCCAATGCTTCATCAATAAGTACTATCAATATCAAAAAAACCTTTTATGTACAAGCAACCTATTTCACTTGCAAAATGTCCTTTGCTCTCTGGCGCCATCCACTGGTGCATCCACTCGCAGTTCCTTCAGAGACATATGCTCTTTGTCCATGGCCCATCATCCACTGCTTCCTTTCTTCTCCAGGCATCAGCAGCACATCTTCAAAAATCTGTGGCTCATGGGATACAAAATTCACAACAAACCTTTCAGGTGGCACTCCTTTGTTGGATCTTGTAGACCTTCTGATCAACACTGGCTTCTCATCTTCCACTTTTTCATCATGAAATGATGTAGACTCCCCTCCATCACTGGCAATCTCATCTTTCATTTTTCCATCATGTAATGCTGCAGACTCCCCTCCATCACTGGCAACTTCTTCAACCTCAGTGTGGGGACAAATGCTTGGCAAAAACACTTCATTATTAGCATGTAGATCTTCCCAATTTTTCTGCTCACAGAATGTTGCAGACCTGCTTATATAAACTTTACCATGACTGTCACAAAAACGCCAGGATTTTGCTGCAGGCTGAAAACCAATAAACATAAGCTTTCTGGACTTTGGGCTATTTTTGTGTCTATACCTCTTTGGAATATTTGATTGAAGCTTTCCTTCCATGCAGCAGAGTATATGGGATTTCATTCACAGCTGAACTCCACACCCTATTAGACACATAATTTGCATATTTCATAGCTTCAGCCCAATAACCTTTGGGAAGTTTTGCATCTGCCAACATTGCATTCATTATATTTTGGAGAATTCCATTCTTCCTCTCAGCCAATCCATGCTCAGCAGAAGCAGCAGGGTTTGTAAGTCTATGTTTCACCCCTTTCTTTTCTAAATAGTCAACAAACTGCTTTGCTAAAAATTCACCACTCCTGTCACTCTGTACAGCTAAAATTTTCTGCCTGTATTGTCTTTCTGCCATCTGAAACCATTTTCTAAACATAGCACTCACTTCACTCTTGTGCTTCATTATGTATACCCAAGAATAACGTGAATAATCATCAGTTATCACTAGGCAGAATCTAGCACCACCAAATGAATTCACCATGGGTCCAATTACATCAATATGTACCAGCTGTAGAGGTTGATGTGACTTTCTCAAACTCTTTTTAGATATGGGAGCAGACTTCACCTTTGTGCCTTTACAAACATGGCAATCTAAAAACTTTTTACAGCTTTGCACTGACCCATGTTCCACATGTTGCAGAGTTTTCCTAATACCTTCAAAACTTAGGTGCCCTAATCTTCTATGCATCAAATGTATGCATTTGTCATGTAGAGGCTTATTTTCAACCATGTTCAAAACTTTCTCAGGAGTGCTTATCATAAACAAATTGTTTTGGAGCCGTCCAGTTGCTATTGTTTTCCCATTCTTTACAATCTTGCAACTGCTCTTACTGAACTGTACATGAAAACCTTGTTTTACAAGCATAGGCACACTTAATAAATTATTCTTTAAAGACGGTATATACAGGACCTTATCAAATACACATTTGAGGGGCTTGAAAAATATTGTACCTTCACCACAGACTTCTGCCTGAGTCCCGTCTGCCAAGTTTACAGTTCTAGAATTAAACAAAGTTAGTTTCTCAAACAAACATTTCTTGTTTATACAATGAATACTGGCCCCTGAATCTACAATAAATAATTCCTGTCTTGAGCACTCTTTTTCCCTGTTATCTTTAATTACAGACAGCTGGTGACCTTCACTCTTCCAGCGTGTGTCAGCATTTTTTCTCTGCCTTTGCCACTTGTTAACCTTATCACAGAAACGAAAAACATGTTGGTCACTCCCACAATTATAACATCTTCTAACTACTTGTATTGTTTCTCCAGACACTTGAGCAGGCTTTTTATTTACTTTAGAATCAATCCTCCTTAATTCTTCCTGCTGCAGCCTTGACTGTATGTATGAGACAGACAATTCATCACTCTTCATAGCTTCTAATCCCATTACTAAATTGTCATAAGACTCATCCAAGCTTGACAATATAACAAGGCATTTGTACTCCTCTTCATGATTTATGCCTACTTCAGACAATTGCTGAAATATACTATTTACTTTCCTTATATAATCAGAAATATTTTCACCTGGGCTTTGCCTTGAACGGAATAATTTTCTCTTCAGAGATACCTTACTTCCAGCTGTGTCCTGAATGTGAGCTGCTCTGAGAAACGACCAAGCCTCATGTGCCGTTTTTGCTTCCTTCACATAAACAAACTGGGATTCCTCCAAGGACAACATTATAACTGCCAAGGCTTTTTCATCCTTCTTCAAATCTTCCTTATCAGCTTCTTCATCAAGCTGCTTATCTACATACTGATAGAGCTCATGGAAGATCAAGAAATGCTTCATTTTCAAACACCAATGCAGGTAATTACTGTCAGACAGCTTTACAAGAGGCATTGAAGATAGATTTATACTTGCCATTATTGCTGATAGTGCCGGCTCCTTATCTGCCGTTCCTGCAACACTTTTTTCAGCTTTTTCGGCAAATATTTCTTCAGCCTCCACAGCTTTCACTCAAATCACACTCTGTTTTGCTTGGCTTGTCCTTATCAGCTGCTCTTCTCCTCTGCTCACATTCCAAGCCTCTCAGAGAGAAATCCTTTGCAGCTCTGCTTTGTCTCCGTTCCAACTCAAACCTGTTTTTCTCTGCAAAAACACAACTTTACACAACACACACTTTATCTATACAGGTACAACAAAACCCATCAGGCTGCTGAACCAGCTGGGCCCATAACCCTGTCAGCAGACTATACTGAATGGGCAGTTACATATAATATATAAATTAAATGTGTTTGCCACTGAGCAGTGCAGCAGTAACGTAGATAAAATGTCAGTATTGATATAAAGGGTTGCAGAGTTAGGCTAACAGAAAGACAGTGACAATGAATAGAGTAAAAACTCGTATATTCATATATACATCAAAAAATATACACAGCATAACAACCAAGCATTATATACAATATAGCAAACAGACAAACAGAGTGGGGGGTAAACTGTTCTCACCATAACAGTCCCCAAATACAAATGGTAAGCTAGTGCCTTTTATACAAATCAGCACTCATAAGATCTGATGCAATCACTAATTAACAATCTGATGCAATCTAATCTAACCATTACAAATCATGATGTTACAATCAGTTCCACCTGCACTTCATCACTTAACATGCCTGTGATTACTTATCTCTAACACTTGTGGATTAACATCATGACACAGCAGAATCTAACTGCCTCCATTTTACAATTCTCTTTACACATTCTGTTAAATATACATAACATATGTTTTATCAACTTTTACATATCTTGACACGGGTCACCTCAACTTCACCTGCAGGGTCATTGCCCCCGGGCGCGCGTTCTGTCGACGCCTTTGCACAGCCATGTGGGGCCTGGTAAAGCCCATGCATAAGACAAGAGTCACCCGGGGCATGAGGAGGGACCTGGATGTGTGGCTCAGGTTCCTGCAGGATTACAACGGGGTGTCATTCTGGTGCTCGGAAATCATGCTGCGAGAGGGATTTCAGGTCCACACGGACGCGGCCGGGACGGTAGGTTATGGCATCTATTTCAGGGGCAGGTGGGCCCACGGTTCATGGCCAAACAGCTGGCATCAGAAGGGCATAACCAAGGACCTAACCTTCCTTGAATTCTTTCCCATTCTGGGGGCCGTGTGGCTTTGGTCGGAGGTATGGGCCAGCACCAAGGTGACGTGTTGGTGCGACAATATGTCGGTGGTCCATATTATAAACACCCTCTCCTCTAAATCCGAGTGTGTCATGAGGTTGGTAAGGGCCTTTGTGTTGAGAACGCTACAATTTAACATCGTGGTTCGCGCTAAACACATTCCAGGTCTTGATAACTCTTTGGCTGACGCCCTCTCCCGTCACCAGATCAACAGGTTCAGGGAGCTCGCGCTAGAGGCCCATCCCCTGCCCGAGGAGCTACCGGAAGCAGTCTGGGCGATTGGCGAAGGGAGGCTACTCGGGCTATAGGCCTGGCCTTGGCCCCACAGACCAGGAAGGGCTACGAAGCGGTGGTCAGGGAGTTTGAGGTCTTTCGGGAGGGGGTGGGGCTCCAACGGGAGTGGCCGGTGCCCATGGAGCATCACCAGCAATTTGTGGTGCACCTGTACAGAAAAGGGCTCACCCCCAGGTCCATTCAAGGGAAGCTGGCGGCCCTGGCTTTCCAGGCAAAGTCGAAGGGGTATTGGGATTCATCCAGCGATTTTAGAGTCCGGAAGATGGTCGAAGGCTATGGGAGGGAGAGGGGCCCTTGGGGCGACACCAGGTCCCCCATGACGCCACAGATTATGGAGCGTCTCAACGCGGAGTGGCCGGCGGTTTGCCAGGATAGCATCGAGCAGGCGTTATTCAAAGCAGCGGCAGCACTGGCGTTCTTTGCAGCCTTAAGAATTGGGGAACTTGTGGCTGGGGGCAAAGGAGACACATCGAGGCAGGCCCTGCAGGTGTCGGACGTCCAGGTGAGTAGCAGGGGGCTGTCACTAAGGATCCGCAGGTCAAAGACGGACCAGACGGGCAAAGGGGCAGTGATCGAGCTGGGCCCATGCGATGCTAAGGGGATCTGCCCCGTTCGGATCGTAAGACACTACCTCCAACTCAGGGGAAGGGAGGACGGATACCTATTCCGGCACCAGGACGGGACCCCCCTCACGAGGTACCAATTCTGGAGGATCAACTCTTTGGCCCTGGAGAGAATTGGGGTGCCGGACGTTCGCTTTGGGTCCCACTCTTTCAGAATAGGGGCGGCGTCGACAGCCGCAGCTCTGGGTTACAGCCCGGACAGGATCCAGGCAATCGGTCGTTGGAAGTCACAATGCTATAAGGCTTATGTGTGGCCGTTGCCTACCATGTAGGTCGATATGCGTGGCCCCACCCCCTTTCTTCTCTCTTCTTCTTATTCCAGGGCTACACCGAACAGCCCAGAGGCGGCGCATCGTCATCATGGGACACAGTTTCATATTCTGGGCAGCACGCTTCGTGGCACAGTTGGCTTGGGGGTCCCAGCTCGGTTTGGGCACCGTCGCCACCATTGAGTGGAGAGGCCGGAGAGGGATTGAGATGGGTGGAATTCCTACCCATGGCCTTGCAGCTTGCAGAAGGTCGACCACCGGACTTTCTCTTGGTACACGCGGGCGGGAACGACTTGGGCAAACAGACTGGCAAGTCCCTCATCTGGGACATCAAGAGGGACTTAACAGCCTGGCACAAGCGGTACCCGGCTTCCAAGGTTATATGGTCTACAATTGTGCCGAGACGTTGCTGGGGGGTACCTGGAGCTGAGATACCCATCAACCAGGCCCGCAGGTTTTTGAACTGTGAGGTTTGCCATCACGTTCGTCGGATGGGTGGAGCCGTGGTAGGCCACTCAGCTATCAGCGTCAACAGGGCCGAGCTGTACAGAGCAGACGGTGTCCACCTCTCTGATGCGGGTTTATCAATCTTCCTGGAGGATTTGGGGGGGGGCTGCAGGCTGAGGTGAGCAGCCTGGTGGGTGGTCACGGGGCATAGCACGCCAGGAGCTGTGCCTGAGGGAAGGCAACTGAAGCTAATGTGTTCTGCTTTCCCTGCTTTCCTCTGCCTCCCTTTTCCTCCCATTCCAGGTTTTTGTCCTCTCTGCTGAATTTCAAACTGTGCAAGCAATGGGACATTACCTTACTTTTGGCCCCTGTTAGATCTGCTCTGGAGGATCTTCCAACCCTCCAGAGCAAATCTGGATACATTCACTAGGTATGTGTGCAGGGGTGAGGAAAATCAAACCCTTGGTCAGATTGTGGGTTTTGGAATGTTGCAAAGTAGTCTGCATTTGTGACATTATACAGAAAATCCCAACATCTAAATCAATGAAATTCAGACCTCAATATTAGATAAAGCCAAGGAATTTCTTAATGACAAAATCTAGAAGTGTATTGTATTGTATTACAAACTCAGTAGTTTTGCAGTGCAATGGCCACCAACAACCCAGTGCACAACTGGATGCTAGAACAGTGTGCTTCTCCATGGTTAACTTTTATTGAACGTTTTTGTTGTGAGACACTTTGAAGACCTCAATGGATCTGGAAGAGAGAGTACTTTATGACACTTTTCCAGATAATACTAAACAATCTGGAAACTGACTGACTGGTTCAGTTGGTGAGTCAGCAGAGTATTGAGACAAGTGGAAGTCTAATTGCAGATAAGATGGGATTTAAATCCAGTAACATGTCTTCCTGCTAGAGATAAAATCTTCAGAGATCTCATTAAAACTAGCTTTGTGTAGTTAGCCCGCTAATAAAAATGACTATTTAAGCTGCTCTATTCATCAGAATATGTTTATAATCAGGGATGATGTCAACCACTATTATTTATGGGAATATACAAGTTCATTTGTAGTCTTCTGCACTATGATGACTTTTCTTATTTGTAAGTGGAAGGAAATTACTGGTATGAGTATATCGATCAAGGTTTTACATTCTTCAGTTACCCTGGGAACAAGAGCAGCATAAAAAAACTTTATATTTGGCTTTACATTGTTTTCTTTCATTGAGGGAAATTAAAGAAATTATAGTCTACAGCTAAGCTATGCTGGCAAGTTTTTTTTTATTGCATTGTTAGAACAGGCAAATAAATCATAATAAACAGGTTCTTTATTCAAACACTGAGTAAAAAGGGACTCCTTAGAAACATTCTGGAATGCAAAAGACTTAACCATGGGGAGTTAAGGTTATACTGTACTTCTTTTATTATAGACTATCTAACCCCACCCCTGTCATCCATACTTGAGTGTAGTTTCCCCCCTACACAGGTCACACACTATCCTGTAGTAAAGTAGTAGTAGTAGGACATGTATACTTTGCATGGCCTCATTCTGACGAAATTCTAGGACAGAATTTTCTAGATGCTTTGTGTTTGCTCTCCAATGTGTATTACAGAAGAATCACATCCAATCTTAGTTTGCACTAAGGGGGCAGCATAAAAATATATAAATAAATAAATCTTGATTAGTGCTAGTTGTCTGCCCTGGTTTGGAAAATGTTCATTGTCCAGAAGGATGCCTAGGATTATGTGAAATCGTTTATGATGGAATCAGTTCACTGCTCCAAATGCTCATTACATTTATCATGTTGTTCTTCTGCTTCAAGCATTAGCATATTTCTAAGGCTTTGGTTTGCTTTAACTTTCACGAGAGCTTTATTTTCCTGTGTGCTGACTGGGCCTGCCTCCCCCTCACCCCTTTTTGATGCTTACAGTTCTGATATATAGGGCCAAACAGATTTTGCTGAGACAGGACTTTTATGAGCATTTGGCAATTGTCACAGAATTTCTGAAGAAAGTGCCTGCAGCTGCAGAAAAAAAAATCAAGTACTTTTAGATCTAAGACTGCTTAGTAGGAAAGCAGATTGTGTGGGCCAACGAAGTCAGTGGCCAGAAGCAAAGGTGGGTATGACCTATCTATGCAGTTACTAAAAGCTCATAAAACTGTTTCTTTCCTTGATTTGAGGTGATTCCTAGGAACAGGGACATATAATTTTTGATAATGTCCCTTTTAATATTTTTTCCACAAATCAGCATAATGCCAAGGGGCATTGAAGCCCTCTCCTCAAACAAGGCAATGTTTCCCTCACAATGAAGCATGATGTAGAGATATTTACTTAGAATAATTCTATGTGTTATCCACTTCAGACAGGTGGGGAATTGTTTCACTTGTTCCAATTCATTCACAGTAGATAAAATGCTGTTGTGTAAAGATATGCCCTGGACAATGGATGACATTATCATCTGGCCCCAATAATATTTAATTTAAATTATTCAAATGTTTCCCATCCCATTTTAGGCTTTGAGACTCCCTAGGACTCTCTTTTGAACTGAGGTGAAAGCTTCCTACCCGTGGCCCTTTTCTAATTTCCATCACTATAGTATTATCTTCATAACTGGGACAAGAGCCTTGTTTAACAGGTCAGTATAAGTTAGCTTTGTGTTGCAGATGGGGGAAATGGTGCAAAATTAATATGATAACTTCACAACTGAGGTGATATCTAAACCAAGGACCTGTTACTTCCACAGTAAATCAGTTTTGTAACCCAGACATTCACAATGAGCTGTGATTGTCAGTCACCCTTACATATTTATTAAAGTCATAGGAACCCTGTTTCACAGCAAATTATTATTATAGCAACAATTGAAACAGAGTGACATGTCACCTCAGGCAGGTGATTCCATTTATAATAAAGGGAAGCAAAGGGTTATTTAACTTAATCAATTCTGTATTTACTGGAAGGAGTTAGAAACACACTTGCAAAGCCAAAATAACACGAGTGGCCTCAGATCCCAAAATAACTTGATTGGTTTTTACTAGGTACCTTGGCTATACCAGGGTATATATGCGTACTACTATCTACTCAGACCTGTCCATGTTTTGACTGAAATTATCTTCTCATCTCATGTCAACAGTGGAACATTTGCTGGTCTGGATGCTGCACCATCTTGATGAACTAAAAATAGATTGACGTTTCTCAAGCTATAGCCTAATTTAGATTATTCTCCAGCTACTTTTTGGCAGGCCATTATCAATGGCAGTGCCCCCTCAGATACGACATGTAATGGAAATATTGTGGGTCTCTGTATTGGCAAGATCCGTTCTAAGCTTCATTTAAAATGTTTATGCTACACTTGCTGTTATGGCAACTGCACTCTGGTCTTAAAACCGACACTGCCGAAATAATGGGGCCCTTATGTGTCAGGGTTGCTATGGAAACGTATTTCCTTAAAGTAACCTGTTCAGGACAGCCAGGCTATAGTGTCACATATCCCTTTTAGAAACGTGGCCTGGCTTAGCAAATTGATAGAAATAGGATAGCGATATGAAGTAGAAGCTCCATAATAAGCCCTTGTGGAGACATAAATAAAAGTTGACCATGGTGACAGAGGAGCAAAGAGCGGCCCCCCAGTCAGTTGAAAGTGAACAATTAGTTGAGGAAACTGGTGAAAAGAAAAAGAGGCTGAGAAGGGACATAAGGCTGGTACTCCTAATAAGTCTGATACTTCAGGGCTCAGTATGGAGTAACAAGGGGATCTCAATGCTGGATAAGATTCATAAGAGCTATGGCTGAATAGATGTAAGTTTATATACCCACCTCCCAAATCGTCTACTATGGAACAAGCTTAAAGTACTCTATCTCTAGAGACAATACGACGAAACGGGGGCTATCCTACTGTGAGCTCATCATGAGAAGGTGTGATTCTCTGAAAAATAAAATAACAGTTTGCAGTTACTTCAGCCTTATATGCTGCTTGTGATGGGTTTGGCTGAGATGGATCTTTCTGGACTGGGATGATTGTCACTCGGTCTACCAGTGACTAATTGTCTAATTGTTCCTTTCCTGCCACTGATTTTGAAGAGAGCCACAACTTACTTCCTATGCTTCATTTCTCCTCCCCCCCCCCCGCCCTGTCTGCTGGCAGTTAGTATGTTATGAGTGTACAGTTTGAACTGGGTCCACAGGAGCCTCCTAGAAGCAGCCTCTGAGTATGTTAAGGCCTGTTCCTGTAAGCAGTCATTTTTGTACACTATGCTGCTTTTGATTTGTTCACAACTGCTAATGAATGAAACTTTTTATTCTTTCTCTTACAAATGTTGCAGAGTGAGTTATTGAGACTGTATAACGCCTTCTGATGAGACAATAAAGGTTGGTTTCCACTGGGGAGATTTGAAGCCAATTCTGTTCTGTAAGTCCATGTACTCGTGCTGAGCAGCTAGAGGAATTTAGCCAAAACTGTGCAACATAATACTGTACTGTGATATTTTGAAGGCAGCCGAAAAGATGAAGACCAAACACATGATGAATTGATTACCTAAAGGAAACCAAAGGCTTAAGTTTACAAGAGATGCACAGGACTATTGAATAGAGATGGGCACGACTTAGCGGAATTCCCGTTTCCGTTTCCGTTACTCGTTTCCGTTACGCAACGGAAACGGTAACGGGAATTACTCCGCCAGAACTCGAACTCGAACCGACTAAAGAATAATTGGGTCTGATTTGTCGTTGTCGTTCCTGGCATCGCGGCGATCCCGCGATGCCAAGCGGCACAGAAAAAAAGTTTTTAAAAGTTAAAAAAAAAACCGATTCCCGGCCCTAAAAGCAGGCGAAAACTGTCTGAGGGCACCTACCAGGCCAGAAGGATGTTTTATTTGGGGGGGTCCCCGCCCCCCTCTCCTTGGCTGGTGCTACTGCTGCGCTGCTGGTACCAGGCAGGGGGGGCATCGTCTCGTCTGCCTTTGCCATGCAGTGTGTGGGCGGGGGGATCCAAAATGGCGACCGCAATTTTTTTTTTGAAATCGTGGTCCAAAAACACACCAAAGCACCACAGAAACATGCGAAAATTAGCTATTTTAAATGCTTGAATTTTTACAGTAGCAGCAGTGGGTTTTTCTTGCAACAAAACGTCTCCGTTGATTTTATTTTATTTTATTTTATTTTTATTTTTTTACACCTGTGCACGCGCAATGATGGGCTGGCCGTGGGATGGGACCATGCAAATTTTTGGAGCCATTCCACCAATCGCATGGCCAGGTTTTGCTGAGACTTCTGGGTGTGCCAGAGAGGGCATTAAAAGCCCACAAACCCGAACCCTAAACCCGAACCCGAACCCGAACCCGAACCCATACGCCAGTACACTGTGTTCTTAGTGGGCCAGAGGCACCCAGAGGTACAGCCCACTAACCCACCCTAACCTTAACCGTTACCCTAAGCCTAGCCCTTACCCCCTACCCCATGCTCTGGGAAGTCAAGTCGCGCTAAATCGCGGCGGTAACAACAAACGAAAAAACGAAAAATGAAACGACAAATTTTTGAAAAATTTCACGAAAAACGGAAACGAGCCGAAACAGACCCGTCCCGAAAAACGACAACTCGAAAAAAAAAATTTTCAAGTCGTGCCCATCTCTACTATTGAAGACAGAACTAAAGATGGGGACAAATCATCCTAATTTGTGGTTCATACAAGGTCACAAACCACAAACTTTGGCCCTGGCAACCAATGAACCACCAATTTTGTTCATCAGTTCATTGGGGCTTTTTTTGCGAGTTGGGGGGGGACATAATCCCCTCCACCCCCTCTAGCCTACCCCCACCCCATTCACACTTCCCTGCCACTGCTGGGCCTGCTGCGGCTTCTGCAGTCTCCACTGGGCTCTATCACTGGGCAGGGCTGTGCCGTGCCATCTGCCTCCACTGCAGGTCACAACAAGGTCCGGGTGACACAGGGTCCCTCACCTCCACCGCAGAACCTGCAACCACAAGGTAGGTAAGGGCTAGTGGGGATGGGGTGAGGGTAGCAGGTAGGCTGGCAGGCAGGGGGTTGTTTGTATGTCCATGTGTAGTGTATGTGTGTGGTTTTTAAAGAGAACCATGGGTGCAGCCCTTATTAAGAAAAGCTGATTAATCTCTTTGATTGAATTCTCTTGCAATAGAATGTTGGCCCTGAGAGTGTCTCCACATGAGCCTTCAGCACGTCTGCACACATACAAGCCTGCTCTTAAGGGTTTCATTATGTTTTATCTGGAATGGATTTCTTGGAATTATAAACATTTTTAGATCATTACCATGAGTATCCTAAATTAGTATCCTAATTCACAGCCATAAGCTCAGTTTCCTGGCCAGCTGCACTCTACCAACACAATTACCACAAGTAGGAGAAGTTTGCTTTAAGTGTAATTTATAAAATGAATGAAAACATCAATTAAAATCTTAGACATGTCTGGAGCATTGTTGCTGTCTGCCAACTTAGCTTGATAAGCAATGAGGAAGACAGTCCACCATATGATGGTTTTCCTAAGGCCCCTCTCATTTCCACAGCCAGTTGCAAAACTACCTTGAAATAATGCAATGGAAGAAGTAACCTATAGCAATTGTTGCTGACTGGGCAGTTATATAAGCTACAGTCCACAAAAGGAACTTTTCCGAGTTCTGATATTATGCATATTACTGCACTTTCTGCTTTGGTGGAGTATTGGACTCAGTGTCCATTGGGTCTCCACAATTCTACGAGTCTGTGATCTTATGGATTTCTAGAAAAACAAATCCTTTTTATCTTCCTTGAGCTTTTGAAAGATTAGCTTTAAGGGAGTTTAAGTAGACACTGCCTTGAGGTAAGGAAGAGTAACTTGCACCTTTTGCAACCATTTTATCTTTTTGTTTAATTTTTAAAAAATAGAACATACATAACAATCTATCCAGACGTTGGTTAGATTTTGATGGCAGAGGAAATTGTGGTGCTAACTTCTAACTTCTAGTGTCTTGGCCTTGAGAAGCTACCAGGGCTTTCAGGCAAGAAGAATGGATTTAGGGATGGTGGCAGCTATTGTGTGTGTCCTTAGTACTGGTGGATCATTCTTCCTGAAAGACACAATCATAGAAAAGGGAGTTGCATGCCAGGGAGTGGAAATAAATGGTCCAGATTGAGCTTGATAGGTTTATTTATTTATTTATTTATTTGGAGCATTTATATACTGCTAAAACTTTTTCCATTCAGGAACTCAGGGCGGTTTACAACTTCCTTGGTTCACTCTATCTTAAGGTAGAAAAGGGGAAAGGAATAGAGAGACTATCTGAGGCATGGACCAAGATGACTTGTCAGGATAGCCTTACAATGACACAAGGTATATGACATTTTCAACAAATGGCTTCCCATTACTCCCAGAGATCTGACCCCAGGTCTACCTGGCTCTTACTCTGCCATTCTATCTGCTACACCACATTGGCTGAAGACTATCTGTACAGCCTTGTTTAAGATGGCTATTAAATTTTATCACCTCATCTTAAAAAGGGCTATTGGAATAATTCTAAAAATTATCTACACATTATCACATATACTTGTTTAAATACTTATGCTAGAAATAATCTTTAACAAAAAATTAAATCCATTTTAAAAGAAAATATTTTTAACTTATGTCCATTTAAAAATCTATGAGTGCTGTAGGAAATGTCTTCTCTCTGATTTTTTTCAAAATAAAGCTGTGCCAGCCTTTTGTATATGTGGTTGATTTAACTGTCTTTCCCCCTCCCCTTATTGGCAATTACTGTCATCCAAACTAAGTTGATGGTTAAATCTCAGTTCCTAAGCACATGGAGGTCGCAATTCCTTATACTCTTAAATTGGCCAATGTATTTCCTTATCATTCTCCACCTAACAAGCCTATTCAGGCCACTGTCCACCTAATGAACCTATTCAGACCAGGATTATGTGAAATCAAGGTGAACTATAAATTAGAGGCCTCACCACTAACTTTATTCAGACTGATGAAGCTGCGTGGATGAGAAGTGAAACGTTTTGGCCTCACAAGAAAACAAGTCCAGTTGCCATGACTCAGCTTCCAGATAACTTCACCTGGATGGCTGAGAATCTTCACATACATTTCCTTACTAGATTTCTATGCACAGGATTTCCTCCCTGCTTTTCTTTTGATATAGTGTGCAGAACCCTATATCTGCAGTCTGAGGTAGTTCAGATACAGGTTTGCCACTTCAAATTCAAAACAATTGTATCATTTCCACTCTGTTCTTATTTCAATATGCCCTCTTTTCTTAAATATGCCATATTAAAAAAAATGGTATATGTATGAACAATGCTTGCTGAAACCTTCCGCTCTGGTGAGCCTCCACTGAGTGGAAAGTCCCACAAAGCATAGTAAAGGAAGATAGTGCCACTTACACAGCTGGTGACTGCAGATGGAAATTACTGCTCACTGGGTGGCATCACTTGTGGAAGCTATGCAATCCTGTTACATTACTGAGATGACTTTCTGCATAGTAGAAGCTCAGTGAAATATGGGCCAGTATAAACAAGACATTCACTAAACTCTATTCAGCTACAGAGACGCACCCATAGTAAAGGTGTCACTTGGAACTTTGGAAACTTAAATGCTACCTAGAGTGTCCGAGGGGCAGCGGCATAGCAAGGTTTGGGGGCGACTGGGGCCAAAGTTGTTTTTGTGCCCCCCGGCCCTCCCCAACCCCATCACATCCACCCAGCAAGGGGGGGGATGCAATCCTGTGGGCATGGGGCGTGTAGGTGTGTGTGCCTTACCTCTCGTGTATGGCAACAAAGAGTTGGAGGAGGAGGAGGAGGAGGAGGAGGAGGAGGGTGCTGCAGCCAATGCTCACGCACGCCTGCCTGCCTGCCTGCCTGCTTTGCTGCTCTCCTGGTGCATTACGGCGGGAGGATGCAGGGCTTTCTCCTCCTCCTTCCCCTCCAGGCGCCCCCAGATTTCTGCATTGGGGCAGATGTACCCTTCTACCCTTCCCCTAGATACAGCAATTTGGCGCCCCCTAATTGCTGCACCCAGGGCGCCCCACCCCCTTTCCCTCCCCACGCCACGCCCCTGCTGAGGGGTGGGGAGCTTGTAGTTTAAACAGTGATTTCTTAAAGCCCTGCTTGCAACTCATAAGAAAAGCCAGTCTGTGCAGCTTCTTCTTGTAACCTCACAGCAGTTATTTTTAGACATTACTATTATGTTTTGGTCTTACTTGAAAGCTTTTCCATTGCCATACGCTGTTTTGAGCCTTCAGAACTGAGCGGGATAACAAGCCCAAATTACTTAAACAAATTCAATATTGCTGAGCACTGTGGTAGAACTCGCCTGGAACAGAGCCTCGAAATCTGGTTTAACCGCAAATTCAAAAGATAATGACAGGAACGGGTGATTCTACATTGGCCTCAACAAAGATATTGAGGACAATGCCAAGAGCCTTGTTAATCTGTACAAAATCAAAACAAAAACAATCCAGATACGGAAAAGACAAATACTGCCAGAAACGACTGGTCTAAAAATATAAGAAAACCTCAAGAAATCCATGCAGAATGGTGTTCTGAGAAGATATCATTGAAAATTAAGAGAAACAAACAGTTCTTTTGGATTTTAAAGGGGGGGGAACAATGTGGGTGCCAGGAACAGCACAATCTGAAACTTCTTGTGCTTTTGAAATATTAATTAAAATATAAAAAGTAGGCAGAGACCAATCTGAAAATGACAACTCTTGTGTGTAGGGGAGGCAGTAGTTTGAGCAGGTGAGTCACTTTGCCATGAACTGTCAATATGAATGTGTCCCTTACTTGGACCGTGGGCTGCTGATACCTGTGCTCAGTTGTACTGACAAGTACAAGGCATACTGATTGTGGAGGAACAACTCACTGGGACTTCAACCCAAGGATCTGGATGTGGTTGTTGGGTTGTATCAGTTAAAGTGAAGTTTGCCATAAGGTTGCTAGGTAATTTCCTCATCAGATCTGGAAATGCATTCAAATACTCTGGAAAATATACACGCTTCCGGAACAAACCTTCTGACAGGGATCGTTTGCAGTTTCCGAGGTGAAGGCATTATATGTCATTTCACTAGAATCATGCAGAATGTTCTATTGTTTGAGGTGGCTATTAATCTGTAAATTAATAAGTTCGTAATTACGGAGGCTTCTGTTTTCTTGTTTTAAGGCCAGCATCTTTTCTGAGGGAACAACAATGACAGTTGCCAAGCAACAGAAAGATCCACACGAGCAAACAATATTTGTATATACAGGCCAGTCATATTCATAAGGGCATGAAAAATACATCGGAATTTTACATCTCATGAATTATGTATTGGCAAGCATAAAGGTTAAGGGATTTCATCAGGGCAGTCTGAAAAATTAAGAAGCAATATTTCAAAAACTTCTCTTGTTGCAGGATGATACAACTGCTTGATCTCAGAGCTGAAATGTGACATAAGCAAAATAAAGATTGCAAGATTAATTTTAACCACTTGCAGCCTTTTAATGTCTTGTAGAAAGCTTAGGTGAAACACATCGGCCTTTTAATAACAGGGCGAGCCCTATATCCTTAAAAGTAGTAATAGTTCCCCAAAGGCTACCTTAAGTAAGAATGCTTAGGATTATAGGAGCCATTGATCTGGTACTATGGGGGCAGTGACTGTTAAGAGGTAAAATGTTGGAGAATCAAACCATGAACAAACAAGTAAGAATCTATGGCCGTTTCTTGCAAGAAAAGGCACTCTCCCAAAATTTATTTTGAGTCAAAGCAGATAGCACACTTCAGATCCAGTCCTTTCTGGATAAACCATGAC
>JAHTLZ010000122.1:22817275-22841466 GCA_023846285.1 Phrynocephalus versicolor | reverse complement strand
GAAAGAAAGAAAGAAAGAAAGAAAGAAAGAAAGAAAGAAAGAAAGAAGTCACCCAAGTGGGGGATGGGTTTGGGAAGTTTGTAAAATAAACTTCAGGGCAGCAACATATGAAATAGTACTTGGAATATGCTGGAGAATATGCCCGTGGAAATCCATTTTGATATCTTTATATTTGAAATCAGTACAATTCGGCTGTAGCTTGGATGGACATGTAAGTGCCTAATTTAAATGGAAATGAGACAATTTGCACAGAAGGAAGTCTGACATAACTATAGTACGTTTTTCTTAAGTAATAATCACTTCTGCTAAAATGAAATCTCCATTTTTCCTTTATGTTAGTCAGAGAAAGTCACATCAAACCCACGATGATTTTGGCATTCCAGCAGCCAAAGCAGTAGATACCATGCCAGTGTAGCTGTCATAGTACCTATGCCTTCAGGGGAGATGGTTATGAAAAAAATGTTCCTTCAGCTTGTTAATCTTCATCTTCACACACTTTGGCATCACTTTCCCCACAGCTGAGCACAATAACGTGATTGTTTTCTGAGAACACTTTCCCACACAAGCTATGAAGCAAGATGGGGAAAAATACAGGATGAAAAATTTGACTCTGATGACTAACGTGAATTATATATGTGGAGCTAGATTTGTCTCTGGTTTTATTGCTGAGGATGCTGGGCCTTATTTTTGAGGTGAGTGGGGGTGGGGGCAGTTCCACTTAAATAATGGTTGTGCAGATTAAAACAGACTTCTATTAGCATTGCATAACAAATGTACACCACTGAACTAGCTGTAAACTTTTTTCAGCTTCTTAATATTATGCTTCAGTGTGCTTCCTATTTTTATGAAGCACAATTATGCTTCTGGAATAGAGGTGCTTAGAGGTGCCGATGTTCAACTTTAGGTTGCTACAGAAAGATTTAGTTCTTGATGGGGTCGGAAATGTGCTTTTTCTCCAGGCTACAGGAAGAGCTCTCATTACTGGTATGAACAAACAAAGAAACAAAACCCCTTGAACAGGTGTCCTCAAACTATGGCCTGCCCCCCCAGGGTCATGAATCTGGCCCCTGGCACCAATTGCAGACCCACCACCCACTTCGAGAGCAAGCGAACAAGCATGACTGCTTCTATTGCTGAGGCAGTTCAAAGTGATGAGCTATGTTGCTTTCCCCACTCCCCCCACCCCCCACCCACTGGCCAGATTGGCACTCTGGCTAGTGGGACAGTTCAAAGCGGGAGGGCCATGGCAAGGTTCCCCCGCTCCCGCCACTCACCACCCAGATGGTCAGGGTGCCGGCTGCAGCAAGCAGAGCACTTTAAAACATGAGGTCCCCCACCTCTGCTCCTCCTCCACCCCACCTGCCTGCCTTCCTTGTGTGGCTGCCTCCTGTATTATTGTGGTTGTGAGGAAGGAAGGGGGCAGGCGGAGGCAGCACCAGCCAGCTGTCTGAGGCGGAGCAGCCATGGCAGTGGACTGACAGAGGGATGGATGGCGGGTGACTGAGGAGGAAATGGAACGACTTCCTGTCCACCCAGCCCCCTCTGAGCTCCCACCTTGCTTCATGGAGGGAAGGAGGGAGGGGAGAAGGGAGCCCAGACAGACCAGCAAGAAGGAGGAGGTGGCGGAGAAAGAAGAGAAGGGAAGAGAAGGCCAACAGTTGCTCGGGCTTGGTTGCTGGGAGGCTGGCAGGGCTGCATTTGTCCCTGGTTGGTGACAGGTGGGCCGGCAAGCCAACCAAGTGGCTGGGCCGGGCCAGTGAGCAAGCTGCGGGTGGCTTTGGGCAGGACTTGCTGCCTCCCAGCCCTTGCTCCTTCCGTCCCTCGCTTGCAGCATACCAAGCTGGGACAGGCCGGGACAGGCCAAGAGAGGTGGCGGCTTTCCCTCTGGGGCACAGCGAGGGAGTGATGGCCAGGGTGCACAGCTGGATCCGCAAGCAGTGGCACCAGCCTTGCTGCCCCTGCCATGGCTGCTGCTCCTCATCCTGAGAGGCTGCCAAGGATGTCAGGGGGGGGCCAAGTTTGCTTCTGCTGTCACCTCCTTCCTGATGCAACAAAGGAAGGAAGGAGAGCCACTCCAGCTGCTGCCACTGCAGGACAAGGAGGAGGAAGAGGCACAACAGAGGGATCCCAGTGGCGGCACCTCAGGGCAGTGATCCGGAGCAATGATCATGGGCCGATCATGGGGGGCTTTATCCATGTCGGCCTTTTGGGGGGGCTGTGTCCTGGCCCCCAGCGGTGTCTCGGGGCGGTGGACTGGCCCATTGTTTAAAAATTTTTGGGACCCCTGCCCTTGAATATCCAGTGCTAATATCGGATACAGGAATCACAGCCTAGCCTTCCTTCTGACTTGCTAGGTTTTTGTAATCAATATCCAGTCTCACACAACCTGATTTCCTCCCCCACAAAAGGACTCCCCCCTCTTCTTCTCCCCATCTGCTCCACAGTTCTGCTTGCCAACCCATTAAGGAGATTATTAGTTTCCTAGAGGTGAAAGAGGTTATGCATGTGTGTCACTGCAACATGCAGAGGAAGGCAACCAGGTGTGGGAATAACCCCCACGTGGGAAGCCCCAATCTGTGAGGCTTGAAAAGTTGCTCGCCAACAGTAGGACTTAACTCCTGTGAATCCTTAACATTTTAAGGATTGAGAAACTTGGGAAGCCTATTCCAGAAATAAGCTTGAGTATTGATGGGAACCCAGCAGGGAAGCTTAACCAGCAACCCCCCCTAATGGGTTGGAAAATAAAGAAAGAGTCCACACGTGTTTCTTGGTGCAAAATTGATGCTTCTCCTTCTATCCCCTTCTACCATCTATCCCTCCGCATCCAGGCAGAGCCTTTATTGCGATCCACATTACTACAAATCCCATTTAACTTTGCAACAATCTCTCAACCAATAACAGACTTATACGTCACATAAAAACACAAATACAGATATTTCTTTGTTCTAAGAGCTGAGCTCACTACGCATGAGCAAAACTTAGCCTGAGAAACTGATGATAAGTGAAACATAGTGTCAGCATATCTAAACCTTGACTTTTCAGAACAATATGCTTGTGTTAAACTGTACTCGTTTGTTACGTGCCTTCCAGCTTTCTGTTAATGGATGCCACAGAGAGGCACTATGAGTGAGAAAGATTCTCCTACAACCAGGATGGTTGAAGGTTTGGCGGAAATGTCTTACGAGGAATGGCTTAGGGAACTGGGAATGTTTAGCCTTTCAAAAAGAAGGCTGAGAGGGGATATGATAGCTATGTTTAAATATTTGAAAGGATGTCATATTGAAGAGGGAACAGGTTTGTTTTCCATGGCTTCAGAGACTAGGACTTGGGGCAATGGTTTCAAACTACAGGAAAAGAGATTCCATTTGAAAATTAGGAAGTACTTCATGACAGTTAGAGCTGTTTGGCAGTGGAATATGCTGCCACAGAGATGGTGAAGTCTCCTTCTTTGGAGGTTTTTAAGCAGAGGCTGGATGGCCATATTTTGGAAATATTGTGATGGGGTTCCTGCATGGTAGGGGGTTGGACTGAATGGCCCTGGAGGTCTCTTCCAACTCTATGATTCTATGAAAAAGAAAGACAAAAGAAAATATTTTTTCACCCAGCGCGTTGTTAGTCTATAGAATTCCCTGCCACAGGATGTGGTGATGGCATCTGGTCTGGATGCCTTCAAAAAGGGATTGGACAGATTCCTGGAGGAAAAGTCCATCATGGGTTACAAACCATGATGGAGATGTGTAATTCCCCAGGCTTAAAACCAGGGTACTTCAAGGGCCAGATGCAGGGGAGTGCTATCAGGAGACAGATATCTAGTCTCATGCACTCCCAAACGCATCTGGTGCGGCCACTGTGAGATACAGGAAGCTGGACTAGATGGGCCTTTGGCCTGATCCAGCATGGCTCTTCTTATGTTCTTATATGTTCTTAAAATGTCTGGGTTCCGGACAGAAGATCTATAAGGATTCATTGATCATGATGCATCTGAATTTGCTTAGGGCAGGCATGTCCAAACTTTGGCCCTCCAGATGTTTTGGACCACAACTCCCACAGTCCTTTGCCATTGGAAATAGAGGCTTGGAATTCTGGAAGTTGTGGTCCAAAACATCAGGAGGGCCGAAGTTTGGACATGCCTGGCTTAAGGCATCATACTAGGCTGCATAGGGGAGTTCAGTTTTACCTTCCAGCTCTGACGTTCAAAGGTTGTGTTTGTTGTTGTTGTTGTTTGGTAGATTCCATCTCTTCCCCTCTTTCTTCAGGGATGAGGTAACCACTGTTCATACAATACCCCTTTAACAGTATGTCCTCCCAATCCCTGCTATATTAATATTTTGGGACCCCCTTCCTTTGACAGACCAAAAATGTAAGAAATAAGACTCACCTGCACAAACAGACTGGAGCAAAAACGAGTTTAGTGGGTGGATCAGACCCAGGACATAATTTTTTGGAGGTCATTTTGATTTTCTGAGAATTTCAGTCCAACTGCTACTTGATTCTAGCAGGCCTCAAGCACAGAAATATTGTACATGTATTCCAATTAACACACTTATAAGTGCCTCTGTCAGCATGCACCGTAACCATGCAAAGGTCTGCATTAGATGCGGACAGAGGGAGGCTTGTATGTACAGTCCCATCTGCCACCACAGTTATAGCCCTACGCAGATTCAGTTTCAGTGTCTGAACAAGGCTTAGACATGCATGTGATTTGGGTCTTTTTCAAAGCATCAGATCCTAGCACATCCCACAGGAAACACAATTCAGCCTCTAGTGATAGTGTTCGTGGGCATGAATTCCAAAGTATACCTATGTTCCTGGGAACCAACAGGCAGGAGAATGCCATGACTTTTCCCCAGAGACACCTGGTTGGCAACTCCAGGAAACATGATGGTAGATGTGATGGTGCTTTGGTCTGACAGGTGCTTAGGACTGGCTGCTTATTTTGCCCCTCCCTGGGAGAGAAGCCCCCTGTTATTTCTGAGACCATGCCCTGTGCTTCGGACTGGGTGATGAAGATATCAGGTTTTCGTTCTGCAGCAGAGCTTAACTTTTTCCAAAGTTTCACAGCACCACTTGCCTCCTAGCTGGAAGGTCCATTAGCCCTCGCACTCTTGCTACGTTGATGGGTGAAGAACTGCAGGAAGCAAAACAGCTTTGGCAGGATTATCAGTCACTGCTATATGCATAGGAGCTCCCTACAGATACTCTAATGAAAACTTGCATGGGAACCTGCAACCATGCTATCGCTCCCACAAAGTGTATTTGCTGCACTCACTTAGAACTTGTGAAGGCTCAAGCAATTACTACTATCCAGAACTGAAGGATGTTACACTTAGTGTTCTTCCCTGCTGAGGGTGGGGTGGGGGGTGGAATGTGAAAAAGCCCAAAGCTTTCCATTTAGCATCCTGGCTCCTTGTGGATAGATGGCTGCAACGCCCAGGGAAGCTATTCCAATAACACACTTACAATTTTCACTTCACTTTGCTGCCCTTTTTGGACGGATATAAACTGAGGCGACATTGTGTGCCAAATTACCCTAATGGCCCATTTTCTTGTCTTTTTTAGTAAGCTCTATCCATTGCATCTATTTTCTGTCTTCTTCTAGCCGCCAGTTCTAACCTTCAAAACTCCACTTTGTATTATCTCCACCTGGCAATGAATATAATAACAATGAAAATGAATAACACAGAACACAGAAAGAACTCCTAGTTCCCTGGGCTCCTTGCCCTCTGAAGATGCCAGCCACAGAGTCTGGCAAAACGTCAGGAAGAAAAACTTACACAACACGGCCAAACAGCCCGAAAAACTCACAACTATCAGATCCTGGCCATGAAAGCCTTCAAGAATACATCAAAACCACTTCTTGCAAAGAGGAAGAAAGGATCACCCTGTTCACAGTCTGCCCAGCCCTTTAAGGATCCCAGAGAACACCAGTCTCAGGACCCACTAAAGTTGTCTACCCTTGCTCTAGAAAGATGGCTGTGAGTGACCTTTTGTGTGTACAATCCTGATGCAAAGATAAACAATAGGAGATTGGGATTAGTTACGGCCTTATTCTCCCAACAGAAATCTTGGGACAATGAACTGCAAAATTACAGTATTTCCCTTGGCCTTTGGGAACATAAGACACATTGTCTCCAAATTCTCAGCAGTGGAGAGAATAAGAATGAGAACAATGTTTGTGCAAGTAATGCAGAACTGTGCAAATAACATGGTGATTATGGTTTAAAGCGAATGCTTCAATGTAACTACTGCTTTGTTACATGGAGTTGTAAGGATTAGAAGCATTTGATGGGTTGTTTGCATCTTTTTATGCAGCCCATTCTTCTCTATGCCGTGTGCACTTGTGCTGCTTCTCAAAGAGAAAGGGCACTTGTTTTGTTCAGAGACATTTTCATAAACAATCAGGCCCTTGCATAGGAAAAGAGAGTGTTGCATATCTCACTCTTGAAAAAAAGGAGACAAATCTCATTGGTATTGAAAATTTCTCTATGTGCCTCATTGAATTGAGGACAGTCAGAATGTCAGCATGACATTAAACCAGGGCAGGGGTCATCCTAAGTCATTTCCAGCAGCCCTGGGCTGAAAGAAGGCAGGATTCAATATAGCTTCAGGTCCTTGAGTGCTGGCTGAACTAGCTCTTGGCCATTTTAGCTGGTTAGAATTGTGCTCTTCTCCTGAATCTCAGTCCTCCCACTTGTGCAGATGTTATATGAAAGAGCTTATCAGGTGCATACAAAACTGGTTCCAGTATTGTTTTTTTCTTACCATGTGCTTTTTATTGTTATAGAGGTGTGTGTATTTTTTTTCACTTGGCATATGAACAGAATTTAATTTCATATTGTCAATAAATGACAGAATCCATAATGTTATTAAAACTGAACAATCTGAACCAGGAAGCAAGATATATGTCATGCCCACATTAGAGCATTTGTTTGGAGTAGACCTGGAGTCCACATTAACTAACAACACCAAAGGAGGGTTCCATGATGATGATGATGATGGAGAATGCTAGGCTAGCAGGAAGGACTATTAAGAACTCCCCATTTGATTCAGAGGAAAGAGATCCCTCTCAGAGGCACAGGTGGAACAGCTACCAAGCCCCTGAAAGTGACAGTGACACCTCAAGGAACAGGTTGGAGTCTTTACATTACATTGAGGAGTCAGGACATGACATTCAGCTAACAAGCAACTTCTTAGGAGCAAAGGGCTCCTCACAATGTACAGTGTAAGTGAGCAGCTTCCAAACATCTGGGGCCTATCTCAGAGTTGGAGCACCATACTTGTTTTGTGCCCCCCCATCACCTCCTATTTAAATTCCAAGGGCCCCCTGATGTGGTGAAGGGTCAACCGGTTTCTCCTTCTACCTATTTTTTAGTCCTTGAGGAGCACTTTTTTCCAAAACCCAAAGGGCTTATGGAAGGGCTATCACCTGCAGTGCAGCAACCCAAGGCCAAGGCCAACCACCCAGAGTGGCCTTGCTGCTAGATGGTGTGGCATAGAAATCCAGTAAAGAATAATAATGTGCATTCCCAAAGCTCAATACATTTTGTGGGAAGCCAGTGTGAACAAAGGAGACTCGTGGCACAGTGGTTAAATGCATGTACTGCAGTGCTCACGACCTGGAGTTCAATCCCAGGTAGCCAGCTCATGGTTGACTCAGCCTTCCATCCTTCCAAGGTCTGGGGTAAAAGGGGTAACCAGCTTGCTTGGGGGGGGGACAATGTATAGGCTGCATAATTAAATTATAAACCACCCAAAAGACTGCTTGAAGCATTATGGGGCAGCATACAGAGGTACCTCAACTTACAAATTTAATCCGTTCTGAATGCATTATCTTAAGTCGAACTACTCTTAAGCCGGGGTACCTATCTAAAAAACTGAAAATATTTAAAAAATTTGTAAGTCAAGCAGACCATATCTAAAATTTGTAAGGCGGCAGTTAAAATGGCAACAGTTTTCTGCTCTTAAGTCAAGCTGCTCTCAAGTCGGGGTACCACTGTATAAGTAGAACACTTTGCTTTTGCTTTGCTATTACAGCCTTGAATTGAGCTGCCTGAATCCCACCAAAGGTTCTCTAGTCATTCCTCAGAGGCTTCTAAAAGAAGTCCTCCTCCACATACTTCCTTATAGCAGAAGTGGGAAACGTGCTGGTGATCCCATCAAATGATGCTCCTGGCAAGCAAATTACTGATGAAGTATGTGGCTTGGAACTATCATGGTAACTAATTGTTTATTAAAAGTGATTGTATAGGTTGTGGAAAGCAACAAATGTTATCCAGGTCCCTCTGGCTGGTTTGAAATGCTCAAGGGACTGAAGAAGAATAAAGGGTTGTGTGTGAGTTAGAAAAGAAATGAAAGAAAACTGCAGTTTAAAACACAGACCAGGAAACACAGAATGAAATGGGGAAGGACAGTGGGATAGGAGACGTTGAACTAAGAAGCACCTGTGGGGGCGGGGGGCGCAGTTTTTCTCTGGAGACCTGAAGCAGAGCAGTCGAGTTCCTATTTGTCAGAGTAGTTAAGCTGTTGTCCTCTTTTATGCTCCAGTTGCATATTTTAACTACATCCAATTATTGCAAAACACCATGAGTCGGCACAATTCTTATACTGTAGGCAGTCAAACCAGGATAAGTATTCCCCCTAGAACTGCTTGCTACTCAGAGTAGTGTGGAGCATGAAACAATATTTTAAAAAACAATTTGGAGGTTTTTCCTTGTGTTTTTTTTTAAAGAAAACATTGTTCAAGCACTGGTGAAAGAAAACTGATTAAATTACTCTTTTCTTCAGATTTTGATTAACATAAATGGGTTTGGTGAAGGAAGACGTAATGAAACAATGCTGTTTATGAGTTTTAATATGAGTTTTAATATGATTTCTATTTAATTCTTTTAAAATATTGTAATAATTTATTATTTAGCCGTTGACTTTGGTTCTTTGAATACTGTAAGCTGCTTAGGATCCTTTAGGAGAAAGATGGCAAACACATAAATAAATAACCAGATGATAATGTTTTTGGCATTCTTCAACACAGGACCCATTGTTCTGATAAAGTGTTGTGCTCTTGTATATCTAACGCTTTTGTTGCCCCAGTGTTCTGTAAAATGTGAGTGTGACTGTCTTGGAATTTCCACAATTTCTACTAAATTTCACACATCACCCCAAATACTCACGGTTTGCCAAAGTGATAGGAGAGGAGGGGGGAGCTCATGTCAAAATCTGAATATCAGTATCAGAATGAGGATGCAACCTGATGGCATTTTGGATTGCTTGTGTTCAAGTCTCGTGGAAGCTGTTCTTTGGTGAATGTACAGACTACAAGAGACTGCAAATCAATATCTATCATCTTGGTCCATTTCTTTATTCCAATGACACAGCTCCTGTTTGAGGAGTTGATTATGAGTCACTTCAAAGGAGATTACTCCCGATGAAGCAATCCTTTCTACTGCAATGAAATGATCCTTTATTGCTCTCTGATCTCACCATGAGAAATAGGGTGCAAATTAAAATACAGTAATGCCTTGAATTACAAAATTAATCCACTCCAATGGGAGTTTCTTAACTCAAAAATTTCATATATCAAAATGCAATTTCCCATAGGAATGCATTGGAAATGGATTAATTTGTTCCAAGTGAGAAATAACTCCCCCAAAATGCAAAAAACAAGCAACAGGCATGCAAATAACAGAAGCGCAGCTCCATGCCTTTCAACCACTTGGGGACTCCTAAAAGTCTCCAAAATGGTGCCAAATATTTCCAGAATGGCTCAATAACAGGCATTTCCTGTTCTCTGCATCCGACTATAAAATATTCCCTACTTTGCAATTGCAATTCTGTAGTGGGGGGTGACCAGTAGATGGCAGTACTGTATTGCAATTGGAAACTTTTCGTAGCTCAAAAAAATGTTCAATTTTCATAATTCAAAATTTTCCTATACCTGTGGATTTTCTTTTGTAATTCAAGTTTTTCATTGTTCATTTGCAAAACTCTCTCCCATAGTACAGTTCCACTTGTGGTGATATAACAGTGCCACATGTGTATATTCAGAAACCTCACTTTGTTCCTCAAGGCTACGTAAGTACACTGGTACCTGTACTTACGAGCAGCTCTACTTATGAGCAATTTGACTTATGAGCAATTTGACAAACCATTGGCTTTTTAAACTGCCATCTTACAAATTTTATACAGGATTTTCCCTACCTATGAATGACAGCTGACTTTGACAGGTCTAACCTATCAAAGTCATCTGTATTGCCACCTCCTCCTTCTTCTTGGTTCCTTTGATCTCTGCAAGGTGCATGCTAGCGCAGTTTGGGTGGGTGCAAGGGAGGCATGTGCATGTTCAACCTTCCCATTGGAATGCACTGAACTGATTACCAGTAATTGATTTTGGATGCATTCCTATGGGAAACCGCTGCTCTACTTATGAATTTTTCTACTTATGAGCATGCAATCCGAATGTATTAAATTCATAAGTAGAGGTACAACTGTATGTATAGAATTGCTGGTATGAATGCTCTACCATCTGCAATACAATACAGGGAAAGTTTCAAAAGATCCCTTATCCTTTATGTAAGTGCTTGTGTTGGCAGTGTATTTCTTCATTGCCCCTTGTATAATGGAAATAGGGGAAAACGTATTGCTCCATACATACAATTCCCTGGATATCCTTAGGAACTTTACACCCACCTTCTACTGTCAAGGCAAACATCTTAACATCTCTGAACACCTTATTTTAAATATGTTGCCCAATGTAGCTAAATTCTGTGTGGCAGCAATCATAATTTGTGCACAAAACATGTCAACAAATGTTCAAGCAGCTACAGTTTAGTATGTCTCAATTTTTACAGTATCCTCCCTTCCCCGTTTCTCCTTGCCTTGTTTGAATCAGTATTATTTGTGTATGTATATTGTGGATACTGGTTATTGACTGTAATTAAGCTTTCATTCATTCATTATTTGTAGGTGAAACAGAAAGACCAAGTCAGCTTTTTCTCACCCAGCTTTACTGCTCCTATAGTTAGTAAAGCGTATGCCACGATAAATGTGGGAGTTCTGTTGGTGTTACTGCAACAGGCATCCATGCCTCCTCCCCTACTTTCCCACCCCCCAGCAATTGCTGCTGTAGTGGAAAGTTCTTTCTCTTAATCTAAAAATGGGGGATTCTGCCCCCCTTTCTTTGAGTTGATTGAAGCCTTAAGAGGCTGAGAAACTCTACAGATGTGAAGAGAAGTTGCTGCAAGCCAAAAGCAGAAAAGTCAGAAAAGCAAAGCAATGTTGCAAAGGCAAGTAGAAAGTGTCCAGTTACAAGAAGAGTTCGGAGGCAGACACATAACAGGATATGGCTGGCAGAATAAATAGAAAGAGACTAGTCTTGAGGAGTTTCCATGACTCACCACTCCTGGGCTACACACAGAAATGATTCAAAAGGATGCAAGGAAAGAGAATGTGGAAGAAATAAAAAAAGGAGGATAAAAGCTTTGCAGGGCCAAGGAGACAGGGAAATGGATGGGATGGAATGATGTCATGGAGAGATACCTTTCTTGGCTAGACATGTGGAAAATTGAGGCACACAGATTATAGCTGTGTTTATGATCCTCTGCCAGCAAGTCCTTGTTTACAACACAGAGAGTTAAGGGAAGATGACAACTGATCCTTAGTGTGGCAGGAAACGTTATTTCACAGCAAGTCTGGATGTACCTGGCAACTGATCCGGTTCGATAGAAACAGAGGCTTGAATAGATTGTGTTTCAGGTTAACAAGCAAGTAAAAAGAGCTGATTATTTTGGAGATCAAGGAAACAAGGTAGAAGAGAAACTTTCCCATCACTTTGCAGTGAACATAAAGCAGGCGCCATGCGGAGGTTGCTATAAATGGTTGCCTGGAGGGTGTTCTCAGGCCTCCTGTCTCGCAGATTGACTGTAGTGGCTTGCTGAGCAGAGATGAACATTTCTCACCACGAAACTATAAACCTTTCCCTACATACAAAACAGGTCACTGATGGCCTTAGGAGATGAGTCCAGCCGACATCAGAAAAACCCTGAATAGCTTATATGAGGAGGCAGTTGCCATGGGTCTCTCTCTTTTAAAAATCACCTCCAGATGGCGTCTTTTTGCTGTTCATCAGCCCTGGTGAGGCAAGGAGAGCCACCCTGCTAGGGAGGAAGGAAGGAAGGATTAACTTCACAGAACAATTAATGCTTTATTTTTTTTAAAAAAAAATGAGAGATCAGTTTTCACTCTTCCTAGAACAATTCTTAGCTTTCGATGCCTACATAAGTGTCTGGAATTACACAAGCAGATATTTTTTTGACGAAATTGATGTCCCCATGGCAATGCTCCCTCCATAAGGAGTGAAAAGAATGAACAGATTTAGTCAGCATATTTATTGACACTGGTACACTGTGTATCTCTGGAAGCAATCTGTAAAAGGATACACGTGGAGGGGGTTGGAGGGAGGAACAGAACTACCTGTGGAAGGATTCATAACTAGAGGCAATATTCTTTTGAGAGTCAGCTGCGGACAACAAGGCTCAGCAGTGTAAGGAATCCCTCGTTCTTAATTACAGAGTGTCATTCATATACTGGAAGCAACCAAGAGCAGTCTTTTAGAAACTAAAAATTAAATAAAACCCAGGGATTTAGTGTCTACAGGTTTTGACACTGGTTGTATTTCTAGTAAATGTAGCTATCTATTCCTAAGCCAGTGAGAGGGACTCGTAACATTAAGATCCAGCATGGGCGTGGGGCTACGGTCTCTGTCTGTGCTCTTAGGACCATCACAATGCTGACCCACCCTTTTGAGCTGGCTGGTAGTGGCTATATTTATGATAAAACTCAGGACCAAGAAACTGGGGAAATTATTTCTATTCTTGCTTTCTCCGTGGCTCATAAGAGCACATCAAGTGCAAAACATGCAGTTTGCAACTGGTATTATTTTAAAAGAGCATTTATAGACAGCCACTGTTTCCAAATGCACATCTGCCCTTCAAATCCATGAAGTTAGATGGCAGATTGTTATACACATGCTTGGGTGAGTGGGTTGCAATCAGCAGAAGGTACTGAAATAGGAAATGTACAAGCAATAGTAATTGTCTTAAGCAGGCCAAAGGTTTGTTGATGACTTTCGTTAGGGTAAGTGTGTGCTTTTTAACATTTCATTCCCCCCCCGACTCCTTCGATCACACTTCCCACCCACCTTGTTTAGCAAGAGTTGCTTCCACACACCCACTGCCGCACATCTAAGTGTACAGAATATTCAGTGATTTGGTACTGACAGAGCAAAATGTTAGGAAGTTATGTGTGACAAGAAGAACACAGTGACTAGTGTAGGGCAATACTAGGAAGTAGGATGAGAGGCAGCTGGATTTTTCACTGTGGTGTGCAACTCGTAAGTATTTATCATGTATTTCTCTTCTTCAGGCAAAACACTCAGAACTCCCTCACTCATCCTGAGCATGCTCCAGGTTGTCAGTGTCCTCCTTAAACTGTGGTGCCCAGAACTGGACATACTGTTTGAAGTGCAATCTAACCAAAGCAGAACAGAACTCTACTGTCACTTCCTTGACCTAGACATTGTACTTGTATTGATACAACCACGTATTGTATTGCACTTACTTTTCTGCCACTGCATCACACTGCTGATTCACATGTAGTTTATGGTCATCTAAGCCCCCCTAGATCTTTTTCATATGTGCTGCTTACTTTCAAGCCAGCCACTACTGTCTTTTAACTGTGCATTTCATTTTTAGTGTGATATAACTTTATATTTTACCCTTTAAAGTTTTCCCCCTCATTTTAAACAGCTAAATTAAATGAGTCACTTTAAAGTAGTTAAGTGTTCCCAGAACCTCTCTTTACTCGTTTGGGGCAGCAGCCTTCACTTCTTTCTAGGCCAGTGATGGCGAACCTTTTAGAGACCGAGCGCCCAAACTGCGATTCAAAACCCACTCATTTTTCGCAAATTGTCCATACAGTAATTTAACCTGAATACAGGTGGATGTGAAGGGGCTTTGTTGGGTGCCCACAGAAAGAGCTCCGAGTGCCACCTTTGGCACCAGTGCCACAGGTTCTCCAACACTGTTCTAGGCGGAGTGCTGTTGCTCATTTGGGGGGGAAATTGAAGGCAACTAGACATCTCGTTGTTCTGCCTTCTCTTTTCTTGCCTGTTATTAGATTCCCATCCTTTCCAGGAAGTGGCTCTAATGCTTCCTTGATTCTTCTTCTGCGTAAAGCATAGCTTCTAAAATCTTTTTATTATTTGAATCTCTCTTGCAAATCTGATCTCATTCTGAGTTTTAGCCCTCCTAATCATATCCAAATACTGACTACTTGTTTGTTCTCTTCTTTGATAGCTACTGTCCTTGTTCCAGGGATTCAAAATCATCGTCCATGGCAAGGACACTGTTCAATCCTGTAGCCCTATGTACAGTGCATACTTCCTTAAAGCCTTGCTTATCTGTGTCACATTCTTCCAAAAACTTCTTTCCTGCACTTAGTACTGTATTCCTCTTTCTTCCAGGAGATACCTTCCCTCTGAAACTTTTCCAGGAAAGGCTTCATTATCCTTGATGACCCAAAGTGTCAATAGGCTACTGTATCTTCTCTTCACGCAGGGCAACCTTTTAGCACTTACTGCTTACTTTCTCTTCCTCAGGTAGAAATAGAAACCTGCCACAAGGTGTTTAGCTCTCTGCAGCTGGTTCTTCAATGGCCACATCTCTTGTCATAAGTAGACAGTGACACAACACTCCTGCCCTTCCTTTCAAACATCCCAATAAACATCCATACAAAACACTCCTGATTGGCCAGATGGGCACTGTATAAATAAATAAATAAATATTCACTGTTCAGCCAGAACCATATTGGTTAAGACAGGGGTCTGCAACCCGCGGCTCCGGAGCCGCATGCGGCTCTTTGGAACATTTGCCGCGGCTCCGGGAGGGTTCAGAAATTTCAATACAAAGGTGCCGAATCTCGCAAGGACAGCCCGTCCCACAAGGCGGCGCGAAGCCAAGCACAGCCACACTCTCAGTGTGCTCCCTCTTCTTCAGAGCAAGAGAGAGAGAGAGGGAGGCGTGGTGGAAAGTGCCCGCCGAACGGCAGCCTTTTTCTTTCTTTTTTAACTTCAAGAAAACCTCCCAGATCTGGATTGTTGCCTCCCACCCACCCCCCCGAGAAAAAAAGACGGGAGGAGAAAACCCTCCTTCCTTCCTTCCCCCCTTCCCCTTCCTTTCTTGCTTGGGTGTTTGGTGGGAGGGGGAAGAAGCGATGTGTGTGTGTGTGTGTGTGTGTGTGTGTGTGTGTGTGTGTGTGTGTTGTGTGTGTGTGTGGTGGGGGGGCAGCGTTTAGACGGGACGTTCAACGTAGAGGAAGAGAAAACTCTCCTTCCTTCCCCCCTTCCCCTTCCAAGCATTGCACATGTGCAGTTGGCATCTCTCTCTCTCTCTCTCCTTTTGCTTCACTATAGCCCCCCCCCAAAAAAAAACTACGGCTTTGCACTAACTTGCAGGGATGAAGCTCCAAAAACGCGGGGGAGCGGGCGCGCGCATGGCGTGTCTCCGCGAAAGAGAGAGAGAGAGAGAGAGAGATATTAGAAATTCCCCTCCTCTCCCTCCTGTACTATTTTTTGGAAGATTTTTAAAAACTGTCCCCCCCCCAAACATGGAAGCGGTGTGGGCACAATGCACTCGGGCTGCGCTTCCCTCCTCCATGGAGGGTGGGGGCGAGAGGAGGAGGAGGAGGAGGAGGGAGAGATGGAGTGTGTGTGGGGGGGAGAGTCAGACCATGGCTGCAGGATCCGGGCAGAAGGCAGCGAGGGCGGAATGGGAACCTCAAGAAAGGCGGCGTGGGGAGGGGGCCACGGCTAGTCTTCTCTCTTCCCACCACCCCCCGCCGCCGCCGCCGTCCTGCTTCCTTGCCCAGTGCTGTCAGTTCTGGCCCAACAAGCAAGGGGTTGGTGGTGGCGGGAGCGGGGAGGGGGGAGCGGCGGCGGTGGCGGAGGAGAGGCGAGAAGCAACGGAGGAAGTCGGCTTTTCTTTTTCCTGCGCGAGATCAACTTGGCAGTTGAGGGACGCGGTGTGACAGCTAGTTCGAGGCCCCCCCCCGGCCCAAGGAGGGGTCTCTCTTATTAGACTTCCAGCGGCTCCCTCCTGGAGTCAGCTGGTTTCGGCGGTGGGGTGGGGGCACCGGGCTCAAGTTGTTCAGGGGCCCCTGGCTGCCCGGGGAGGCCAACGGCATGCCACCTGGCTCGAGAAGCTGAGCCGAGCCGAGCCGAGCGCCTGTGCGCCTGCCTGCTTGTCTCACACGCTCCCGCTCTCTCCGAAAGCCCGCCAGCAGCTGCCTTCCGCTCCATTCCAACACACAGAACGTGCCTCCTGCACGCCCACCCACCCCCCATCCCGGCCCTCCCCAAGGCTGGCGGACACGCAGCCGCCCCAGTTGCGCGCACGGGAGAACTTGAGGCAGGTGCGCGCCTCGATGGAAACCCTCAGGGACAGGGTGGCGGAGTGGGGGAGGCGGTGGCGGCTCGGGCTCGCCCGCTTGCTCGCTCTCCTGGCGCCCGAAGTGCCGAAGAAGCAACTTTCATTGGCTTCCTTCTCAGAAGCCCTTCGGGGGTGCCCGGAGGAGCCGCAGCCGCCGGCGCTCCTTCCCACCCCACCCGAGCCCGGCGCCGAGGCGCAGCGTGTCCAAGGAGCGTGCGAGGGAGTGTGTTGCTTGCGAGCACCCAAAAAGCCAGGAGCGAGGGGAGGGGAAAATATATTTGCAGTGTTATATTTGTTTTAAATGTCGCAATGGTTTTGCGGCTCCCAGTTTTTTTTTTCCGTCGGAAACGGGTCCAAGTGGCTCTTTATGTCTTAAAGGTTGCAGACCCCTGGGTTAAGAAATTCTGGGAGGTGTAGTCTAAAAAGTAATATTACCAAATTCTAAACAGACTCAGATGCACATGGCCATCACTATACTATCTCAACCTAGATGCCCTAAGCACATCCGATCTCGCCTGATTTCGGAAGCTAAGCAGGGTCAGCCCTGGTTAGTACTTGGATGGGAGACCACCAGGGAATACCAGGTGCTGTAGGCGCCTGGAGTAGGAACTGGCAAGCCACTGCACCAAGAGCAGCCTCAAGACCTTGCACAAAGGAATCCGAACCCTACAGCGCACCAGGAGGCATCTACCAAGCCTCGGAGGAGGCGGGTGGTGGTGGTTGGGGATTCTTTGCTTAGAGGAACAGAAGCGGTCATCTGCAGGCCAGGCAAAATGAACAGGGAGGTCTGCTGTCTCCCTGGAGCCAAGATTCAGGATATAACTGAAAGACTGACGAGATTCATCAAGCCCTCTGATTCTTACCGCTTTCTAATGGGGTAAGAAGTAGGAACTAATGATACTTCCAAATGCAGCTTTCAGGATATCGCAGAAGCGTACAAAGAAATGGGTAGGAAGCTGAAGGACCTGGGTGGGCAGGTGGTAATCTCATCTCTCCTCCCTGTAGAAGGACGTGGCCCACGAAGGCAAAGAACAATAGTGGAAGTTAACAATTGGCTTCGGAGATGGTGCCGGCAGGATTCTTGGACCATGGTTTGCTTTTTCATTCAGATGGGATATTGGGCCAGGATGGGGTGCACCTCACCAATGCTGGTAGGAATCTCTTTGCCAAGAGGATTGCAGATTTAATAAGGAGAGCTTTAAACTGAGTTTGCAGGGGGAGGGAGAAAATTCTCTTAACAGTAGAGATCCAGAAGGGGTTGTGGAGACTAGCCCAAATGTTGCAGTAGGAGCAGGACAAGAAGTAGTGCAGACCATCAGTGCGAGGAAAAACAGGTTAAGCAAACAACACGTAAGAAGCACACACAGTCTCAAATGTCTCTACACCAATGCACAGAGCATGGGGAACAAACAAGAGGAGCTGGAACTCCTAATACAGCAAAATAAATATGACATAATTGGCATCACTGAAACATGGTGGGATGAGACGTATGATTGGAATGCAGTCATTGGAGGATATAACCCAGGCCTGCCCAAAGTCCGGCCCAGGGGCCAAATCCGGCCCGTCAGGCCATTCTGAGTGGCCCGCGGCTGGCTGGCCCGCCCCTCCCTCCCCCTCCTTCGCCCCATTTTTTTTAAATCTTCTGCCAACACTGACACCGCTGGGAAACTTGGGTGGCTGGGCGGACGGGCAGTCTGCCGCTACCGGCACCGCAGGGGAATGTGTGGGGCTGGGCAGGCCAGCGGGCCTCTGCCATTGCCAAGGAGCTTTGGGGTGGGCTGGCGGGCGAGCCGTCGCCACCGCTGGGGAGCTTGCGGGGTGCAAGGTCGCACAGATCGCCTCTTCCAAGGGGTGACCTCTGGCCATGGCTCCCTGTGCTTCCTTTGGTGCCCACCTTCCTCCCTCCCTCCCTCTCTTCCTTCTTCCCCATCTTCCTTCCTTCCTCTCTTGGTTTCCACCTTCCTCCCTCCCTCCCTTGGTCCCCGCCTTCCTTCCTGCAGGTGGGGTTGCAAGGGGTCAGTGGGTGGGGCTTGCAGTGGGGTGGCAAGGTCAGGGAGCAACCGGCCCCTGACACATTCGCAGCCACCAAATCTGGCCCTCCTTACAAAAAGTTTGGGCACCCCTGATATAACCTGTTTCAAAGGAATAGGACAAATAAGAAAGGAGGAGGTGTAGCTTTATATATTAAGGACATTTATATTGCTGAAGAAATACAAGATAAACAGCAGAGGAACCATGTTGAGAGTATTTGGGTGAGAATCAGGGGTGAAATAGCCAGGAGGGATGGCACAGAGGGGGTATATTATAGACCCCCCAAGCCAGTCGGAGGAGTGGGATGATGCCTTCTTTGAGCAGATGGCCACACAGTCAAAAGGGAGAGATGTAGTACTAATGGGAGATTTTAACTATCCTGATATATGCTGGCAATCCAACTCAGCTAAGAATTCAAGGTCTAACAAATTCCTTACTGCCCTTGCAGACAATTTCATGGCCCAGAAGGTAGAGGAGGTAACAAGAGGCAAAACCATTTTAGATCTGGTCATAACCAATAAGGAGGACCTCATAAATGGGGTCGAAGTGGTGGGATCATTAGGTAAAAGTGACCATGCCCTCTTGGAATTTGTTATACAGTTGGAAGGTGAAGTTAAGCATAGTCAGACAAGAATCCTGGACTTTAAGAAAGCCAATTTTTGTAAACTTAGGGAATTATTGGCTGTGATTCCATGGACCGACACACTGAAAGAGAAGGGAGTCCAAGATGGATGGGAGTTCCTTAAAAGCGAGATATTAAAGGCACAATTTAAAACTGTTCCAACAAGAAGAAAATATAGGAGAGGTCTAAAGAAACCGCAATGGTTTACTAAAGAACTTTCAACTCAGCTAACTATAAAGAAAAACAAGTACAAGGAATGGAAAAATGGGAAATGCACCAAAGAGGAATATTATCAAACAGCTAATATATGCAGGGGTGGTGGTAAAAAAAGCTAAAGCGCAAAATGAACTTAGACTTGCCAGAGACATTAAAGATAATAAAAAGGGTTTCTTTAGTTATGTCCGCAGCAAAAGGAAAAATAAGGAAACGATAAGCTCTCTGTGTGGCAATAATAACCAGTTACTAACAGGAGTCAAGGAAAAGGCAGAACTATTCAACACCTTCTTTGCCTCTGTTTTCTCCAAAAAGGAAGAAAGAGATCCACTGGGACAAAGACTAGATGAGGTAGGGTGGGAATTACAACATAGAATAGGTAGAGAGCTGGTACAGGAACACCTGGAAACATTAAATGAATTTAAGTCTCCGGGGCCAGATGAATTACACCCAAGGATATTAAAAGAACTGGTGGAAGTAATTTCAGAACCATTGGCAATAATATTTGAGAAGTCCTGGAGAACAGGGGAAGTCCCCATCGACTGGAGGAGGGCTAATGTTGTCCCCATCTTCAAAAAGGGAAAGAAAAAGGACACAAATAATTACCGCCCAATCAGCTTGACTTCAATTCCTGGAAAGATCCTAGAGAAGATTATTAAACAGGCAGTCTGCAAATATTTAACAAACAATGCTGTCATTACAAGAAGTCAACACGGGTTTCTTAAAAACAAGTCATGCCAGACTAATTTGATCTCTTTCTTTGATAGAATTACAGGCCTAGAGGATGAGGGGAATGCTGTGGATATTGTTTATCTGGACTTTAGTAAGGCCTTTGATAAGGTTCCCCATGGTATTCTTGCTAAGAAGTTAGTAGAAAATGGGATAGATAGTGCTACTGTTAGGTGGATTTGTTATTGGTTGACTAATCGCACCCAAAGTGTGGCCATAAATGGCCTCTCTTCAGCTTGGAGAGACGTGACCAGTGGGGTGCCCCAGGGTTCTGTTCTGGGTCCAGTGCTGTTCAATATCTTTATTAATGACTTGGAGGAGGGAATAGAGAATATGCTAATTAAATTTGTAGATGATACCAAATTGGGAGGGGCTGCAAATTCCCTATAGGATGAAAATCCAAAAAGACCTTGACAGACTAGAGCGCTGGGCCAAAGCTAACGAAATGGATTTCAACAGAGGGAAATGTAGGGTACTACATTTAGGTAAAAAAATGGATTGCACAAATATAAGATGGGAGATACTTGGCTGGATAATAGTACCTGTGAAAGGGATCTGGGAGTCTTGGTGGACCACAAATTGAACATGAGTCAGCAGTGTGATGCGGCGACCAGGAAAGCCAATTCGATTCTTGGTTGTATCAACAGAACCATAGTGTCTAGATCAAGGGAAGTGATAGTACCACTCTATTCTGCTCTTGTCAGACCCCACCTCGAGTACTGTGTCCAGTTCTGTGCACCTCAATTTAAAAAGGATGTTGACAACCTCGAGCGGGTGCAGAGGAGGGCGACCAGGATGGTTGAGGGTCTGGAGGAAATGTCTTATGAGGAACGGCTTAAGGACTGGGAATGTTTAGCCTTTCAAAAAGAAGACTGAGAGGGGATATGATAGCTATGTTTAAATATTTGAAAGGATGTCATATTGAAGAGGGAACAGGTTTGTTTTCCATGGCTTCAGAGACTAGGACTCGGGGCAATGGTTTCAAACTACAGGAAAAGAGATTCCATTTGAACATTAGGAAGAACTGCATGGCAGTTAGAGCTATTCGGCAGTGGAATATGCTGCCGCGGAGGGTGGTTGAGTCTCCTTCTTTGGAGGTTTTTAAGCAGAGGCTGGATGGCCATATGTCAGAAATATTGTGATGGGGGTTCCTGCATGGCAGGGGGTTGGACTAGATGGCCCTTGAGGTCTCTTCCAATTCTATGATTCTATGATTCCCGTATTCCTGCCAAGAAAACTCCATGGACATGGGGTCACGAAGAGTCGGTGACGACTGTAATGACACAACACACATCACTATACTAATGTATTCTCTCTTTATCTGGCTGGCTGTGTCTTTTGATGAAGACTAGAAATGATTGGTGAAAACACCTCTATTCTTGGAAGGTAATAAAAATAGAAAAGGTATAGTCCAACAGTAAGTCCAACAGATAAGAGCTGATAGAGGATGAATGAAAAGCAATTGTTCTTTAAAAGCTACGAGAAGCAGAGTTAAGTAAATAAATCAGTGGAGATGAAGGGAAGCAGATGTAGAATAGAAGAAAAACAAGGAATATATCCATAAGTGTTAAGGAAAATTGGTACAAGTAAGATGGAGATGGCATTTAACTCCAGTGAAATTGAATTTAATGAAAAATGCAGTGCCATCCTCATGCTGCAGATTCGAGAAATAAAGGGCTGTGTCTACCTTACATATAAGGTAGGCATGTGAAATGAGGCAGAAGGAATGGACAATGATATTTAAAGAGAGAAAGGAAATTATGAGTATTGATATACAAAGGTGTGCAATGATAGCTTTATTAAATAAGGTTGGAAATATTCGTTTAGAATAAGGTAGAATTAATTGTCATTTTATCAGTTGCAAGCTTAATATTTGCAAGGAATTGGAAGAATACTCATCTATTCAATATAGAAAGGAATGGCATAAAGAAAGGTGGAACATGGCCATCAACAATAAATTAACATGTGAACAAAGTCAGAAAAGGAATATTGAAATCCAATTATTTTAAGAATATATAGGGAGGGGGGGAATTAGCACCTGAGTTTAAGAAAGGCAAAGGTTATATCCCTGGTCAAGAAATATTATATTTTGGAGAGAAACAGGGCCAATTAAAAGGTAAAAAGAAAAGAAAATCCCAAAGGTGGTAGAGAATGTATTATGCGTGTTAATTTTGAATTTGAGTTTGCATTTTTGTGACCTAGTTTTCTTCTTTCCAGTCTTTTTTGTTTGTTTGTCATATTATTGCTTATTATTATAAAGGAAAGAAAGAAAATATTTCTGTTCTTACCTTCCTTATGGCTCACAGTATGCGGACATTACATTTGGGGGCGGGGAATTCACAATTGATTTATTAAAACCATCATTTATAGACAGCCACAACTTCAGAATCCACACCCAAGCTTCCTTCATGTGGGCAGGAAGGTTTAAACTCTCTCTTCCTGTGACTGCCCATGTCTGTGTGGCTTAGCTGCCTAATGGAAAACCACTGACAAAGAAAGCAAAGGGAGCTGTGGAGTTTGACCACAGATGGTCAGGGTCATTCAAGGGAGAGAGGAGCATTAAAACTCAACTTCCCTATGGAGCTGATGGCTTCTCACAATAAGACTTAATGAAGAATACAATTAACAAACAAAACAAGTTCACTGATTATGATTATAACTAAATAGAAACAGATTTAAATCAAACTGATTAAAAGTAAAAAGAAAGAAAGAAAGAAAGAAAGAAAACATTTTTCCTCAAAATATTCCTAGGACCAAATTAAAATTTAATTACAATGATAGAGACAAACAAAAACAAAAACAACCACACTCTAGCATAGGCAGCAGTCAGAAAACACTGATTAGAGATGCTTTTAAGCAGGTCATGTCAGATAAACTGATGCCTGGACCTCTCCCCAAAGAGTTCTGCAGAATTTTATAGGCCTCCAGCAAAAAATCAGAAGCCTGTGTTTGTCAGAGCTAAAATTTATTTCAAAAGGGCTAATCCTAGTGTGACCCAGAGGAATATTTTTCATCTTCTACAACTCTCCCATCTTCTGAATATTTTTAATTTTTCCCCCATCCAGGACAGATGAACTGAATTTCCAAAATAACCTGTACTTTTCTTCCTTTTATTGAATACACATGTACAAGCAGATACAGTGGATCCTTGTATAACAAACAGCTTGCATAACATAAAATTTGTACAACATAAAAAATTCCGGAGATAGGGGAAATTTGCTTAACATAATTGCCTATGGGGAAAATCCATACAACATAAAAATGGGATCACACTGTTTTCAATGCATTCGTATGGGAATTTGTATAAAGGAAAATCTGCTTAACATAATTTCATTTGGAATGAATTAATTCCTTTATACAAGGTACCACTGTATACTGTATTTTTTGCCCCATAAGATTTGCCCCAATTTTCCTAGCATAAGAACATAAGAACATAAGAAGAGCCATGCTGGAACAGGCCAAAGGCCCATCTAGTCCAGCTTCCTGTATCTCACAGCGGCCCCACCAGATGTGTTTGGGAGCGCATGAGACTAGATATCTGTCTCCTGATACTACTCCCCTGCATCTGGCCCTTGAAATACCCTGGTTTTAAGCCTGGAGATTACACATCTCCTTCATGGTTTGTAACTTGTGATGGAGTTTTCCACCAGGAATCTGTCCAATCCCCTTTTGAAGGCATCCAGGCCAGATGCCATCACCACATCTTGTGGCAGGGAGTTCCATAGACTAACAACGCGCTGGGTGAAAAAATATTTTCTTTTGTCTGTTCTTACTCTCCCAGCCCTCAATTTCAGTGGATGTCCCCTAGTTCTGGATTTTTGTGAGAGGGAGAAGAGCGTCCCTCTATCCACTTGACTCATGCCCTGCACTATTTTGTATGTCTCAATCATTTCCCCCCTCAGGCGCCTTTTTTCCAGACTAAAGAGGCGCAAATGTTTTAGCCTTTCCTCATAAGGGAGGTGCCCCAGCCCAGTAATCATTTTAATCACTCTCTTCTGCACCTTTTCCAGTTCCACTATGTCTTTCTTGAGATGCGGTGACCAGAATTGTACACAATACTCCAGGTGCGGTCTTACTATTGTTTTGTATAATGGCATTATAATGTTGGCTGTTTTATT
>JAHTLZ010000122.1:22745685-22815534 GCA_023846285.1 Phrynocephalus versicolor | reverse complement strand
TCATCATCATCATCATCATCATCATCATCATCATCATCATCATCATCTGCTTTTCATCCAAGAAGCACAGAGCACATTCTCCCATTTTCTTATCACAGTTTTGTAAATTAGGTTATACTGATATTACTACATCAGGATCTTTTAATGAGCTTCAGGAACAAGGAAATAGTTAGATCAGATTTTTTTCAGACTAGATGCTCTCCTTCTTCTTGAACCTTGGAACAGAGTTAGTAAAGATATTTTGAATGCAAAATGGAGAATGGTGCCATCCCAGACATCCATGCTGTGGGTGTTCTGCACAACACAGTACTATTTACGTTGCAATGATAACATTCGGGGTGTTTTGGCTGATCCTACTAAATGTTCAGCTGAAATGTGGAATTTTATTATCTTTCCTCCAATGGACAAGCATAGCTACCATTGGCTTTTTATTTAATAGTGAGCAGGATGTTTTGTGTCCCACTCTCCTAGCAGTTATTATTAGAAACATGGCATAGGTACTTTACACATCCCTGTGACTACTACTTGCCTTCCTTTCTTGGAAACATGAGGTACCACTAGAGGGCACAGAATTCTTGCTGTATTTTCCATGTGGATCACAACAAGAGGTCCTTTGGACTTTTAAAACCTTCCTGATATAATTCAATTAGATTGCTTTTTAAAAAAACATTCCCTTTCCAGGAAGGAATTCATTTGTAGCTTTGAGGCTGAATTTTACTGCTCAACTTAGTGTGGTATTTTAACACAAAAAGAGATAAATAATAGAAAGGCTAATACCCACGAGAACTACAACATTTTATAGGTGTTCACATAGCTTGTTGGTGTGAGTTCTAGGGAATGTAACTACTGTAATAGTACAGCAACCTACTTTAATTAGGCTCTGAACACCTACGTACTCCAACTGGGGAATAAACGCCACTGAATGCAGAGGGAGATTGACTTCTGGGTAAGTATATCTATGCCTGAAAAGATTTAATTTTGGAACCACAATTCCTGGTAGAGCAAATTTTCCAAGTGATGCATAGGATTTTGCTATACAGTGTTTGCTTCTTTAAAATACCCCCTTATATATGGTAATTTCCACTGGCATGCTATGGTAACTTCAGTAAGGTTTTCACTGATAAAATGGTTTGTAACCAATCAGAAATTGCATTTTATAGTAGGCCTCAACCTAGAAGTGCAACAGACACACAAACAAAAAATAAACTTTGCTTTTTTGCCTCTTCTGCCAGTAGATCTTAGAGCTTAGCTCCATCAATGAATACAGTAGGACAGAGAAAAAAAATTAAATAATTCAGCAGCCACAATGCAAGCTATTGTCACAAACAGCAGCTGTAAAGCAAGCTACTGTCACAAATAGCATCTGTAAAGCAAGCTACTATCACAAACAGCAGCCATAAAGCAAGCTTCTGTCTCAAAACAGCAGTCATAAAGCAAGCTACTGTCAGGAAACAGCAGTTTGGAGGTGGGTGAGCAGGTGTTCTCTCTTATCCACGGTTTTCATTATCCACGGGAAGGCCTGGAACCAATCCCCAGCAGATACTGTACTTTGAGATTTGCTCCATTTGTAAAAAGAATGAATTTAATTATTTTTGCTTACTCACATGACATAAAGGCTAAATCAAATCTGTCCAGCCCTTTTGGCTTACAAACTGGCTTTCTCTCTCTCCTGGCTATAGGCTACTACTTCTTGTCTGAAAGATTCAAAGGGGCTTTTCCAGTGAGGATGGGTATGCATGTGACTTGTCCATAAAGGATGGGGAAAGAGCAGAAGTAGCACAAGCCAGGAGAAGAAAGTGGGTAGAAGTCATGTAGGCACAAAGAATTTGCATGCACAAAGAAAAACAATCAACTGCAGCACTCACCTCCTCTGGAAAGCCTCTGCTACCCTTAAGCTATTGTTTTGTTTTTTAAACAGCTCCCAGTTCCCAGTCTTGTTTCTTTCTTTGTTTGTTTAATAGCTTAAAAATTCTCTGGCTGGCAAAATAAGCTTCCAAAGTGAAGGGGGAAATCCTTCTTAAGGCAGTTCCTTTGAACTATGCCACCTGCAGGCACTTCCGATGGAACTGATTCTTTGGCCAGTTGCACTGGAGTGAACTGAATGCCCCAGTCCACCTTCAAAGCAAAAGAATGTAAGCTAATTTGCATTTCCCTCATTGTATTGTCATAGGCCGTTACTTCACGAGCCGCTCGCTTCGCGGCAAGCCGTCATTTCTGTGCGAACCGATCGCTTCAGTCCGCACACTCCTCCTTTTTGGCTGCAATGTCACCCCGACCACGCCCCCTTTACCGTGCTCCAACCGGGGTGAGTGATTCCCTTGCCATGGGCCGGGAATCTTTTCGCTTCGCATCTCGCTTCGCTCCCAACGTCACGTGTGGTCTCGGTTTTTGGCTTTTATTTCAAGTTTTTTTAAAAAATATTCAAACAGGGATATCGATGCATCACTATATCATTTCATCGCTTTGCGCTGTTACTTCCTTGCTCGAGTAGTGGCGGCGGCGGCGGCGGGAGCAGGAGGAGCCGCTGCCGCCTCGCCCGGCCAGAGCAGGGCACCCGGGGCAGGCAGCGTGCAAGCGGCAGAGGGCGGGCAGCTGTGCCATGCGAGGCTCCCCCCGAGTAGCGGCGGCGGCGGCGGGGGGGCTGCCAATGATGCCAGGAAACAATGGACAAAACAATATAAATTAGGAGCAGAAAACACAGGATCGTACAGTAACCACGCTCTGTCGTGAATGACAGCCAAGCATTGATGCATCGATACGTCGAGTAATTTTTTTAAAAAAAATAAAAGGAGAGTGGAACCGGACTTGCAAATCAGCTTTCTAATGCGAAGGGAGCACGTGAGGTAGTAATCGATTCGGTCCCAAAAATGCCCCGCGTGAGTACAGAGAAAGGGGGGTGGGAGCGAAGGGAGACCACGTGACCACCACGTGACCGCCTCCGAATTCAAATCGAAGGCAAGGTCGATTCGAAGCGAGGCACCTCGTGAAGTAACGGCCATTGCCTTAGTTTGCAGAACAGTTCTATTGCCAGATTTCTCTGCTGGTAGATCTCAGAGATCAGCCAGAGGAATAACATCCTGACAGTATTAGGGCATATTTGCCAGGAAAATTAATGGAATTTCTACTAGAAGAAGAGGGTTCTGCACATGCCTAACTCCCTGTAGGCAGCACCTCTAAGGAGAGAATGAATAATTGAGATTCTCCACAGGCAAAACCAAGCCCAATGGGAACTGTAACAATCGTGAGTGTTTTTCAAGCAGGAATTGCATCCTTTTTATACTAGAAGATATTGTGCATCTTTGGTTGAAAACATCTCCAACAACAATTGGGTTATTTTGGGGGTGCTACATTGTCTGTAGTTTTGGAGTTAACATTTGCTGGAAATAGACCTCTATACTTGGATCAGTGGAAGAGGGAAAGCTAAGCAGGACACTGAATCTTTTTTTACCTTTAAAATGATACACTTTTCTTTCATGTCATGTTCCATGTAAGACTTCCCCCTCACCACTGCCATTATTGAAAAGAAAACTTCATATATAGCTGAATGTCATGTATCAAGCAGCTGTCTAGTTTGCTGTTGCAGGAAAAACAATGAAGAAATATGTTGGGGCTCCATAAAAATTTGACTCATTTATTAGAGCATCCATCTTACAGAACCATATGAAAGCTGATGCCATAATAAAATTCTTAATATTTAACATGCCAAGATATAATGTATGCAATGAAATCATAATGCTAGGCAGCCTGTCAGATATGATCACCTTCTGATAGCATTGAAGGCAAATACACTTGATTCAAAGAGTAGGGAGAACTTTCTAGATAGGGGGATTTTTAAATGAGTAATTTAAAAATGACAAAAAGTGGACTGCCTTTGGATGCAACTCCAAAAAAAAGTGGATGAAAGAAAAAAGTAGCTTGGTACAGAGGTAGACAAAAATTCTTTCTTGAATATTTACGTTTTCCCAGTTCAAAACCAATTCATACTTCACATTATAATTCTGAAAAAGACAAGGAAGGAAGCAATTTCTACAGTATTTTTATGTTGCTGATTTGCATACAAAATTGTGTTATGCAGCACTGAAAAGTTACTGCTCTCCTAAGTATGAGTAGTCTTGTTCAATGTTCCAACTTGTACCAATACTGATAAGCCTCTGTATGGAACTATTGATAGCCAAATAATAAATAAATGCCAGCAGATGATCCATTTGAAGATAGGAAAGCATAGTAGTATATCTGTCCTACGCAGAGATTATACCTATTCACTTTCATACCTGTGTAAGCAATTTCCCAGGCTGCAAGTGCTCCCTACCCTAGACTTATTTTATTTCTGGATTTTCAGGAATCGTTATCTATCTATCTATCTATCTATCTATCTATCTATCTATCTATCTATCTATCTATCTATCTATCTATCTATCTATCTATCTATCTATCTATCTATCTATCTAAAATATCCCACCTTTCTCCCCAAAAGGACCAAAGGTTACTATTATGAGCAGAGGTAGCAGACTTTAGTTACTACTGAGTGGCCAGCTGTGCCCATTCCTAAAGACAGGTCACAATTGTGCATGCAATGGTAAACATATCAAAATGGAGTGGTATATTCAGGCAGTAGAATGGCATAAACCAGGAGTGAGCACATGGCCGAGTGGGTGGAGCTTCTGACTACTTCCTGTGACTACACTGATTGAGGGGGTGGAGTTTTAACTTTAAATAACTGCTGCCAGCAGCACGCACCTGATAGTGTGTGAAAACTTTAAAAAAAATCATACTTTGAGTCTGGATGTGTTCCCAAGCAGAATTCCTGGCGAGGAGAGCCAAACAAAGAGGAAGAATTGAGCACTGGTAAGTTTCTGGGGTGCTTGCAGTTGGAGTAGATCTGTTCTAAAAAATTCAAATAAATGACAAAGCAAGAAAATATTCTTACTAGATAGAAAGATAGTAAAAGTGCAATTTTTGAGGCCCAGAATACTGCACTCATTAAAATGGATTATCAGTTACCTACAACACTTGTGCCATGTTTGTGATCCTGCCAAAGCACATGGAGAACTATACATACAGCAAGTGCAAGCTGGTTGCACTACTAGAAGAGAAGGTCCAGCAGCTAGAGGCCCGCATATCTAACCAGCAACAAATTAACAAGCTTGAGGTGTTCTTGAACAAAGAAGAGACATAGCCTGAGCTATCCTGGACAAAGAAGAGACAGGTCATAGTTCTAAAGAGGAAGTCAGTTCACTAACTCAGGAGGTAGATGCATGGAGGAATGTGACTTGGAGAAGTAGAAGGGCAAGGGATCGCTCTGAAAGTCTGAAATTACAGAATCAATTTGACACTCTTTCCCTCATCACACCTGATGAGGAATGCACAGAAGAAGAACTGGTTCCACCTGAGGACCTTCATCATACTTGATGAGATACAGGAAGACAAACAGGATCAAACTGAAGACCTCTCCCTTAATATAGTTGATGAGGTGCATGTAGATGAGCAGATTGCAGGAGAGAGGCTCCTTGTACTAGGTGATTCAATTATTGGAAATACAGAGTGCTGGATTTGTGATGGGCATGATAATCGTATGGTCACTTGCTTGCCAGGTGCAAAGGCTGCAGACATTAGGGGAAATCTAGATAGTTTGTTAGACAGAACTGGGAAGGACCCAGTGGTCATGGTACACGTTGGTACCAATGATGCTGAGAAGGCAAAGCAGTCAGTCCTGGAAGCCAAATTCAGGTTGTTAGGAAGAAGACTGGAGTCCTGGATTTTCAAGGTAGCATTTTCAGAACTGCTACCTGTTCCTCGTGCAGGACCTAGCAGGCAGGCAGAGCTCAGAACCCTCGATGTGTGGATGAGGTGATGGTGTTGAGAGGAGGGCTTCAGATTTGTCAGGAACTGGAGAACATTTTGGGACAAGCCAAACCTGTTCAGGGGGATGGGTTGCACTTGAACCATCATAGGACCAGATTGGAATGCATACCCAAAAGGAAAAAGGGCACTGCCAGGTCCAAGAACCTCACAGTATGAACGAGCTCGGGTGCTAAGACCATCAGGAGAGGCCATTCTCTCCATCCTACCACCTTCACAGATGTGCCTCAAAAGAACACATGAAGTGGCCTTCTCTGTTGCTGCTCTCAGACTTTGGAACTCCCTCCCGCTGGAGGCCAGGACTGCCCCATCTATGCTGTCTTTCTGGAAGCAGGGAAAGACCATCTTCTTCAGGCAAGCTTTCCCTGAATGAGGGACTTCCTACTATGTAACTTTATATGGATTACCATACATGATTGCAATGACTGATTTCATAATAACACCAGTGTTTTCCATGGTACTTTGCATGCTCTTTGTAGCTCTACTGTTACCTTTTAATATTCTAAGATGTCTCTTTTAATTCCCTGTTCTTAACTTGAATATGTTTTAAATGTTCCGGGTTGTATATTGTCCCTTATTATTGTTGGGTCCTTTTCCAAGGAGAAAGGTGGGGTAAATATATTCAAAATAAATAAGATGACTATGATGTGGCTTACAGGAGCTGTTCAGGAGCTGTGATCAAAAGTAAGAAAAGCTCATTTAGAAGATGGAAGCCTTGTCCAAATGAGGACAACTGGCAGAAACATAAATTCCATCAGAACAAATGCAAGGCAACAATCAGGAAAGCAAAGCAAGACTTGGAGGAGCGTGTAGCTAAAAACACTCAAAGAAATAACAAGGACTTTTTAAAGTACATTAGAAGTAAGAACCCAACTAGGAAGGCCATTGGACCGTTAGACGACAATGGAAGGCAAGGGATTATTAAAGAGGAAAAAGAGACTGCAGAGAGACTCAATGAATTTTTTGCTTCAGTATTCATTGAAGAAGACAGAGACCACATGCCCCAAAAGAGAGCCCATCTTTGTATGGAAGGAAACTGAAGAATTAAGCCAGAAAGAAATAACCAGGGAGGAGGTCCTTGCATATCTTGTTAAACCAAATGTTAACAAATCACCAGGACCAGATGGCATCTATGTCCAAGTTCTGAAGGAACTTAAAGATGAAATTGCTGATGTCCTAGCCAAAATATATCTTTCCCTCAAATCAGGCTTTGTGCCTGATGACTGGAAGTTAGTGAATATAATATCAATCTTCAAAAAAGGATCCAGAGGTGATCCAGGAAATTACTGACCAGTCAGTTTGACATGTGTCACAGGTAAAGTGATGGAAACCATCCTAAAAGGTAAAATTAATGGGCACATAGGTTAAATCATGTCTGACTAATCTGTTGGAATTTTTTGTGAGTGTCAACAAGCATGTGGATAAGGGAGATCCAGTTGACATTATTTATCTGGACTTTCAGAAGGCTTTTTACAATGTCCTGCACCAAAGGCTCTTGAATACACTTGCCAGTCATGGAATAAAGGGACTGGTTGTGTCCTGGATCAGCAAATGGCTAAGGGACAGAAAACAGAGGGTAGCACTAAATGGACACTTCTCCAAGTGGAGAGGGGTAAAGAGTGTGGTCCCCCAAGGTTCAGTACTAGGTCCCCTGCTTTTCAGCCTCTACATACATGATCTAAAAGTAGTGTACCCAAGGTTCCATCTACTGTATCTAAAACCAGATATGGGGAATCTCCAGCCTGGAGGCTGGAAGTGCAGTCAAGGGCTCATTTACTGCCCAGAGCCAGTAAAGAAAAGCAGCAAATTGTTGGAACCCAGATCAAAACTGAGATGCTTGGCGATAGCTTTACTCCTTTATTCTAATGAAGAGCTTATGGCTACAGTTTGCATCAGGAAAATTACTCTCCCCTTTCCACCACGTGTGTTCCTCCCAAACAAAATGGCAGGCACAGGGGCACACATCATAGCCATGCAGAGAATCAACCCCATTCTCCTATCAGGCTGAGCTATATAAATTTCAGGGAGGGATTGTTAAGGGTGGAAGAGACAATGGAGGGAGAGAAAGAATGATGGATAAATTAGATGTAATTTCTTGGGCAAAAACAGAAGATTCATGCATTATATTTCTATTGCCCATCTGGCAACAAGGCCACTCTGGGTGGGTTACAACAAATACATAGATATACAATTAGGGATGAGCACCAAATGAAAACTGAAACATTGATTCATTGATTCATTACATAATGAAACAAAACAAAACGAAATGAAACAAACCAGGGAAGCAGCATTTTGTTAATAACAAAATGAACCGGTGATTTTTTGTTTAAAACTAACTGACTCGTTTCTCTGTAAAAATGGCTCCCCTGGTTCCTAGGGGTTCCAAATTTGGTGTAAACTTTTCTTGGACTCTCCCCTTTAAGCCCTCCAGATTTGTAGAGATTTGGGGGTTCAGGGGGCTAAGTTATTCAACTTCAAAAAACATTTCTAATTGCAATGTTATGTGTTTGAAAATAGTGATTCCAGGCAGCTAGCAGCATGGAGCTTCCTCCAGCTCTTCCCTGTAACCCCTTGGAATTTGGAAAGTTTTGGGTTTCAGAGAATGGAGTTATTAAGTTCCAAAGGAGCTGTGGTGGGGTACTTAATTGAAGAAGTGTGGATCAGTGTATGGAGGGGAAGCTGTAAATTAACCGTATAACTGATAAAGCGCGCAGGACACTCTCCTTCTATTAAGCACCCCCGCACCTCCTTTGGAGCTTTATAACTCCATTCCCTGGAACCCCAAACTTTCTAAATTTCAAGGGATCCCCTAAAATCGCTCGGGCAATCTAAGCCTGCCCTTTGCATGCCTGGGATCAGGAATTTTCCATTGAATATTTTTTAAAAAATATATTCAATGGAAAATTACTGATCCCAGGCATGCGAATGCCAGGCTTTGCATCACCAAGTGATTTTAGAGGGTCCTTTAAATTTGGAAAAGTTAGGGAAGGGTTTCTGGAGCCAGAGATGTTAAACTCCAAAGGAGGTGCAGGGGTGCTTAATGGAAGGAGTATGTCTGGTGCGCTTTACCAATTATAGGGTTAATTTACAGCTTCCCCTCTATGCACTGATCCACACTCCTTCACTTAAGTACCCCTGCAGCACCGTTGGAGCTTAATAACTCCATTCTCTGAAACCCCAAACTATCCAAATTCCAAGGGGTTACAGGGGAGAGCTGGAAGAACCTCCCCTGCCATTTCCATGCTGCTAGATGCCTTAATAGGCTTAATGAAATGTTCCACTCTACAACTACACAAGTCTCAACTGCAAAAATATTTGTCAAAGTTAGAGATTTAATATCAGCTTCTATTAACATAAATTGTACCAACATCTGTTTTGCAGTTGCACCAAAAATTACACCAAGATGTGAACTTCAATTCAAGTAGACTCTGAATAGTAACAACTGACATAACATTTTTGTTATTGTCTTAAAGGCACACTAAAATGATTATATCTAAAATAGTTTCTAGGAAGTCACATTACAAAGCTTATAGTTTTGAATTAGCAGTAATAACCAAGTTAGAAATTATTTACAGTATTTTAATCATAGTTTCCCTGATTTTCACTGACTTCATACCAATTTCCCTGACTTTCCCTAATCAATTCCCATTTCCCTAACTTTCCCTGACTTTCCAGAAAGCGGGAACCTTGTCTTTTACTCTCATACTCTCTTAATGTCCTCTACACCCCTCAGAGAGCTTCAACTATCATATGATCTAAAAATACAATAATGTTGCATTTTATTTTAAGATGTTATGGCATATTGGATTTAAACTGCCAGTGCTACAATGGATAAATCTTTAATTGTTTTTTGAGATATAGCTTTAAAAGATGTTACAGTGAGATTGTTAAGGTAGCTGCCACAGATGGGTTTTAAAAATAGATTACATGAATAAATAAAATGGAAAAATGTGTTTTCAGACAAATGTGTCATACAGCACTTTTTTTCTTCCCTAGAGGATTCAGTGCCTATGGATCTTCAAGATATATGTATCCCTGCTCTCAACACTAGGTTCAGTAATATTATGATGTCTGCAGAATAGAGGATCTGATGTGGTTCAGTGATGCTAGCCAAACCTCCATACGGTACTTCCCCAAATGTAGGAACATGGGAATTTTTGCGCGAACATAAAGGTAAGGTTGGACTCCTTGAATCATTAATCAGTTTAATGGTCCATGCCTACATATCCATCAAAATGAGCAGAATGTCGACACTGAGAATTCTAAAAAATGCATCCAACCTTCTATAGCTATACTTTTCATGTTCAAAACATGAAAACTCTGTACAAATATATAACGAGTCACAATTTATGTTTTCTGCCAATAGCTTCAAAATAAAATAAAATATCACAGTTTTTCTAAGACACCACTTTTTCTTCTCCTGACAAGATTTCTAATAATAATATGTGACGGCAGTAATTGGCCTGGTCTGGATACCTGGCTGGATAGCACAGTGAGTTGGAGTATAGATTGGGACTCTGGTTCTTCGCTGTACCTCCTGGGAGAACAGCCAGGCTTTGTAGCCTTGAGTGAGTTGCACAGTCCCAGTGCACTTCTAGAATAAGACAGTGGTAAATTATTTCTGAGTACTCTATACCTTTGGTTCCCAACCTTGGGTAACCTAGGAATTCTTGGACTACAATTCTCAGAAGTCTTCGCCACCAGCTATTCCCAAGTTTCTGGGAGCTGTTGTCCAAGAAGACCTGGGTTACCCAATGTTGGTGAACACTGCTCTAGTCTATACCATTAAAATCCTGAAGAGTTACTGTATGATGGAATCAACTTAACGGCACATTGTTAATATTACCCTATTTGGCCTGGAAGACTTCCCAGGTTCCTTGTAAGGATGGGTCAAGCTATTTGCTTGTTTGGATTATAGATTCCCAAATGCTGAAGACAGGATGGTCAGTTACCACACTGTTTGTGATACTGGAAGCAACAAAATTCATTGTGTAAAAGAAATTGCCTGTTTCTTATCGTATGATTTCATTGACTTTTATAGTAGTGACACAAAAGATCAGTTGAATGCCACTGGCAATTCTCTCTTTTGTTAAAAAAAATGAAAGGCTCACCACTCTCAATGACTGGCCTCAAAAGTATCCGAATAACTATCTGAAATATACTCTCTTCCCTCTAGCTCATTATTTTGGGTCAAATTGAAACATATACAGAAGAGATCCAGAGTTGGTCTTTTGATACTGCCAAAGCATCTGTTGTTAAAGACTGAGCTTTACAAAGTTTTGATGCAGAAAACTAGATCTTGACTTATCTGTTGGAAAGTTAGCACTGCACTTCCACTAAAGCAGCTACATACATCTCTTTCTTTAGGGAGACCGAACTTCCATTTGAAGGGAAGTCAGACAGCAGTGCTTCTTTGGACTATCTTTTAAATTTGAACTACAAGGAAGGAAGTTTTCCATTCACACTGAGTCCCTGAATTACAGATTCAGCAGATGTACCGATCATCTGCTCACAAACTAGCGAGTGAAATGCAATGTAACTCAGTTCAGACGAAATGTAATTCTCTTCCTCTTACAATCTCCTGCCATGGGACATTGCCTATCACTGTTCTGAGTTTTTGAAAACTGAACTTCCTAAAATCCAGCATACACGTGTGGCTACACTCAGCTTTTGATTACTTGGAAATCAAGAACTCAAGTTTCCTCCTCCACTTTTCCACCCCTTTCCCTCATTAACTGGCACTTACAGTACAGACTCAGTAACTTGCTCTGAGACATCCATAGGAGAAATAAAAATGTTTTGATTGCTTACAGCTATGAACAGATCATCAACAGCAAACTAACAGACTGCTTTCAGCAACAGACTTCAACAGACTCTAGAAATGGAAACAACACTGAGCAGAGAAGTAGAGTTCCCTTTGAACTCAGAGGCAGGGAAGGAACAATTGGTTAGTGTTCCAGTAGACTAACAGTCAACCCAAGCCAAACCTACTAAAGGCGGTATGTGAGGTTGCAAAACAAACAAACAAACAAACAAAATACAAAGACCCCAAGAGTTCTTGCACATTCTTCTCCAGTTGCCTTTTGGAAAGAACTGGGTTGATTTCTACAGGACTCAATAAGCTGGCCAGTAAATACCAGAGCTTTATTTATTTTAAGAGTGTTTTACCCCACCTTTTTCCTTGGAAAAGGACCCAAGGCAGCTATATACTGTACTTATAGCAAGCTTAGTGTAGCTTTAAAAGTTCTATTTAGTTCTAAGGATCAGCTAGTGGGCAGGAAACCTTTAATCATTTCAAAACCCTTGCCTCTTTGAAGGCTTTGGGCATTCATCATGAATCTCATCCTTCCCTGCAATGCTGGCACTTCATTTGATGGGTACCAGTGCCAACTCAAGACATTTTGACAGCCGGGGCAAGGCAGTAAATGGGAAGCCTGCCCTCTCATCAGGAAGCCTGCTAACCATGGCTAGTCATGTTGCTTTGTTACCTGAGGCAAAATATATATATCCTTCAAGTGCCTCTTTACTAGCAAAAGTGCAATGATAATAACATAAATAACTAAAAAAAAAAAAACCACTCTCTTTTTATGCCTCTCCAAAACAGCTTTTTTGAAAGGCTGCCTTGCTAGCTAAAACTCTGGCCATTCCTTGCTGCTGCCATTCCTTGCTTCTATTGAACAGATTTCTATCCTGGTCATGTCCCTGCTTCCTGCCCTTTAAATTACTCCTGGAAATGGAGCGTGCAAACTGTTTCCCCTTTTTATCATTGCTTTGAGGGTCTCTGACTACCCACAGAGTCTGTCTACAGGCTTTTGCATTTTGCTGGATTGTGGATGAGATGTGCATCGTACTCTAGTGGCTTTATCAGGTTATTTTTTTAAAAAAAGAGAGAGTGATTTCTCCCCTGCTCAGGAGGGCAGTATCAGTATTTATGATATAGTGAACAAACACTTCACTCACGCCTAGTGAGTTTGTGGCACTATCTTTGTAGCAGCAGACAGGGGTGCAAGTATTTTACTGCTTCCCTCTTAATTGGATATACAAGGATTATAACGCTGGAGAAGAGCAGGTGGAATTTCAATACTAAATTAGGAGCATAGGAAATGCGAAGACAGACAATTCCAAATGGAAGTGATTGCTGCAGGACAAATGGCCACCAAGGAGGGAAATTAACTGTTATTAATGCTGAATGGCACAGAGTGGAGTTGTGATCCTGTAACAGCTAGTGGGCCACTGATTCCGTAATCCTACAGGGGAGAGCCTTGCCTTGCCAATCCTGACCAAAGAAGTATCGGAAAGCTGGTATGCTAATGTACTGCAGCAGTGATGCCCTCAAATCTCTATAAAAATTCAAGAAATTGGGATGGGAAAGGGCAACTTTGTGACATTCATTGCCAAAGATGTCACACAGGGCGCTGGCAGTTCTCACATTACACTCTCTCACTATTGCATATGTTTTATTTTTAACTGGTGGGAAGAAATACTGTGAGTGAAAATTGGAGAAAATGCCATTTGCCTATTAGGTTAGCTCTACTAATCTGGAAGACTCAGGTAGCATTTAGGTAGGACTTCACCTAAAAAAAATGTTTTCTTCGAAACCTTCATATTTTTTTCTCTACCCTGTAAACATTGACCCAACCATCTCTACATTGGGTAAGGCTTTAAACCGGGGTACTTCAAGGGCCAGATGCAGGGGAGTGGTATCAGGAGACAGATATCTAGTCTCATGCGCTCCCAAACGCATCTGGTGGGGCCTCTGTCAGATAGAGGAAGCTGGACTAGATGGGCCTTTGGCCTGATCCAGCATGGCTCTTCTTATGTTCTTCTTATGTCCTTAAGAATGAGGCCCTGCTGTGTACTCATGTGTGTGGAGTGTGCAGGTGCGAATCTAAATCTGTGTGAAGGATGTTAAGGATGATCAAGAATTCTTCCACACACCCAGATTATTATTAGTCCCAGTTCTACTCCCTAATCATAAAAAATGCAACACTTCTATGTGCAAAAGAACAAAGTCCTGGAGGAGGGCAGTTCAAGATATTTGCAGTAAGGATGGTTCCAGAATTCCAGAACTTGCTCATACTGATAGTATGCTATATCCCACATCAGGATCTTCTCCACAGTTCTAGAAACTTAGCACAAGATGAAGTAAGCTAGAGAAGTTTGCAAAAAGGTGTTTTACTTACTGACACTTAAATTCAAACACATTACATTAGACAGATGACTAAAAGTACAGTGGACCCTTGTATAACAAACGGTTTGTATAACATAAAATTTGTACAACATAAAAATTCCGGAGATAGGGGAAATTTGCTTAACATAATAGCCTATGGGGTGTATCTGTACAACATAAAAATGGGATCACTCAGTTTTCAATGCATTCCTATGGGAAATTTGTATAAAGGAAAATTTGCTTAACATAATTTCATTTGGAACGAATTAATTCCTTTATACAAGGTACCACTGTAATCTTGTGGTTCAGTTTCTCAAAAATAAGACTAAGTCAGAAAAGCTCAAAAATAAGACTAAGTCAGAGACTCCCAAAAATGAGGCTAAGTCAGACAAAAATGAGAAGTTCTCAGCGCTGAGTTTATTGAGCAAAAGCAAAGTGCAAAAGAGAACCTTTCGCGAAAGGGCGCGAAAGGGGTCCCCCTCTTAGTTGAGAGAGGACCCTGAACCCTCTTTTCCAGGGTTTTTATACATTTTCAGACCCTTCCAGACCCTTCTACGGACAACCACACCTTCAGAACCACCCATCAACTGTCCATCACTCACTACACTTCCCTCCATACCCACAGATTCATAATCCAAACTTACTTCCTCTTTTTCGTTCAGTTCAATTCTCAGCTTGCTGTTACCACACCTGTTTCCATTTAGCTTCTGCCTGAGCATCAACAGGAAAACCACAGTGTCTCTTGCTACACAACACACTGTCCTTTGTTATGCACCTTACAATTTCAAGATAGCTTTCACATTTTCTATTGATTATATGTTGTATCTGTAAGCTTATTAGCAATCATGGTTATATATTTGTGTTTCTCACACCACTGTAAATGGAATTCTGTATGGCCCAAGAAGCTCGAGAACTGTGCATTTAATGCTGTATTTTGAGTTTTAAATTTGTTATTTCAAAAACCTAACAGAACAACACAGAGTTTAAGCCATGGGTGTCCAAACTTTTTGCAAGGAGGGCCAGATCTGGTGAGATGAAAATGTGTGGGGGCCGACAATTCAGCCCATTTGGCCCCCAGGCCGGACTTTGGACAAGCCTCTAAGTCTAAGACATGCAAAGAGGCAGGGAGGACGCTGCAGCAATGGAGCTGGGGGTGGGTAGGCCGGGCAGGTGGGTAGGGGGATGGACAGAGGCTGGGAGGGCAGGCAAACCATAAAACTGCAAGTTGACATCTCTATCTGGTATGGGGAGAGGCCACCTGGCAGGGATGCATGACAAGCTGAGCTGGTGGGGAGAAGAGGTTGCGGGCCACTTAAAATTTGAAAATGGGCCACATTTGGCCCCCGGGCCAGACTTTGGACATGGCTGGTTGAAGCAAGCTATAATAAATAAGACCCAACACAAAATCATAACCAATGTAGTGAAACATTTACAACAGGCATTATAATGAATTACAATTAAAAAAAAGAGAAGACAGATATACCTTATCATGTATTTGCCATCCCAAAGGGTAAATCCAATTAGTTTCACCTAGAACAAAGCCAATACATTAAATCAGCAGGAATTACACAAAGGTTCACTTACCAAAGTTCCATGGTTCAGTAGCTCTATTCTATTTCCGACTAAAAATGGGATTTATGTTTATGCTTATGAAAGCCAGAGTGCTTGATGAGCACTCACCACTCAGAAAGTATGTGTTCATCTCCTTGCTTGGCCATGGAAGATTACTTGGGAGGGAAAATGGCAAACTTCGACTTGGGAGATTTCAAACAAGTAAAAAACTCTGTTAGGGTCACTGGACATCAGAACTGTCCTGACAATCCATAACAGGAAATAACAACCATCAAGCGTTTATAAAAAGAGATCAATTATTGATGTTTGCAGGTGGCTTTTGCTGAAAGTAGGTTAACCAAACCCAAAAAGCCATTTTTCTTAGGCTTTAATAAATCTCTAATGTTGACTGTGAAGATTCTCAGTCATCCAGGTGAGTTTATCTGGAAGTTGAGTCATGGCTACTGGACTTCTTTTTTGAGAGATAGAAACGTTTCGCTGTTCATCCAAACAGCTTCATCGGTCTGAATACAACTAGTGCAAATCCTCCATCTTATAGGCAAATCCTCCATCTTATAGTCCCTCCTATGTTGGGCCATCCTTCTGTTTAATGGCTGTTTAGCTTCTCCAATGTAGAGGTCTGAACACTCCTCACTGCATTGGACCGCATATACTATATTGCTCCTTTTATGGTTTGGTATCGGATCCTTTGGGTGGACAAGTCTCTGCCTTAGTGTGTTTGTGGCTTTGAAATAAACAGGGATGTGGTGTTTGCCAAAAATCCTTTTAAGCTTCTCCGACACTCCAGCCATGTAAGGAATGACCAGGTTCTTCCGTCGGGTCTGGGTCTCAGACTGATCCCTTGTTCTTCTGGGATGGCCCACTGCTTTGCTGAAGGCCCACTTTGGATATCCACAGGCCTTAAGTGCTGTCTTCAGGTGCCTGTCTTCCTTCTTCTTGGCTTCTGTGGAGGTGGGGATGCTGTCTGCTCTGTGGCTTAGGGTCCTGATGACTCCTAGTTTGTGCTGTAATGGATGGTGGGAGTCAAACAGTAAGTATTGATCTGTGTGGGTGGGTTTCCTGTAAACTTCTACTCCCAGGCCACGGTCAGGTCTGATGATGACTGCACAATCCAGGAAAGCCAGCCTGTTGTCTTGGGTGTTTTCCCTAGTGAACCTAATATTAGGGTCCACCGCATTGATGTGGTCTGTAAAGGCCTGTACTTCCTGAGTCTTGATTTTCACCCAGGTATCATCTACATACCTGAACCAGTGGGATGATGTCCCTGGGAAGGTGTTGAGTGCCTTCTTCTCCACTTCTTCCATGTATAGGTTTGCAACAATTGGTGACACTGGGGAACCCATGGTTGGATGGTGGTGGTTGAGCACTGGAGAGTGCAGCAGAGACTTTTATCCTGAGTAGTTCTGCTTCTGCTGCTGGCAGATTGTTGCTGTGGATGGCCGATTATGTAGCTGTGATGAAATCCACAACAGGAACCTGCTTGGGTGTGATGGTAAAATTTAGGCCTTTGGCTAGGACCTCTCTCTCTCTGTAATAATAATAATAATAATAATAATAATAATAATAATAATAATAATAATAATAATAATAATAATAATAATTTATTGTCATTGTGTATATATACACAGTATACACATACAACAAAATTCAGACACCCAGAGACCAGATTCCACACACACACACACACACACACACAAATCCCCAGACACTCACACACAATAAAAAACCCTTCAACACATACACATAAAAATCCCCGAACACTCCCCCACCCACCAACCACCCCACTAAAAACACAAGCATCTACACAACAGGCTAGGTAATCCTGTCCAAGTGCTCACTGCTAGTGGTCCTTGAGTTCATTATTAAGTGCAATTATAGCTCTGGGATAAAAACTGTTCAGAAGACGTGTGGTCCAAGTTTTAATTGTTCTGTATCTTCTGCCAGAAGGCAACAATTTGAAGAAATTGTGAGCAGGATGAGTAGAGTCTCTCAGAATGTTGTGTGACTTCCTCAAACAGCGAGATGTGAAGATGTCATCCAGGGTTGGTAGTTGGAGCCCGGTAACATTCTGTGCAATTTTAATTATTCTCTGTAGAGCTTTTTTGTCTGCTACAGAGCTGCTCCCATACCATGATAGCATGCCATAAGTTAGGGCACTCTCAATGGTGCTGTGATAGTAGGACAGAAGTAGATGCTGAGATAAATTCCTGAGCATTCTCAGGAAATACAGCCTCTTCTGTGCCTTCTTCACAACCATATTGGTGTTTGCAGTCCATGGGAGGTCATCTGAGATGTAAGTGCCCAGATATTTAAAGCTACCAACCCTCTCCACCTCCTCACCATTTATGTACAATGTTAAATGTACATCTTTCTTCCTCCTAAAATCAATTTTAAGTTCTTTAGTTTTTTTGGTGTTAAGATTATTTTCTTTACACCACTGAGTCAACCCTTGTACTTCTTTCCTATAAGCAGACTCATCATTCTTACTAATGAGCCCCACCACTGTTGTATCATCTGTAAATTTGATGATTGTGTTGGTGTTATACAGTGGGGTGCAATCATGTGTGTACAAGGAGTAGTGGAGGGGGCTTAGCACACAACCCTGAGGAGCTCCTGTACTTAATACTAGAGTAGAAGAATGGTGGGATCCCATCCTTACTGACTGTGGCCTATCTGTCTGGGTGAGTTCCCTGTTTGAGAGGTTCTTCACCCATTTGTCCTTTACATCTCCTGTCATGGTCCCCTCATCCTTCTTCCTCCTGCCAAACTCTTTTGCTGACTGTTTCCGGGAGAGGAGAAGATCAAACTTCTTCATTTGCCTCTCTTTGCCTTTGCAATGCTTAGCCAGTTGTGCTTTCTGGACAAATTCTATGACTGCATCCACTGCTGGTTTGGATAGGGTGGAGAGTAGTTCTTGGTGAATGTGGTCTTTTCTGTGTTCCAAAGTGTCTAAGGTAAAGTGGACTTGTCTGATCCTCTCATTGAGCAGTTGTTCTTGAGCTCTTTGAAGGATATTGTTAGCCCTATGGCTTCTTACTGTTGATTGTAGGCGGAGGCTTGTTGGGGTGAGACTTTGTTGTCTGCATCTCAAGTTGCAACGTAAGTGGTTCCTGTAGTCTGCTAATTTTCTTGCTGTTCTTTCATATTCTCGCACCAACTTCAGGGCATCTGCCCCAAATTGCAAAGCAATATGTCTGTGAAGATTCTCAGTCATCCAGGTGAGTTTATCTGGAAGTTGAGTCATGGCTACTGGACTTCTTTTTTGAGAGATAGAAACGTTTCGCTGTTCATCCAAACAGCTTCATCGGTCTGAATACAGCTAGTGCAAATCCTCCATCTTATAGGCAAATCCTCCATCTTATAGTCCCTCCTATGTTGGGCCATCCTTCTGTTTAATGGCTGTTTAGCTTCTCCAATGTAGAGGTCTGAACACTCCTCACTGCATTGGACCGCATATACTATATTGCTCCTTTTATGGTTTGGTATCGGATCCTTTGGGTGGACAAGTCTCTGCCTTAGTGTGTTTGTGGCTTTGAAATAAACAGGGATGTGGTGTTTGCCAAAAATCCTTTTAAGCTTCTCCGACACTCCAGCCATGTAAGGAATGACCAGGTTCTTCCGTCGGGTCTGGGTCTCAGACTGATCCCTTGTTCTTCTGGGATGGCCCACTGCTTTGCTGAAGGCCCACTTTGGATATCCACAGGCCTTAATGTTGACTTCCCACATGGGGCATAATTTTGCTGTAGTTTGAAAGTTTGCTATCATTTGTATGCCCTTCAGCTTAGTTTGCTTTTTTTTAAATAAATCTCCTAATCAAATTACCAAAGTAAAATTATAGCATATCACTTTAAAAGTTTGTCACAGATATCTTCCCACCAGGATTGTTTAATAAATATGTCTCACCTCCAACATTAATCTGACAAGTTAAGGTGCATGGTTTCTGGTCTGTTTTTTATACCATTAATAATACTTTTGCAAAATATCTTCTGTGGGTTTGTACTAGTTAAAATACTGGAAATATTGCATTTATTTAGTCTTTAGAGAAAATGGTGAGTCTGTTCAAGTGTCAGTCAAGAACAAGAAGACTGGTATTCTCAAACCTCTTGTTAATAGACTATGATTTTGAAAAAAAAATACATTTATTTTTATTTTACTTTCAGCTTAGTACTGAGAGCAGTCTTCCACTTACCTGCACCTTACTTAGGAAGTAAGCACAGTTCATTTTGCAGCAGGAGGTTTTAATCCTATACACATTACAGGTACTAAACCTCGTTGTAATCAAAGGGCTACCTTCTGAGTAGACACACTTAGGACTGCATTGCAAGGGAATAAAAAAGGTCACTGCAATTGAATTAAGAGGCTCGCACATAGGATGGGAATCAATAAGCGTCAACATGCGCATCTCGTTGACCTGGCAGAGGCCGTTTCGTTCGCTCTTGAGAAAGATACATTGGAGGAATTTCTACCACTAGGTTGCTCCAGCCCTTTCCCAATGTTACAACAAACAGGCCGGGAGGCAAACCCCGCAGCGCTTTAAGACGAACCCGGAAGACTCAAGGGTCAACTCGGAAGGGCCAACTCCTATACCGGTTAAATCCTGGAGACGTTCATCACCCCCAAACCATCCTCCTTGCCGCTCTTGTTGCTGCCCTTGGCTGGCCTGATGGCCTCGCAGCCGACGTTAGGAAATGGATGTCTCGGCGTGTGTGTGTGTGTGTGTGTGTGCGCGCGCGCGCGCGCGTGTGTGTGAGAGAGGGGGGGTATCTGTGATGGAAATAAAAAAGCAACACCAAGCCAACAACACGACACCATGGCCTGCGCTACTGCAGAAAGTGTGGGGGGCTTCTGCTTCCACCCCGCAAGAAAGGCAGGTGCCTCTAGTGAACAGGTGGAGAAGGACAGGCGGCACCATCTGCAACCCACTCCAATTCTATCGACGCCGGATTCCTCCAAGCCTCTCTCCCCCCTTTCACGGGCGCGGACGGGCGGGCAGGCGGGCGCCTTCTCCTCTCGGGCTGCCCGGGTTCTTCCCCGCCTCCTTGGCGGGCAGAGGCCGAGGCGGCGAGGGCGACCCGGCCCCGCTCCCTGCTCGCGCGCCGGAGTGGCCGGTCATGTGGGAGCGGGGCTGCCCCCCCTCCTCGTGTCTCCTCCTCCTAGTCCCGTCTCGAACCGGCGCGCGCCTGAAATGACAGCCGGCGTGAAGAAGCGAGGAGGGTCCGGTCGCCGGTTTCTTCAAAGCGCCACCCGGGCGGGGAAGCGGCTCCGCTTCTCCAAACTGCCCGTTTCCACAAGCTGGGAAGAGCACGAGCGAGAGGCGGCTACCTCTTCCTAGGCTTCGCCTTATTTCACCTCCCTCTCCTCTTTTCGCCTCCTGCTTACGCAGATTCCCCCCGCCTGCGTGTCGCTCTCCGCACCTTGTCTGGGTCTGAGGTTGTGCTCAACTTTCCCGGAACTTGGCGGGAGTTGCCGAGCTCCTGCATCCACCCACCCACCACCCACCCCTTTCACCTCCGCCTGATTAATTTTTTGCACCCGCGACAGCGAGACTCTTCTATGATGCCCGAGCTTCTTTCGCGGCAATGGGGTCGATTTTCGAAAGACCGTAGCAACTCCTGCCTGCTTGGGAGGAGGAAGAGAAGGGGAGGGGGGGGGAATCCAAAAAGCAGCGTTTATCGTGTGAATGCGTCCCCTCTCTTCAAAACCTGGAACGACCACTGACGCCAGAGGAAGATGCTATAAAAGGGTGGTGGTGGTGACTGGTGAGAGTTGTGACAGAGAAACGGCTCTCGAAAGGAGGAATTGTGTAAAGCTCTCGGACGGACTCCTCCTCCCCCCTTTTAACCGGAGCTACTGCTGGACTTCCAGCTGTTTTATGACTTTTTCGGGGAAGATTTCCTCATTGCATAAGCGCTGGGAGCTGCGCCTTGTCCCCAGTATATCCTCATCCTCATCCTTTACTACTGCCGCTTTGGTTTTTGTGTGTGCGCGTGTGCCTTCCGCTCTTTTGGCACGAGGGACGCCTTGCTCTCCTCCTCCTACGCGCCCTCCCGCTTTCTCTTCTCGCCGGTTTTTATCTGGCGGTGCCGGCGCGCGGCATCCTGTGGCGTTTGGACCGAGAAGAGCAACCCGGCTCGCCCTGCCGAAACCAAATGTACTCAGAAGAACCCAAGGAGAGCAGCAGCGGGAGCCTTCAGCGCTAGTTTGCGTCTTGCTTGCTTTCTCGCTCGCGCTCGCTTTTTCAAATTTTGCCCCCCCCCCCGGGGTTTTTTTTTTTTTTTTTTAGTTTCTATAAATCAAGCCAGCCGGCTTCTCTCCTCCCCTCCCTCTGCGTCCCCCCTCCTTCCTTGAAAGCAGTTATTTCGCGTTCCTGTCGTCGTGTGTGTGTGTGGATTCCCCTGGACCTCGCCCTGAGGAGACGACAGAAGAGAAGAGCAACAGTCGGTCGCGTGGCCGCCGAGGCGAGACGCTCCCCCGGCGTCGTTCCTCTCTTAAAGTTATTTATTTATTTATTTATTTACCATGAGAGAGGTAGGCGGCTGAGGCAGTTTCGCCGCCTCTGAAAGGGAGGGGGGCCAACACGGGACGGAGAGTAGGAGCCTCCCCGAGAGGGACGCGCGCGAGCCCCGCCGTCGCCTCGCGCCTTTCTCGTTCCCGCTTCTCGCTCCTCCTGCCTTGCGCTCTCCCCGCTGCGGGTTAGCAAGGTGGCCCCCACGGCTCCGCGGGCCCCCTTCCTCCTCCTCCTTAGCGGGAGCGGCGGGGAGAGCCTTCCCAGGCAGCGTTTCCAGGCCGGCTCGCTGCTCTCACGCCTTTTCCTCCTCGCTCGCCTGCTTCCCCGCGCTTGGCCTCCTCCCGCCTCTCGCCCAGCGCTCGCCCTCGCCCTCGCCCGCCGCGGCTGCTGCTGCTGCCTCTTTTGGCCCCGCCGTGATGCCATGCCCCGCAGCCCCCGCCGAGGAAGAGGCGACGGCGACGACCAGGGCGGCTCCGCCGGGCTCTGGATGAAGAAGAGCAGCTCGGCGGGGCGGCCCCTCCACAGCCGCGGCATGAAGGATGTGGAGTCCGGCCGGAGCAGGGTGCTCCTGAACGCGGCGCCCCCGCGAGGGGACGGCTTGCTCCTCTTGGGCACCGGCCTCGGCGTGCGAGAGAGCCGGCGAGGCAAGCCAGGAAGAGCCCGGATGAGCCTGCTCGGCAAGCCGCTCTCCTACACCAGCAACCCCAGCTACCGGCGGAACGCCAAGTACAGGAAGCTGCAAAACTATCTCTACAACGTGCTGGAGAGACCCAGGGGATGGGCGTTCATCTACCACGCGTTCGTGTGAGTGGCGGGAGTGGGCTTTGGGGGGGGGGTTCGGCGGCGGCTTTCGGGGCAGGCGCTCGAAGGTTGCCGCTTGGTTATTGGCGCAGGTGGGGGGGGGAGGAAGAGCGCCCACCAACCTGCCGGCGGCCCTGGAAGGGACGCAGCCGACGGGGGGTTCGGGGCCACGGACGTGCCGGGGGGGGGAGACGCGAGGCGGTGGCGTGGGAGGTGTGTGGGGTGTGTCCTCTGGGGGATGGTGGCTGCTGAGCTGCCGTGGTGACGCCCCTTGAAAGGAGCATCTCGTCCTTTCCGTGGCAGACGAGCGTCGGAATACGGCACCCGCTTCCCCTCGGATGACTTCAGGGCGACTGCTTTTAAGATCGCTTTCACACACCATGGTACCCAAATCATCCTTCTGCTCAGACGCGTGCTGGGCAGGATAGAGAACCAATCCCGCCATGCGTTGATACCACACACCCTTACCCGGTGATGGCGAACCTTTTAGAGACCGAGTGTCCAAACTGCGATTCAAAACCTACAGATTTTTTTCGCAAAGCACCAATAGAGCAATTTAAGCAAAATACAGGTGGCTGCGAAGGGGCGAAGAGTGCCCACAGAAAGGGCTCCGAGTGCCACCTTTGGCACCTCTGCCATAGGTTCGCCAACACTGCCCTAACCTGTCGCAGATATTACTTCCAATTTGCTTAATTGTAATAGCCATTGCAAAGAATTGAGGGTGTTGGATGTGGCGCTTCTCTAGCCACTTGAAGGTCGGTTTAATTGGAACTTAATTGCACAGTGATACTCATCAGTAAGTAAGCCCTTTGAGTGCATCAGAGCTTACCTCCCAGTTAAGCATCCCATAGGCAGCACCATTGTGTGTGAAAGCACTTTTGGGAGACCTGCTTGAATGACATATGATCGTTTTAATAAAAGAGAATAATTGTTTTTAAAAAGCTAGACAAATTCCAGGATAGAGGCTGGGAAAGAAATTTGGGATTTTCTTTCCTTGTTTTGTTGTGTTCTGTTCTACTTGCTTTCTGGTTAATTGACATGAATTTGGGAGTGTAGTCCAGCCAACATTTTGTGGTTAGAACTAGGTATTATATGGCATAATCATTTGCCATAGAGATAGGTGAGGGGCTGGACTGGAAGGTGCTGAAGTCTGAGTGACAGAAAGTCTCGTTCTGTCTCTAGTTGGGAAGCATCGCTTTCTAAAGCTGAAAGGTGTACTAGGTGAGGTGATGCACAAAAGATGGTTTTTGTATGAAATGACCGAAGCTTTCCCAAGACTGGACCAAACAGCAAGTTTCCTTCTTCTGCCTGGAGAGATAAGACTGTAGAAGCACTGCCTACAGTCAGAAGAGAGGGACTGCTAAAAGATAGGTTAGAATGTTTATGCCAAGCAAACTCAACAGGGAAGGGGGTGAGAGGGAGCTATTTGTACCTCCTTGTCGTTCAGTATTTTGCATCCTCCTAGGCTCCACTGGATTTCTGATGACTGGCAATCCAAGCGGCTGTTTTCTCCAATATATAGAGAGAGCAATATCTATGAATGGTTTGGCCTGAATGAAACTTCTCAGTAAAAAAAAAAGAAATGCCTTGGTTTTGAGATTACTTGAGGAATACTTGTGAGAGACAGGGCTAGTGGAGTGGCTCTAGGAAAATGACTTTTGGTGTAGCATAACAAAGGTATGGAATGGCCATAGAATCAACAAAACTGGAGTGAGAGGAACCACAGCAAATAAAACCACAGAGTTTATTTCTGTTTAAATAACAGTAAATGTGAGATAGGAAAGAAAGGAGAGAATTTAAATCCGCAGTCAAAATCATGATGCTTAGCATAGTAAATTTATCTTAAAATCAATGGGGATTGAGTGAGTCACTTCCTCCTTAAGTTCATTGATTCAAATGAGTCTACTCTAATTGTGACTTACAGTGTTAAAGGAACAAAAGGGGGGGAACTGGATAAACTCCGGGATTGGGACAGGATCATTTGTTGTTGTTGTTTCCTTTGACCAAAGGATGAAAAAGAAAATGTGGATTGGTTTGGTTTGGAGCCCATTCCCCCCCCCGCATAATTTCCCTTTTCTTGCATCCTGGGTTTTACTTCTACCTCTGGAGCCACTGCTCTCTTTTCCTTTTGCATTGGATCTATTTGCATTGGTTCAGGTGTGTGACTGCTTGAACCGATGCAGAAAAGGTCCTTCACCAGCATATACTTATAGCTTCTCCTTTTTCTATTAGCAGGATTCCTCTTTTTTTGAACAAATTCTCTTTCTATGGGAAAGGTTCCTTAAAAAGAAAGAAAGCTTAAGAATGTAGAGTGATGCTTCTCAATGTTGGCAAGAGTTTTCTTTTTAAAAAAAGGTAGTGAGGGAAGGAAACCAGAGGTGTTGCATTTTATTAGGCTGTTGCTTTTAACAGCACCCCCTATAGCAGTGTTGACGAACCTATGGCACGGGTGCCAAAGGTAGCACTCGGAGCCCTTTCTGTGGACACCTGACATTGCTCCTTCACAGCCACCTCTATTCAGGTTAGATTGCTGTACTGGCATTTTGCAAAAAAAAAAAGTGGGTTTTGAATTGCAGTTTGGGCACTATGTCTCTAAAAGGTTCGCCATCACTGCCCTATAGGGCATCTATAGAGCTGCTGAGAAGCAGTAAGCAGGGTCCCCCCCCTCTGTCTCCCTGTGTGGCCACTTACATCAAACAGACCTAGAGCAACTTCACAGTGAGTAAATTTGCATTTCCCACACTGTGTAGTTGAACTTTCAAGTGTTCAAAGCATTTCCAAAGGATTATCTAGTTATAATATTTGTAATTATCCTGTAAGGTGAGTATTGTGGTGCTCTGTATTACATATCAAAGAACTTGTACTGATATTGGGTAGATTGATTATTTTAAGCAGATAGTATTTTAATAGCAGATTTATAAACTGATGTTACTAGAGATGTACAATTTCAGAAACTGGGGAAAATGAAAGATAAAACCCTTCTACCCCCCTTTTCTCATTTCCCCCCAAAGTGTTCCCTCCCCAGCTTAGGAATTTCCACAAATTTTACATCTCTAAGTGTACCCTGGTCATTTTATGATGGAGTCAGGTTTCGAACCAAGGATTTTCTTGTCTGTATCTCAGTGGCCATTTAGCAGTCCTACAACCAGAGCTGCTCTCGGAATAGTGCCCTGCCTAAAGCTACCAAAGTTAGTGGGCCAATGAGTGAATTAAACTACACACCTGCCAGGCCATCATAACTCAAGTCATTGAATACTTCGCTGCATGAATTCTGCAATCTGGTGTAAGCATTCATTATATAAAATGTGCCAGGAGAGTGAACAAGCGAGCGAGCGAGAGATAACATCTAATTACTTCAATTGCTGTCTATGTGTGGAACGCAATAAGTCTGTAGAGCTGCTTCCATTAAGAGGATAACATGTGGAGGGTGATAGAACTGGGGGTGAAAAAGATGGGCCCATTACTGTACTCTCCTCATGCTTTCATGTTTGATCTACAACACAGTGAAAGCCTGAATAGAAGTTACGTCTCCGTTTAGTTAGTTCTGCAGTTATTAATAAGGCAACGGTATTCTCGTTTCACAAAAGAAGAACTGAACCTGCTTTTAGTCAAAAGAAAATTTGAATTTAGATTTGTGGTTGAATATTTATCCACCGAGCCCCTACAGCATCAGTGTTGACATTTGTGACTACAGGTGTAAGACTGAGTTTGCTTCTTTTTCCCTGATGGCAAAGAGATGTACACAGAACTCTTGGTGCAGTGGTTGAATTGCAGTACTGCAGTCTAGCCTCCGCGTACAACCTGAGCTGAATCCCAGCGGATTCAGGTAGTCAGCTCATGGACTCAACTTTCCATCCTTCCAGAGTTGATAAAATGAGTATCCATTTCACTTGAGGGGTAAAGTGCTATTTTCATAATTATATTGTAAAGTGCCCAGAGAGTGCTTTAGCACTAGGGGATGATCTATAAGTTGAAACAACAACGACAACAACAGCATTTTAGCTGGTACTGCACATAAGCTACTTTTAGATTTGTTGCCATTCACAGTAGAGAAATATAAAGACTGCACGTCCAAGCACACTGCAGCAGCCAACCATGGAAACAAGAAGAAAATATCTAATGACTTGAAGAAATGATTACTGTACATTTATTCTTGGGATTGACCTTAAGTGTTTTGAATTTCTCCTGCCTTTTCTGAGACTTCTATAACAAGTTGTTGCATTTCTGCAGCACTTCAGCAGTTGAAGGTCTATGTGATTGGTAAGAATCCATGTAGTAATGCAACAAGGCCTTGTGAAGATCAGATTTAGCCATAATATTTCTGCAGAGGGTACAGTGTCTCTTCTTAATTTACAGCAAGACAACTCTTAGTGTATTTTCTACGAAGTATTTTTGAGGCCAGAAAACCACTAGGAAGAGGGGAGTGTACATTTCCCTTGCTGTAATCCTTCTGGAGGTTTAGTGAGATTATTCCACTTCACAGTTTCTCTCTTTAGGCATTCCACACTGTCTATTGGTTCCTTTCAGTTATTCTGTTATCCCGATCTTAGACCAGTTCTTACTAAGGGATGGTAGTGTGTCCTCCCAAATCATGCCAAAAGAAATGATAACAGATAATAACACTGAGGACAAGGATGATTTACTTTTAATAAGAGATCATGACATCAAACTTTAAATCATGATAATTAAAAAAAGAGTAATGAAGCAAAACAAAAACAACACCATGCCTCTCCTAACAGTGGCCTAATTTAAAAATTAGAAATTTAGTTGTTAAAGTTCAGGATGGACAAAGGGCTGGAAACCTCAACTGATCATTCAGAAGTTTGAATGTGTTTAAGATATTGTGTTTAGAATAGTTCATGGGACGAAACCCAGGAATATGAAAAAGGCCTTTGTTGCAAAATACTGTGATAGTTAACTTTCCACTAGATTTTATTGAAGTGTGGCTTGGTATAATTACAACAGAGAAAAGGAATTAAAAGAATAGATAACATTGTACAAAAGAATGATGGGAAGATACTGTCCCCGTCCTCTTCCTTTAAATATCTGTTAATAGTTCCAGGTATGACAACTTCTGTTTGTTCACTTAATTCATACTTGCATGTTCAGTCATTTCATCTCATGGTGCAGTTTTGGTCTGGTTATTTCTGGATATTTTATGCATTGTTTCCCAAAGAATGCATATTGCATGTTGAAACCCGTATCAGTTTGTACTGATGAAATAAGTAGAGAATGAAAATAGGGATCCCTAAGATTTCCACTGCCAAAAACTGTTTTATTGTAATAGCATTTGTTTATGGTTATTCTTTTATCACCTTTTTGTTTAATCACATGTAATGATATATGGATCGTACTTGGAAAGAAGCATATTGAATTTTAAAACAATTGGTAGGAACTCCTGAAAAAGGTAATATGCACAGGCTGAGTTATAAAAGTTTAATTAGTCTATTATTACTCTATTAAGCTTTGTGTGTCTTAAATATAATGAAAAGTCTTAACAACTGTATTACTTTGTCACACTTGAACATTGCATAATTACAACTATTTATTTATCACATGTTTCTTGCAGTAGTTACTGTAGAATGCATTTTACTCCCATGATGATGAATTCACTATATGTTTTGAGAAATAGTTTTGATTATTAGGATATTACTAGTATCCATGCAAATCATATAGTTATTTTGCAAATTAACCCATGATAATGATAATAAATAAACATTGTAATGTTTTATTTGGATGTTTGTTGGTCAATAAATTAGTCTTTAGACATCTAAAGAGTTTTATATTTCATTTGCACCAGCTAGGCAAGCCAACTAATCACACAAAAACAAAGCCAACATATGTTGATTCAGAAATAAATTATATACAATCCAGGTGGATATTATTCACTAGTAATTATGCCTAGGGCATAATGTAAGTAGGTTTTTATGCTACAGACTCTAGCCTACCAAGCAGTTTTAAGGATAATGTTCTAAAAGTAACACGAAAGCTAGCAGGTAACTCATGTCAGTACTTCAGTCCTTGTATTGTTTCCTTTTATAGCAGCAGCCAGTGTAATTTTTCTGCTCCATTTTCAGCTTGTAGTTGCAACTGAATTTTGTAGGCATTTCATTTTTAGTGGAATATGATGTTCCTAGTGCAGAGGTCCAACTGCTTTGTATGGGCAGTTTTAAAGTGACTAAATATGAAGAATGAATTCATCAGGTTTCACAGATTTTGCTACAGCGAAGATTAAAAACTATGGCTTCTGGGTACGATCCCAAGGAAGAGAGAGGAGAGGCAGAATCAAGCTTGTCTTTCCTCCCCCAAGTCTTGTTTCTTATGTTTGTAGATTTGGAAGGGAGAGAATTGTTCGACCTAGAGATGTACAGAAAACATGTTCTGTAGTTGCTGGATAATGTTATATGCACTTAGTATATATAATTACAGTAGATAGATTTATTTATATTTATTTATTTATACATTTCTATACTGCCCATCTTCTAGAGGATCTCCAGGCAGTGTATAAAAATCATGTTTATTTAAAAAACACATCACCCAATAAAAAGAAAACAAACAAATAAACAAAAAGCGAACAAACACAGCAAAGCTAGTAATAATGAACAGTCAGACGGCAGCACAAAAACAAGTACCGGGGGCCTTGTATAACAAACAGCTTGTATAACATAAAATCTGTACATCATAAAAAATTCCAGAGATAGGGGAAATTTGCTTAACATAATCACCTATGGGGAAAATCTGTACAACATAAAAACGGGATTAGTCCATTTTCAATGCATTCCTATGGGAATTTGTATAAAGGAAAATTTGCTTAACATAATTTCATTTGGAACGAATTAATTCCTTTATACAAGGTACCACTGTAATGGCCGCCAAATGCCTCTCTATAAATCAGGACATTAAGAGCTTTTTTGAAGGTCGGCAGGGACTGTGCTAGGCAAATCTTCTGAGTAATCAATTTCCGGGCCTCCCTAGGAGTGGCCACCTGAAGTGAGAATGCCTGCAGTGTTCTAGTGGGTTGGGCCTCAGTTGATCTTTAGAAGATCTGCTCCGTTAGGTACTCAGGTCCCAAGCCCTGGAGGGTTTTGTAAGCCAAAACCAGTACCTTAAAGGCATTAGCTCTGTTGGCTAACATCGGTCCAGTGAGCTGTGGGGCAGAGTGTGTCTTTCGATAAGAATTGAAGCAGTAAAGGAAAATTACTTTCCCCCCTTCAACCCCATGAGCTCAGATCTACAAGGCAGAGCTGCTTGTGGATTGGCATCAGTTGTTCCTCCCTACAGAATACTCTGCGAGGTGTTTTCTTGATGCAAGCGAATAAATGGGCACAAAGCTAACATCAGAAATAGCAACACTTGCCAGTGACACAACACTTTTGTTACTGGCCTTAAGACACTGTCACTGAACTGAAGGTGGCTATTGTAGAGAAAAAAGGAAATTTACAAAGCGAGATTGAGAGGACATTGTGCATCTAGAGGATTATTAAATAAAGACCCATAGTTGCACACGGTGTGGATCTTAAGAAGCTTCTTTTGCTTTGTGGGTTTGTGTACAACCAGAGGCTGTTTTCTTTGGTGAAACTCTCACCTCAGAATCAGAAATTGATTGCAGAAGAATCAACTTCTTGCTAGCAAAAGTATTGGCACTTCAAAGATTGTCATTGTGGATTAATATACAGGGATAAATGATGTACATTATTTAATGTTTCTTCCTGTTGCTACTATGTTCATGGAGAACATAAGAAACTTGGAAAGTTCATTACCTGTGTTTCTGTTGCCCTACCCTTGGTTCCTACCTCCACAACCATGGTCATTGGGTGGCCTAAATCTTGTACTCTAAAGGAGTGAAGTGTGATCTATGTAAACAATAAAGCCATTTGTTTTAAAGGTACCATAATACTTTTATGTTTGTGTTTGTTTTGTTTATCTTAAACATCCTGAAAATGCGTCTGTATAAGATTTGTTATTGGTGTAATAAACACATGATCACGTGTACATGTTTGCTGGATTTGTATCATGGATGTTGGTGATGTTCTGAGCTTGAACATTATTAAAAAACTTTTCATTTTGCTATATTATCATCAGATGGAAGCCAAGAAAAGGGATTTTTTTGCTATTGCTTGAGAGTGTGATTCAACTATGATCCAAGCTGAAAATAAATTTGACAGTGTTAAAGCTATTAAAATATAAATTTCCAAATTGAGTGAAGTCATGACACAGCAGCAACACTGTAAACAACGAAAACTGCCAAATACCTTTAGATAATTGCCTGCATAGAATGAGTGCCAGCTTTAATTTTTAATTTCAAATGGCAATTTTGGCAACTGAAATTACATTGTTTTTTCTCTCCAAACAAACCTATATGAATATTCTTGAAATACCTTATATAGATTTACAAACTTACTCAATTATATAGCTTCTGTAAGTTTTTTTAAATCATAGTTACTGTTTTGTATTGTTGTTTTCTGCATAACTTTAATTTGTTTTGCCAGGTTGGATCTTCCTGTATGAAGTTACAGAAATATATTCACACAGTTTGATTTGTGTAGAGTTGAAGAGCATTGAACAGAAGGAAGCTCAAAGAAGAGATGGTTTCCATTTTGTCTTCCTTTTTATAGCCTTGTAAAACTTTTCCAGATGGTTGGGGAGGTGCTGTTGAAAACTGTAGCAAAAGGTGCCATGGACTTGATGCTTTAACAGGGTTTTGAATTATGGGTTACATTCTTCTAGCTCCCTGGCAGAAGTGCAGGGATTCCTAGAGCAGAAGTGTTTCACATTTCCAAAGTTGACCATCCCCTTCTGATTAACTGCCATTTACCGTGTCAGTAAAGTGGTTACTTCACGTTCCGTTCGTCCCTCCTTGCTGTCCCGCTTGGGACCGGTAGAAAAAAACCTTACTTCACATCCATAGTGTGACAGCAAGAAGTTTTCTAAACCACGCCCCAGGAACCGGGAACAGAGTGTGACAAGCCGTACCTGCCCCTGGGTTGGGGAATTCTTTTGCCTCTGTAACTGTTCCGTGACAAGGTCCCGTGAGGTAACAACTGTCACACAACGAAGGCAATCTTCCATTCGTGAAGTTGCGTCCGTCCATTTCTCTCATACTTTTTCCAAAAAAGCAGATCTTGTCACGAAACAAAGCCATGAAGTAACACTTGTCACGAGACAAGTTATCACGACTGTGAGTAAACTGAAACAGGGACTAAACAGGGACAATATCACATGACCGTGAACAACACTGTCACGGTACAAATGTAATTGCGGAACAAGGAAGGACGTGAAGTAACCGCCTAAATCACTCTGAGAAATTAAAAGTAGAAAAAAACCTTTTACTTATACTTCAATAGCAAACTATTTTTTAACAAAACACTTCAACAGATCCAAGAGAAGGAAAAGAAACTCTCAACAGAGACCCAGGGCTGTCTTTGAATTCCAAGGCAGGAGGGAACTATTAGTCTGATTTTCGGGGTATTTAGAGGGGCTGTGGATTGCTCTTTCGCGGAACATTTTGGATCCCTCTGTACTGCCAGTGAAATACTGTTGCTATCTGTCTCCAGCCTTAAGTGGATCCATTTGGCTCCATTTTATTGAAGCTTTTATATGGAGTTCTGCTGGTTTGCTCTTTCATTTTTTCTTGGGAGGGAAAACTGACAAGGGATCGAAGGACACAGAAAGGGCCCTTAGTCCATATGAGCAAAGTAACTCTGAATGCATTGACTTCATAGAATTAACAAATCAGTATTGCTACTCACAAGGTCCTGCTGGACTGGTACATGATTGAAATATGATTGATTGTTAATGCTTTTCTGAATGTTCCTTGCACATGAAGCTTAAGGCTGACTATGATGGAAAGGTAAAACCAACATTTGCCACGGTATTCAATCCATGTATTTTATCATCTCTCACATTTAAAATGCCACACTTTGGCTCAGTGTACATTTTAATTACCCTTTTCACACCTTCTGTCCTAGATATGCTGAAGACATGGTTAGGAAAGGTCTGGCCCAGTTCTCAGCCTTCCAGTGCAATGTGTCAAGGGACCCTTTGGTGCCACAGGTCATCCATGCATCTGACAACCAGACTATATAGGATTGAAAGGGGGGAGGCACATCACTCTCAGATTTTAGGGACGTGTCCTGCCTTTTAGTTTGCATTGAAGTGGGCTGGTTGAACCTTGTATTACTGCAAAAGAATGTGTGTGATGAATGCTGAACTCCGAGAATTCTGTGTAATAGATAATACATATAAGCCAATAAATATTTTAATATCAAAAGTGAGCATGGGTTTTTCCTCTATCACTTGACACTCTAAATAATGGAACAAAAGTATTAGGGCAACTGCTTCATGAGATAAAAATATATAATTGTAAGGTCTCTCCTGTCCCTGATGTATTTTTTTTTCTCTTTTCAAGGACAGAGTTACAGAACAAATAGATCACAAAGTCAAAACATTAAATAAACTTGGGCAAATAAGTCAGCAATTCTAGTGTGTGTATGATAAAATAATCTCCTAGTGCAATGACAGTAGAACTCTCCTTTAGTTGAGGAAATGAGAATAGATTATTAGTTCTCAGGGATACTACTTATTCATTCTTCTAAAAGTTAATGGCCACATTTCTGTTTAAAAGCCACTCAATACACACTGCCCTTTCTCTGTGCCATGTGAAGCACCTGAACATGGAAAGCATCTAACTGCCTGTTTCAGGATTCTTTTAAACTGACATTCCGGCATTTTCCTTGATAACAGTTCATTGTTGTTTTGTGGAATTTGGGCACAGGATTTTCTGCTGATGTTGCCAATTTCTGCTTGCCTATGGTTTTTCTAGATATATATTTCTTGAACAGCATCTAATGCAATTTGTGAATACAGATGGTGATATAAAAAGGTTAGTCATTTTCTGGTCTTTTGTTATATAAACAGGTAAAGGTTCCCCCCCCACACACACACATGCGTGCTAGTCGTGTCCGACTCTAGGGGCGGTGTTTTAATCTCTGTATTCAAGCCGAAGAGCCAGTGCTTTATTTTTATTTTTTTAAAAATGTTGTGCAAGTCCATGGCCACGTGGCCAGCATGGCTGCAAGGAAACACTGTTTTACCTTCCTGCTTTTTACAGCAGTACCTATTTATCTACTTGCATTTACATGCTTTCGAATGGCTAGGTTGGCAGGAGCTGGGGTTATCAGCGGGAGCTCACACTGCTGCGTGGCACCCGGGATTCGAATCGCTGGGCTGCCGACATTGCAGCCGACAGTTTGTGGAAGCCTTAGTCCACTGAGCCACTATGCCTTGTTATATAGTCGGCTATATAACCATAGCTGGAAAAATTGATGTGATCATGCTATATGAATATCCTAAACCTATTTTCTTTGCACCAGAAGTCAGGGGGAGTTAAGGAAGCTGTCACACAGAGTTGGGTAAATAAACAGACGATAGTTTTACTGTTCAGTTCATTTGTCAAAGTAGCTTGGCTTACAGTGGCAGGGACATAGGCCTTCAGTGGCTCAGACTGACAGTTGGCAGAGAGGGCTGCATAATTCTGAGTATACTTCTAGTATAGACAGAGGTCCGACCAAAATGGCATCCATGTCATTCCTTTGAGAGTATGGCGTTCCAATTTCTGGACTGGTCTATCATGCTGAAAGTCACATTATAATGTTCAAGAAACCATCTTAATATAGAATGCTGGTGCCAAATACAACTCAAGGACTAGATTCTTCCCCAGACAAAAGGCTCACTTTTGACAGAAATGTAACAGCATCAGCCCGATGTTCTGAATCACTTCGCCCTCCACTAGGCTGTCCTCAGGGAAGGGAAAATATTGTTCATGTTGGTCCTATGCTGCATATTCGCTTATCCCTGACTGTGCCAAGTGTGGTTGATAGATGCTTAAGTCCAATATAAAGATTCCCCACTTGCATAAGGGAAAAGAATGGATATAATGTGAAGAAGGCAGAAAATTATGCAGCCCAGAGTCGATATGTACTCTCCATGAAAAAAAAAAAAACATTCCTGGTCCCAAAGGCAGCAATCAACTCAATTGCTAGCAAATGTAAAAGTGGGGCACACTGTTGCCCACCCAGCCTGGAAATAAAGAGGTGAGACACATTTGTGGGATTCAAATTGAGCCACAATTTATTGATATGAAATTCACTCAATTCAACTGTTAAACAAGGGGGGCTGAAGGTAGTGCAAGTGGATCAGTTAATGATTCCTAGTATTATTAGAAGGGTGCTGCCCACTTGTTCAGCACCCTCCCAAAACCAGCGGTTTGGGCAGCCCTCATTCCTCGTCTTTGAACCTATTTATACCTAATACCTAATGTTCCTAATTTCCTAATCCATTTCCTAATTGATATTGAGGGCTACCAGCTATCTGAATCTAAAAGAGGGCTCTCGCCACATGGCGAGGCCTTATGAAAACAGACGCCCCTGCCAGCAGTCCTGTAAGATGCTCGTACATGACGGCAGCCAGGCAGGTAGGCAAAGGAGACACTGGCCTTGCATTTTGGCTGGCTGGAGCAGCCAATGTGCCCTCAGTGGGAGTCTATATAATGTTCCGGTGGGAGGGGGCAGATCATAGAGACCCTGTATGTAGGCTTAGAGTAGAACAAACTCAAGTCTTTCCTCTTGTTCAGCCTGACAAAACATGTCTCAGTTTGATTTTTTTTTATCCCAGACTACGGTGTCAAAGCATTCTGTACTCAGCCCATTCAGGCTCAATAGTCATTAGTTGTGGATCCACTTATCTCAATCCCATATGTAATAATAATATGTAGTTATTAATATGTAATTAATATGTAATTATTCATATCTAACTAGGGCAGTCCACGGGGCGTGGTGGCTCAGCGGACTAGAGTGCTGAAACTGTCTACTGTAAAGTCTGTAGCTTGGTGGTTCGAATCCTGGGTGTCACACAGCGGTGTGAGCTTCCACTGTTAACCCCAGCTCCTGCCAACCTCACAGTTTGAAAGCATGTAAATACAAGTAGATAAATAGGTACCACCATAAACAGCGGGAAGGTAGAGTGTTCCATGCAGCCATGCTGGCCACATGGCCATGACACTGGCTCTTTGGCTTGAAAACGGAGATGAGCACCGTCCCTAGAGTCGGACACGGTTAGCACACACGTGTGTGTGTGGGACCTTTACCTTTACATTAGGGCAGCCCACCCTTTCCTACTTTCTGAGTTAGGAAGATCAATCAGCCTTGCTGTCTACAATGCATTGCCATTGTTTGATCAGCTACCATTTCTTCATCACTACCTGATTCCCTAAGCATATCCGACCTCGCCTCATTTCGGAAGCTAAGCAGGGGCGGCCCTGGTTAGTACCTGGATGGGAGACCACCAGGGAATACCAGGTGCTGTAGGCGCCTGGAGTAGGAACTGGCAAACCACTCCAGTATTCCTTCCAAGAAAACTCCATGGATATGGAGTCACGAAGAGTCGGTCACGACTGTAACAACAACACACCCACACACACACCCTGCCACTTCCTTTCCTTCTGTGCATCCATCACTATACTGTAGTACCACCAGTGCTTTGTTTGCTTCCTCTCTGTATGGCGGTTTTCATATTGGCAGTGCAATATAGATAATTTCCTTTGACAACCAATGAACTTTGCCTGCTCTCTGGGGTTCCCAGAGAACACCACTTTGAATATAGTCAAGCCTGTAGAACCAGAAGAAAGCAATGATAGCTCTTCAGAATTGCGGTATCTTAGGAGGATGGAAAATTTGACAGCCCTGGTAGTCTGTATCTTACTCAGCCACCCTATTTTCCCTAGTGGAAGAGCTTGCTCAAAGACCCAAGAGCTGAAAAAAAAATGTTCTTGGAATATTTTCTTCAGTAATCCTAGCCAGCCTAAAATAGCCTAGTATCACAGTATACTATGTAAGACATGTATTATTGTCTTAAAAGATTTCATAAGTTTCTGTTTACTTTGCATGTTGATAGATTGTAACGAATGAGGTTTGTAAGGTTATGTAGCCAGTGACTGATCTTATAGTCTTTCTTTCTTTCTTTCTTTCTTTCTTTCTTTCTTTCTTTCTTTCTTTCTTTCTTTCTTTCTTTCTTTCTTTCTTTCTATACTTTTATTTTGAAATTACACAACATTTTGGAAAGGATATGCTTCCCCTGGTTTTAGTTACAAATAAGGCATCATGATTACCATATCACTTAATGCTTGTATCTCAGACAGTCCTGTGGTTGATTATATGATAAGCAGGGGAATGAATATTTTAACATGAGGAATGAAAGTACAGTACAGTAATTCAAAAGATTCACAACGTCTTCTTCCATGGTTATTGCTCACTTTGTGCCTTTATCATCACATTTTAAGACGAATCTGGAAACAACAGCTAATAAAAAGATTGTGAGGCATTAAAATGTGAAATCTTATTGTAACATCACCACAGTCTTTTATTTTTCCACAAACGTATTACTGACGTTCTGTGATACTCTTATTGTTAGTTTAGAAGTATTGTCATGAGATGAAATGGAAAAGTTCACTGCAATTTATGCAGAAATTATTTTGATAAACATTAGCACATAAAAAGATTTAAGATGAATGTTTTTGTACTGGTGAGACTAAGTATTTACTATATTTTCAAAAATAGCCATTTTTGATGTGGCTTTGTAATTAGCTAATTGAGTAGGTTAGAAATCCACTAGTCCTACCCCCACCCCTGTAACATCAACTCAGAAATACAATTGATTTCAACGTGGCATGTCCTTATATAAGGATATATACAATAGTTTATGGCCTAAAAGACAAAGCAACATTAACAGGGATACTTTATCTTTCATTCTCCTCCTCCTCCTTCTCTTCTTCTTCCTTCTTCACATACACACACATACAAACACTTAGGGAAATATTGATATACATTCATCCGTTAAATTTTAAGAAGGCTGTTGTAATTGAGGTATATTGATATAGATGAGCGCTTTCAAAATTAAAGAAGACCGTATAAACCAAGATGTAACCCTCTTATAGTAGCCCATAAAGTAGATATAACTTAGTTATTAAGAATTTTGAAACTGCAGTATGTAAATTTTAGAGGAATGGATTATTATGTCTTGCTTACTTATTATATAGTAAATATTAGCAAGATTATTATATTGCTTACTCATTATATAGTAAAACAATTATGTTTAGCAAATCAAGTAAGAATATAGGGACTGTGTTAGCATTCACAAATGAGTGCAGTAGTAAATATGTTTTGTACAGTGACTGAAGATTTTGCTCTGTCTCTTGTCTCCTGCATAAGTGAGACACATCTGAGATATCAGCACTGCATGGTTATGCCACTTTCATAACATCTAAAATGTCACAGCTCAATTATAAGGAAGGCTAGGAGTTTTAGTTTGGTGAGATAGGGAGCGTTTTTCCAGTTAGTTGGCCCTGTAGCACCTTGAACCAAAATAATAGGAGACAGATGGCTGAAAGCTCTCCCATGTTCTAGTTCAGTGGCCAACTGTCAGGATCTGGTCAAGCGCCTATTCTTTCTGGATGACTGTCTTCAGAGAGTTCAGCTAGGTGGTAAGACAGGAGTCCCATAGGGGTCAATCATCTCAACAGTGCTATTTAATATCTTTGTGAAGCCACTGGGGGAGATCATCAGGAGTATTGTAGCTTCATGCCATCAATATGCAGATGACACTTTGCAACCTCTCTACTTCTGCCCCTCTACATTCCGTGCCACCGTGTCTCTTGAGCTGAACCCAGACAAGATGGAGTTCCTTTGGGTGGGGGCACTGAGTATCTGTGGACTGGGAACATCTCTCTTCTTTGGGGCTGGGTGGGTTACTCTATAAAAGATGAGGTTTGCAACTTGGGTGCATTACTGGACCAAATGCAATCCATGGAATCCCAGGTGGCATCTGTGGTCCGGTCTACCTATTTCCATCTTAAGTGTCCCTCCAGCCATGTCCCTACCTGAACACCATGTCCCTCACCACCTTGGTTCATGCACTGGTAGTTCTGAGATTAGACTACAGAAATGGCCTCCACATGGGGCTGCCTATAAGCACAGTAGCTACAATAGGTCCAGAATGCCAGACTGCTAACTGGTGTCAGAAAATATGAACATATCTCCTCCACCCTGGCTGCTTTGCTCTGGTTTCTGCACCAGCTTCAATGTAATGACTGTAACATACAAAGCCCTAAATGGTTTGGGACCTTGCTATCTGGCAGAACACCTTCTTTCACTAAGATAAGCCTGTAATACCTGCTGTTAGATAGGGTGATTAAGATCCTCAACCTGAAGAGAAGTACAAAAGTATAATAATAATAATAATAATAATAATAATAATAATAATAATAATAATAATAATAATAATAATAATAATAATAAGTAAGAAAATGAGAAAATTGAGAAAATGAAAAAATGAGAAAATAAATAAGTAAGCCATGCCTGCTCCATGGTCGCACCATCTCTTTGGAATAATCTTCCACCCAAGATTCAACTCTCTCCCTCACTGGAGTCCTTTAAAGGGTTGTTACTCTTTGATTTCAATTTTATATTTTCTATGTGCTGTGCTTAATTTTAATTTATGTTACTGAGATGTTGTTAGCCACCTGGAATGGCCTTGTAGACACTGAGGTTGGATAAAAACAAACAAATGAACAAACAAACAAAATAGTTTAGCCATATAGTAGCTGTTAGGTACATATTAAAAATAGCAGAGGAGTACATACACAATATGTTGATCCGCTAAATAAATAAATGTCCTATCGGCTGTACAGAAGGGGATTTCTTTCCTCCCTTTATATTCCCTTTGAAGGCATATTTGAGTTTTCAAGCTCCCTAGAACAACTTCTGGGCAAAGCCACTGAAGCATGAGGCTGCAGTAAGCCTGCAGTAAGGAGAGAGGCGAGAAGAGAAGGAACCCCAAAGCCAAATCCCCTCCCAACCCTGGATTGCTTTCCTTTAATCTAAGGGTGAAGGTCTCTTTTTGGCTAAGAAGGTCCTAAGGGTAGAGGACTTTGTCATGGGAAGCCTTCCTTCCCTACCTCTGCTCCTCTTGACCCTTCCCCTCACCTCACTGGCCTTCTCCCTTTCTCTCCCCCCTCCCCAGGGTCAAATTAGACAAAACAATCAGTTGCACATTTGGAAGATTATCTGAAGGGGCTACACACAATTACTGCAAAGTTAAAATGTGAAAAATCATCGATTGCAAATAAATATAGCTAACACTTGATCTCACAAATTAATTGCTTGCTTACCTGTTCATTTAAGTAACTCGCCTCCCCCTAGATAGCGATGCTAGGGAGCTTATGTGCGTTGTGTTTTTAAAACTGTTTATAACTGTTTTATTGCTTTACTCTGCTTGTGCTATGTTATATTGTATTCTGAAAATTGTGCTCTGTCGCTACTCTGTAAGCTGCCCAGAGTTCCTCCGGGAAGATGGGCGGGATACAAATGCAATAAATAAATAAATAAATAAATAAATTTATTGTATGCGTTGTAACAATACATCTACATTCCCTCTCCATCATATGATCAGTCTGTTTAAAACGTAATTCCATACAAATGGCTGTCCATAACTGTGGAATCTAGGAAGGGAGAAACTAGCTTCCCTTTTCTCTGCACCCCCTCCCACCACAGCTCTTCAAATATTTCATAGAATCATAGAATTATAGAGTTGGAAGAGACCTCATGGGCCATCGAGTCCAACCCCCTGCCAAGCAGGAACCCCTTCACAATATTTCCGACAGATGGCCATCCAGCCTCTGCTTAAATACCGTCAAAGAAGGAGACTCTACCACCCTCCGTGGCAGCATATTCCACTGCCGAACAACTCTGTCATGAAGTTCTTCCAAATGTTCAAATGGAATCTCTTTTCCTGTAGTTTGAAACCATTGCCCCGAGTCCATTTGATCCAGATAACTGCCAGACTGGTTTAAATGTAGTTCCTAAGGCTGCAGGCTGCAGGTTAGAAGGAGTCCTGTGACGTGTTGTGGATTTAGACCAACACAATCTGTTTTAACTTTAAAGCATTTAGTTCTGTCCAGTGATCTTATATATTATTTATTTCATTTTTTCTTCACTTTCCAGCTCAAAGCAGTGTATACAAGGTTCCCATGCAGTCTCTGAAAACTTGTGCATTAACTCTAATCTGTCTCTCTCTCTCTGTCTGTCCTAATAGTCAAGTGGTAGTTTCCAGATTTTCGGGAAAGGCTATACTTGCTTTAGTAGCCAGTAATTCATTTTCTGTTTATTAAACGAGAAGACAAAGTCCTTGGGCTTTGCAAAGCACAGTTAAAACCAAACAGAGCTTATTTAAAGTCATGATTCATGTATTCATCCATGAGACATAAAAAGACCAGCTTGCTGATACCTGTTTCTATTCATTCATGCACTTAGGCTTCCATCTTTTACTTGATACAGCATGTCTTTCAGTTTCAGGTTGTAGTAAATATGAATAAACCTCACAAACTCAGAAATACAGAATGAGTTGATTGTATCTCATTCGGAGAAGAGCTCAGGCAATGTACATTTTGCATGCCTTGACCAGAAGTAGAGTCCAAATATATTGACTATACAGTATTGACCATCTGACCCCGGGCAAGTCGAGCCACTGAGTGGAGAGAGAAAGCTCCAGGTTTTCTCCCTCCCTCTCTCTTGGCTCCTTCCTTCCCAAAGGCCAGTTTGATTAATATTAACGTATTTGGACTCTGCAGAAATTAGGTTCTCCACTCTTGTCTGGACCACTGTGGAAACTGTCTGCAAACTTGTATCCACATTTTTACTTGCCAGTTTTGAGCTAACACAGTGTTTCTGTTGATTATTTATGACTGACAGTGGCCAAATCAGTCATTTTGCATCAAATACCTGTTTGATGAATATGGAGTTGCAAGTGAATATTTAGGGATATCACATATGTTCTTCTGGAAAAAAGACCAGAGTAAGCTATGTTTAAAAAAATCAGTGCATGCAGACATGTCTGGGACAAGAAAATGTTGTGAGGAATTTTGTTGTGGTGTGCAGGAGCACTAAACGGCCACACAATTTTCACACTTTCCCTGCCCCTAAAAGCCTGTGTGAGCTTCACACAGTCCTTGTGCTCTTGCACAGTGAAGCCATCGAGTAGCAACTGGGTGAGTGGTAGAGGCAAAGTGATTTATTGGGGAAATGGTGCGTAGCTGCTGTCAAGGCTGAAATTGCTTCGAGGCCTTCCTTTTATTGTACATATTCTGCCTCCCCCACTGACTAAGCTGGAGGAGGTAGAGGAACAGAGGCATTCTGGAGCAACTTTCAGTGACAGGACCTTTGCCTCTCCGAGACAAATGGGATTTCTTTTTCCTCTTGGGAAGACTCAGAGATCAAAATGCGAAAGCAGGGTGTGTGGGAAGGAAAAGAGTAAAAATCTGGTGGGAAATCAGGTCGTAGAAGCAGAAATGATGTGGAGAAGAGCTGGGGGAAAGCAATGCTTTGAAGAAAATCAATATCAAGGGAAATAAATTGTGAGGAGATTCGGGGGGGATAGTGATTGCTCTGGGAAGAAATTGATAAAATAAGTGAATTGTCAGAGAGTGGAAAAGTTTAATGACCTTGCTGATTTGTTTGTCTCCTGTTTGTGGCTCTGGTCACTTGTCTCCCATGCTGAGTTGTTTGCATTCTGCAAAAATACATTTTTCAAAGGATGATCGAATGGGTAGGTGTTTGCAGCTCAAAATATAGTGCAGTCTGTGTTTGGGGGCAGACATATCTCTTGTCAGAATCTAGATGTCCAGAGTAGAGATGTAAAGTTTCTGAAACCAGGGAGGAAGGGAGGAGAATGGATAAAAACCTTGAAAGTGATGTAGGGTGCCCTATTAATCTGGGGTCAAAGGTCTGCTTTGCTTGCAGAAGGTCAGAGGTTCAATCTGTGGCATCCTTAGACAGGTAGACTGGGTAACTAGTCCTAGTTGTCACCCTTGATACCTGTTTTTACCAGTTAGTGTTGCTCACTGGTTTATGCCTTGGGTTTAATACGATATAGGGATCTGTTTGCCCAATATTGTTAAAATATTTGGATAAGCACTTTAAAAATCAATTTATAACTACTTTTAAACTTTTTCTCAATAATGGTGGATAGGTTTCATTTTATACTTTTTTAGCATCTGCAAATGTGCATTAGATTAGAAGAATGTTTGTTCTTGATGCAGAACTTTTCAAGACCACTATGTGTGAAATTACATCAAACTTGAATTTCATATGGGGATGGTTAAGACCCAGGATTGACTCATCTATTTATTGCATTTTTAATTGAAGCAACTTATTGCCTGTTCAACTCTTATGCATATATCCATAGCAATATGTATCAAAATGCCTTTAAATGCTACATTGTATTTTAGAACAGTGTGAAGAATGCAGTAGTATATGCGCTTGTGTATCACACAGTTTACAAGACAAGTTTCAATAATTAGAGAAACTGTTCTCTGTTTCTCCTGTGGGAGAGCTTGAAAGCTATGGTGGTGGTGTTTATTCAATAAGTGGCATTCTCCCTGAAGTATTTGCTGCTGAATCAAGTCAACACATAGTTATTGATATAGGCAGACATTAGTTGAGAAAGAAAATATATATTCAGCCACAAAATGATTCCATGGAGGAAAATAGCAGAAATTAAAACAAAACAAAACAACAAAACAGATCTTTATGGAATGAGTCATAGTGATATATAAATCAAATATATGCAAGCTCTGTAGTCCACACAAAAATCCGACATCCAAAAACATCTTCTGTAGTTGTCGGTGTTGGTCCTTTCTCCATTTAAATCACTTTGACCTCATTACGGTTTACAGTTGAATCCTCAACCATGTGCACTGTCTATATAGGTGGAATTCTGACTTGTAATCCAGAATGGGAGATGATGGGACTGATTAAGGTGGGAAAGGTGCAGTGAGACAACATGGCCCACAAAATCTAATTTATCCAGTAGATGAAATCCTATGTGTGCTGATTATTGGGAGGGGTAGAGGTTTTGAGGAGACCTTGTACATTGATTTCAGTCTCAGCTTTGATGGTTGATAACCAAATAACAAGTGTGTTTCTGAAGATGTCACATTGACTCACTTTTTCTGTGCAGTGTTTATCCTGGTGAAATTTTGGTGGAGGAATGCTAACTTGGTAATGCACCTTTTGTATTGGGGTTGGCTTGAAACACCTCATGACCAGTTGCTTTTCTGTACTTAGAACTAACAATCAGATTTATTCCTTGCTTTCCACTTTTGTTTAAATGTGATCTATAAAACACCTGCTGAAATTCTTAATTTTTCTGGTAGTGTTCTTACTGTTGTTCTAAAACTGTTTATGCTTTTTTAGGAAACATTACATAAAATACATCTATGCATGTCTTCTCAATCATTTAGAAATTGGGAATGGTCGAAATGTTGACTAAATTTAAATTTTGTATTTTGATATCAAAATGATCTTGTTGACATTTTTCCTGAAAGAAACTGCCGTTATAACAAAAAGATTTTATACTGACCACAGTGTCCTATTGCTAGTCCAAAGTAAGAGTAGAACATTGAATCACTTGGTCAGTCTTAGGACAACACTTGCATAAACCCACTGAGTCATTGGTTTACTATATTTGGGACTAGAGGCAGTATACTGGGTATTATTTATTTTCTTATAATTTAAATTTTTTTTTGAAAAATATATATCCAGCATGTTTTCTTAAGCATGGGAAGTACAGTATACAGTAGCTGCTAAAGTGCTAGAATCTTCAAGGCAAAATCAAATACTGGATTTGATCCTTACCATTTCCCAGTTGTCGCTTTCAGAATTGCTGCTGGGTGACTTTTTAAAATTCATGATGAATGAAATTAGCATCTTAGTGGTGGTTACCTATCATTGTTAAAAATAATTCATAAATGTCTTTGCAGATAAATTACTTTTACTTCATGCACTTCCTGAGGAATAAAATCTCATTGAGTGCTTTATGACTTGGTTTTGAATTGACGTGCTTAGGACTAGGTGGTAAATGTGATTAGGTCTGTACCCTTGGTCAGTTATATTTTACTCCAGACTCAAGTAAATGCCACCCTTCCCCTTTACATTCATATAAATAGGGGTTCCTAAATATTCTGATATACAGGGTAGTTAGGAAACTGATGGGAAGTTGAGCTTGGGAAAGTTACTTCATCCACTCACCCCCTTGAATTCCACACCTGACGTGATGAATTGCTTTGAAGTGAAATGAGACAAACCTTTCATGCTTATAGAAGTGGTCCACCACATGTTAATCTATAGTTTTGGCAGCAAAAACCTCTGTTTTATGTCAAACCATGGTGTGTGGGTTTTTTTAAAGGAGTTATGGCAGAGCTTGTTGGGATGTGTGTTTGCCAATAGCTTTAAATAACCTAGAGATGGATGAAGAATTATTAAACAAAGAAAATATTTATTCAGGGAAACATAATTTTAGTTTTATCAACCACAATATGATTTCTAATACAGTGGGTTTAACAAAGCTTGGAAAAACCTACTTTGTTTGTCTATCTGTCTGTTTGTTTGCTTTGGATCACAACTTTTCTATGTTGTGGCCTTTCACATCACTGGGGGGGAGGGGGCTAGATAATGTCCCAGGGTAGTTTGTAGAACTAAAAGCTCTTCCAATATCTTGGCAGACCTTTCAGGTTTTATTAATGAAGCTTTAAATCAAGGGTACCCTAAGTACAGCCTGTGGACAATACGTGTCCAGTCCTTCTAATACCCCTTTACAAAAAAATCCAAATCGAAACCAAAAACCAAACACCTCCTCAGAATAATCTCCTCATGCCTTCTAAAGGGAGTGTGAGGCAATTTGAAGTATTTTGGGTGCTTTGAACAACCCAGAGCCTCCTCACAGCTCCCCTAAATTTTTCTACATTTAAAACTTGATTGGCATGAATAAAAAAAATACCTTTAAAATATTTTGAAAATGGGTGGTTTGGAAGTATTCACAGGCCTCTAAGATCCCCGGATGTATGTGTGTGTGCAATTGTCAGATCTCTGAAGGGTATGCTGTAAATGAGCACAGATTCTTTGCTTTTTTAATGCAAAGAAGACACCTTTCAAAGTGGAGTTTGTTTACTTTGCCTAATTACTCTAGGCAGAGTACAGGTACATTTAAAATCTAAAATATGATGTCACAGTTTACAAAAGGAATAACAAAACAACACAAATTAAAACAAGAAGTGAAAAAGAAGAAAACCAATATGGGCTTGTAAGAGTACTCAAAAGTTTGTAAAAATGTGGAAGGTAAGAAGATTTTCACCTCATACTGAAAAGACCATAATGTGGAAGCCTCTCTGGAGTAGGCATTTTATAGATGAAGCACTGTCAACACCTTCTTTTTATAACCACTTATCTTCCTTTTTTTTTTTTTGATGGGAGCATCTGAAAGGCTACTTCACATCCATCTCATCGCTGTTCGCATTCCTGCTTGGGACCGGTACAAAGTAATCTTACCGCACGTCCATTGCGGGATGAAGGGTTTGTCCTGACCACACACCCTGAACTGCGATTTAAGCGGGATGAGAGGTTTCCCTCCCTGGCCTCGGGAATCTGCTCATCACGCTTCTTGTTCCGAGATGAGAGCCCATTAAGTCACGCTCATCGCGGAACGAGTGACGATAGGAGCAGAACCCATCTAGTGGCAGGAGCGCGAAGCGACATTCGCCAGTAAATTCCTTATGGAGTTAGCAATGCAGTGAATAGCCTTTAAAAGAGAAATGCATCAAAGTTTGCTCTGTAACACATTGAAGGCAAGGCTTTGGAGAATCGAAACATCAAAAAATAGAAGGTCGGGCCAAAAAAACCCCCAACAACAATGAACAAAGGCATGGAATTTCACATCTCATCACAAGTATGTGCGTTAACAGTCATGCCGGCATCATCAATCATGCCCGTGCGTACATGGGAACAGGGACAGAACCAGAAGAAGACTACGTGACTGCGACCGACATCAACATGCAACGAACTTCCTCACGGGACGAGAATGGACGTGAAGTAACCGTCAAAAAGAGCTTCAGACATTAATGTAAAGATCCAGGCAGGTGAATCTGCAAAGTGTTGCTCCTTCAGATTACCTGGATATAAACTATTATTTAGGACTTTAAAGGTTGAAATCAGATCTTCTCATTGAGTTCAAAAATAATCTTGGAGTCGGTACATATGGAAAAGTATAAATACAGTAGATGAATGACTGAACATACTCCAGATTAGAAATGCTACATATTAAGAAAAGTGTCAGCACTTTTAGACCAGGTTGTGATTAGACCTCTTATAATTTCTGGAATTAAATCGTGAATTGTGTTTGAGGGGAAAAGCATAGAGGCAATGTTGCTTTTATTCAGAAACATAGGGTGGCACAGCTTGGAAAGCTACAATCTGTTCCTGATGTCCCTTTTACAGTAACAATGGGTACAGAATAATGTAGCACATAATGTGGAGGGATGCCCACTTGAGTGTTTCAGTTGGTTTTATTTTCATACTGAGGCAGTTCGAGCTGTGGAATCACAAATGTAAGGCAGTCTGGAAGAAGACTGTTACAAGAAACACATGGTTGGTTAGGACAGGAAAATCAGGATCAACATTAATGACTAAAAATCACCCCAAAAAAGGAGCAGGGGAGAAAAACCTTTCTGTTTAAGCTCAACATGATATTGGAGCTACATCTGCCATCCCCAGCAGTACTTTCCTTGCAAGATGGAAATGATATTGATTTCACAGTGAAACTGTTGACAGAAAAAATAGAGAAAAAGAGAAGGGAACAGTTTTCAGGCCTGCCTCAGAGAAACAGTGTGAGCCATTAAGTCTGTTGTATATATTCCAGGAAGCTTTTAGAAATAAGAATGGTTAGAAGCACAACTTTTGAAGTCTGTCGTTGGATGTCATCTGTGCTGTGCACACTATGCATTGCTCCAGAGACTTCTGTTTTGATTGGCCAGGAGACAATCTGCAACATATTTTACATCTATACTTTTGGGAACCAATTATTTTGGTTTAGAATGAGGGAGCATAATAGAGCTTTATGGGTCTGGTTATCCATCAGAGTGCTGTAGTATAATCATGTGTCATCTGATTTTTTTAAAAACCTGGTCCTTTGGTCATTTCAGTCTATCAATGATGGTCTTTCCACTGGTGGGATGCACAGATGGTCCTGGTTAATGCAGAATCTTCAAAATAATCCCTGAGAATATATTCTCCTTTGAAATCTGTTTCCACCAGTGAAGACTGGATGGAATTTTTATCCATCATATTACTTATATGACCTTTTCCCCTCATGAAGCCAAAACCCTTTCCCTCCTATAATCTATGCACTAATCAAGAGTAGAGGACTGGGACCATGATCCAGAAGGGTGCTTCTCCTGATGTACTGTTCGTGCACCTTAAAAAGGTGCTTGGGAGAGGGCAAGGAAACCTTCCTGAACCAGTTTTGAAGTACACTCAGGGGAAGGGGAAAATATTCTATGGTTCTAGTCATTGGGTGTAAGTATGACACAGGCTTTGGTCTGCAGGTTCACAGGCATGCTGGATGAAATTGCCTCACATTATACCAGTGTTGATTGTGATTAAAACTGTGATTTGAATCACTACTCAAAACAACTCAGTTTTATTCACTCTTGCTTGCCATAAAGTTAAGAGCAATAATCCTTGATTCATTGACACTACAGGAAAATGCCCAGTGTAATATTTGAAGATACATTTTGAGTTATATAAGAATTTACTAATTTTAATTTTTCATATATAATTCCTGAAGTATAATAAATATTGTGTTTGAAATTCTGTTGTGTAACCTATGCCTACTGAAGGATACTCCAAGGTATGTCTTGTGGGAATACATGAAAGGACCTTCTCGGCTGCTGCGCCTAAACTCTGGAACTCCCTCCCACTAGAGACCAGGACTGCCCCATCTCTGATGTCTTTCTGGAAACAGACAAGGGTCTTTCTCTTCAGGCAAGCTTTCCCTAAATTATGGACTACCTATCTTTGTATGTGACTTATATGGATCTACCTTACATGATCACATATACTTTGTGTTTATAGACTTTGTGATTGTATTGACACTATGTTTTCAATGTTAGTTTCCATGACTTATAACGTCTTTTAATGCTGTAAGATGTCCCTCAATTCCTTGTTCTCAGTACTTGAATATGTCTTATTGTACTGGACTGTATATTGTCCCTCATTACTTTACGCTGTCTTGGGTTCTTCCTTTTCCAAGGAGAAAGGTGGGGTAAAAATACTCTAAAATAAAGAAATAAATAAATGATGTAATCAGGGTGTGTGTTTTTTATAATGAAAAACTTCCTATTTCTGTCCTGTGGTTTCTCCTACTTCTGGGTAATATCTTCTACTGTATGGGATCTGTGAGATTAGAAGATGAAATATTGGGTTATTTAAAATCTCTCTCCCATAACTTCCATCCTATGGAAAAAATTGCATAGGTTATTTGCTTATACCCAAGATGTATAAGAGATGTCCTTGAAAATCCACTTGTGCAATTCCCTTAGTCATGTTTTGTAATTGAAATCCAAACCATCTAAGCAAAATGAAAAATAGTATCATATGCTGATTTAGGAGACTTCCACATGATCAAACTTTATTCTGTTGTTGGGGAAAACATCCAGCCTCTACCAACTTTTCTAGACAGAGGGTGGGAAGCTGTACCCTATTGCCTGTGCTGAACTGAGAATGTAATATATTCCAGAATAAACTAAAATTAATTTTAATCTTCTGTAGCAAAGAAAATGTTCTTCTGATATACCGCCCCATACCACTTCAAGTAGTGTCTGGGCGGTTTAAAGTTTAATTACAGTATGCAGACTACAAACTGCCCCCCCGTAAGCTGGGTACTCATTTTACTGACTTCGGAAGGATGGAAGGTTGAGTCAACCATGAGCTGGCTACCTGGGATTGAACCTCAGGTTGTGAGCACAGTTTTACCTGCAGTACAGGCAACTATACCACAGGGCTCCTCACAAAATTTTTTACTTCACAAAAATTTTGAAGTGTTTTAAATGGAGTTTTGTTCTCACAATCCATGCCATACATGTCTACTTACTTCCTTTTGTTAATCAGAAATGTTGCTGCATTTTCTCTGTAGACGTGGTAAACACCAGGCTTTGCTAGACATCAAACTGCAAAACAGAAAATAGATCTTGGAGGAAGATAGGAACATATCAAGGTTTCCACTCCTTATAAAGAACAATTGTTTCCATTTAGGGATAAAATCTGTAAAAATAAAATCCTAGATATCACTAGGAAGACTTTTTATGGCACCATAACTTAGAAGCTCTTAATATGTGTTTTTCAGTTTGTTGTTTGTTTGTTTGCAACCAATTGCATTGACTCTAATTTTATCTTCAAGGAGTACTTTACTCGTTACTATGACATATCTTTACATCAGAGTTAAAGAAAAGAAACACAAATTGTTACAAAAGCAGACTTACATTTTTGAAAAGGTATACATTTTCAGGGACATGGAAAGGAAGCATTGTAGAAATTCTGCGGGAGATAGAAATCTAAGCATTAGCCATTAAGAACACTTGGGCACACATACATACACACACACACACACACACAGGCACACATAGCATATGCCAGCAAAACAAATCTTATGTTATGCTTCATATTTAGCCTGGTATGCATAACCTGGAAATGTATTGATACTTATTCAGATCATGTTTTAAGGTAAGGGTTTTCTTTTGTTCACTAGAGCTGTGAGATGGGCTGATATATGTCAGAAGCTGCAGCCCGTTATATCTTGCTGCTTAGTTTAAACTGTTGCTGGTGAATTTCTTGTGGTTTGATAGGCTGGCTGAGTACACAGAAATTCTGAGTCATATATACCTATTTCTGGATACTCAGTGTAATTAGGCACAGACTTGTAGCATTATACTGTTCTCCAAGTCCACGAAATATGGGTAGGATAAGGAAAAAAGGATAAAATGGGTACGTCTTAAAGCACATCTGCATGTCTACTCAGAGGTAAGTTCCATTCCATTCAATTAAATTTACTTCCAAGTAAGTCTTTGTGGGATTTCAGCCCTTAAATTTGCCCACATTGTTGAATTACCCCAAATTATTGTAATTTTTGGAGGGAAATGTGTAGAAACAATCTACAAAAAACAGTGCTTACAAAAACTTCTTAAGAGTTAGGAAAAATAGGTGTGATGCTATATTTTAGATTCTCTAAGAACTGCAGAAATTTCCATAAAAAAGCAACTCCTGAAATTGCCACTGTCGTCTATGAGATTTTCATACCCTCATTTCCAAAGAGTGAAGGCTAAATTCAAAACTGCATAATACAAGTGCCTTTCATTTACAAAGTGGATCTCTGAGTAATAAAGGTTGAATATAGTCTGTCTTAAATGTTGATTATATTAATTAATCATATTAATTAACTACTTTTGTAATCTTATGCATATGCATAATGACAATAAAACTCTATTCTATTCTATTCTATTCTATTCTATTCTATTCTATATTTCTAGAATTAAGAGGTAGGTGCCTGCCAAGCAGTGGAAGTATGACCATGAAAAATGTGGATGAATGCCAGTCCCAGCTTTCTTTCCGAGTTGGCTTCACTCTCTTTTGTAGTGTTAGGGAGACCTTCTTGACTTGGAATAAAACTGCTGGAAATGTATGAAATTGGAGACCCATCTAAAATTAATTCATTTGCTCCTGGAACAGTCTGAAGGCTTTTGACGCCTTCCCACCACAAACTATTACCAGTGCTCTTTTCAGATGCCATCCTCTTGACCTTTGAAAGCTTTGAGATGGCTTACGTTCACGATTAGTGGCCCCTTCATTAGGCCTTTGCCATGAATAACATTTATTTCGGTGTGCTAGAAAGTAGAGCACAGATAGTTAGAAGTAGCACATAATCTGCAGCACTTGCTTGCTGGAGGATATCACCCGGGGATGGGGAGGAGCATGAAAAGTATACCTAATAGCCTTTCCTAGTGCTCTTAGACACTGTGTCATAGTTACTGACACTGTTTAAGGGGGGGGGGAGCAGAAAATGCCTGCCACATATAAATGAGTGCGTGATTCATTCTGGATTCCATTCACATCTTACTCAGAGCCAAAGTAGATGCAGGTTGAATCTGTAAAGTCCATTTCTAAACCTCATGTAGTATAGATTATTTGAGCATTACTTTTTCCCTGAACTCCTTCCTCTTCCCTTTTCCTGTGTGAACTTCTTGTCTGGTCCATTGGTTCATTTGCACTTGTCTCTCATTCCCACCCCCACCCCCAATTTCTGTCACTGTGGGAGTCCTCCGTGTATTTTGGTGTGTGATCTAGAGAAGATGGGAGGGCTTGCATAATGAAGAGTCTTACCTTATGGCCTCAAAACTTGGAGAAAATGTTCTTGCCTCATTCAGGCCTGAACTGTCATTTACATTTCTAGACAGTAGCTGCATCAGTTGTTGCTTGTCTCTGAATGGCTTTCTTCACAATTGTCCCCCCCACCTCTTCTGTGTTTTCTGTATTAGGCATGTTGGCAGCTGCCCTGTTCTTTACTATGAAATGTGCGGTTGCTAGGTATGCAGATCTGTTTGAGGTGAACATCAGGATTGATGTAATGTTTTCAGATGTTTCAAACATGCTGGTAACTCCCTTAAGCAAGACAAAGCATTGCTAAGGCCCTCTTTTGTTTCTGAGAGGATGTAGATGTGTCTCCTCTGTCTTCCTTTCATCTAGTAGTCCATTATAACTGGGAAGCAAATAAGATCATTTAAATTGTTCTTCAGGGTTGTTGCTTTTTGAATACTGCTGAATTACGTACATTTGAAGTTCGTATGGTTACTATGCTGTGCTGTTCAGATCCCAGCAGTTACCCATGTTTAGCAATGGTTTGAGCTCTCAGATGACTTGCATATATGTAATGGGACTTCCATCTGCTTTGCTTTCAATAGACAAAATATGATATCTCTTATTGTTTCCAAAGTGGCCCATAGGTGAAGAAAAAAAAATTGGTGGCTGTAGAGCTAAGTACGCATTTTTGGGGATTGTGCCCAGTAGATAGTACACCCATCACCCGAGTATTATAAAATGAAAAATTTGTGCTCAGCAGTAAGTCTAGTAACCATAACAGGCAGGACAATTACACATAAACCCTAGTAATTGTTGGTGATGCACAGGAATTAGCACAGTGGTTCTTAACCCTCCTAATGCTGTGACCCTTTAATACAGTTCCTCATGTTGTGGTGACCCCCTTGCCCTGCTTGGAAGAGGCCACAAGCCCCCTTTGGCAAGCCACTGCCATAGGTGCCATAGAGAACTTCCCTCTACAGGCACCCTCAGCCAATTGCAGCCTCCGGTGCCATTGACTGACATCCCATCCCCTCCAATCCCTCAAGCTATAACTCATTCTCCCCCACCTTCCTCCCTCTGCTCCTCCAGAGCCAAGCCGTTTGTGCCTTTTTCTTCATTGGATCATGGTGACCCCAAAGGGGTCCCTACCCCCAGGTTGGGAACAACTGCATTAGCAGGTAAACAAAATCTATTGGATTGACCAGCTTGCTTGTTTTCTACTTGAATCTTTGAAGCTTCACTGTGGCAATCTAATTTCATAAGAAAATTGCAGCTTTTGTCCACTGAGATATTTTGTATATGCCCAAGGATTTCTACATCCTTCCCTGGAACAACAATTTCTCCATCCTCATTAGTGAGGCTCAGTGGTTTCGGCATCTGGTTGGGAGTTCAGTTCCACACTGTGCCTCCTTGACAGGGGCACAACTCATTTGGGTTCGAGAGGAGGGTGGTGTATGAAGGAGAGACTGACGTTCAAGAAGTACAAATCCATAGACCAGTTAGGCACACAGATCTGGGTGGTTCTCTGGATTGTGGCCACTGTTATTGTACACAATTTTCCAACACAGTTTCAGAATGCACTCGTCTATTCTTTGAATTTGAATCTTTTATTCTGCATGCAAATCAGAAAATACTGTAATTGTTGCTGTTACTAATGGCTGTTTTGTGTTGCTAAGAAATTTGTTCCTATCTCACATCTTTGGAAATATAAAATCAAGAACTGGAACAGCATGTGGTTTGCAAACCTTTGTGAACTTTCAAGAAGTAGACGTCAGATCCTTATTAGACTGAATTGCTAGTTCCTTGCTATATCTGCTTTTCAGAACAGGTCTCAGAAATAAAGGTGGTTAAGCTTGCATTCTTATGTGAATTAATTGTTTACCAAAAGGTTAAAGGTAAAGGTCCCCCCCGCACATGCATGCTAGTTGTGTCTGACACTAGGGGCAGTGCTCATCTCCGTATTCAAGCCAAAGAGCCAGTGTTGTGCAAGTCCGTGGCCATGTGGCTGGCATGGCTGCAAGGAAACACTGTTTTACTGTCCCACTTTTTACAGCGGTACCTATTTAGCTACTTGCATTTACATGCTTTTGAACTGATAGGTTGGCAAGAGCTGGGGTTAGCAGTGGGAGCTCACTCCACTGCATGGCATCCAGGTTTTGAACTGCTGAGCTGCCGACTTTGTAGCCAACGGTTTTCAGTGCTCTAGCCTGCTAAGCTACCATGCCCCTAATTGTTTCCCTACTCCTACCTAAATTTGAGAGATGATGAGAACATTTTCTGATGGCAACATATTATATATACAGTACATCTCGTTGTAATATATTGTTACTACTTTTGCAAATCTGAGATGAAAGATTAATGTGTTATAGGAAGAAAGTGCACTCATGGGATATGTTGTGAGTATGTGATATGCTCAGTGAAATTTTAATATAGGTGTTATTGTTACAATTCTTAACTAGTGTATTGGTTTAATTTATCTGTGGTACACTTTGGTAATATACAGCACCTCTTTGTTGAAATATGAGACTGTAATTAAAATCACATTAGCATTTATAACTTGAAATTACCTTTTCTTTCATGTAGATATAATAGAACATTTAAATAAAAACAAATAAATCATTTTTTTTCTTCAGGTGGAATACACAGTAAATGAGATTACATTTACTGTGTATTCTTCTAGCTAGCATTTCTGAGTAAGGATAAAGAGTTTAAGCAGCAGAAATTCTTAAGCAGTTCCAAAAGCCTCTGATATACTATGAAACGTCTGACAACAATTTACATGTACTTTCATGTGCAGCAAATAAAACTCACACCAACGGGGCACCCACACTTAAAAAGTTTTTATGGCTTCTTCATACATTACTTCTAGAAGTGGTCATGTCGTAACATTCTAATCCAGCTGTGTGTGGGGGGGGGAGCTTATGAATGTATATCTCATGTAGATCCAATATCATGTATGGAAGTAGATTCTGGTTATGTAGTTCTGTGTGTTAACACACAGCTAAATTGTATACATTAAAGCCTGTTAAAAATCCCATCCAGAGGTTGCCCAAGAGTTATTTTGAACCCAGATGTAATAATACCTGAAAAATCAGGGCAGCAGGTGAGATAAGCTGGAGGGGAAAAAGAAGAGACTTCCAGTGTGATGTGTTGTTCTTTTATTGCATGTCTTAATAAGAACGATAATGCTTGGAAGCAGACCCTGTCGGCACAGTGGATAAATCAGTCTGGACAGTTATGGTAACTTCCTAGACTATTGCAGAAGGGTATGTAATAGAACTTAGTACATGCACATGATGTGTGTGTGTCGGAGGCAAAATTACCTTCGTTGAATATGGTTTGCATTTTTATTGGTGCATTACCTGTTTGCTTGTTTTTTAAAGGTGTTCTGTAACTCACACCTACCATGAAGAATGTGAACAACAAGAATTAAAGTTTTAAATCAATTGTGGTGCCCAACCAGTAGCAAGCAGAAGAGGATTTACGAAGATGGGGATGAGTCCTCCATTACTCTTGTACACACAAAAACAAAAACAAAAACAAAACAAAAACAGCTGAGTGGTAGCCAGCAGGATTTGAGTGTTTTTGAAAGAGCTGCATATGTGCAGCCTTGACTGCCCAATGCATAGTCCTTTGGAATAAAGGTGCCAAGATTTTGTTGCTCCTCATAAGCTCCCTGGTTATTGGAGGACAGCCCTTTGTATAACGTAAGATCTTCCTGGGTTTTGATCATTAGCTTTAGGTATTACATGTTGAGTAGGAGGAAGAGACTGTCCCATGGTTGCTGTTGAAGCAATAGTTCACTTTTGGACCTCTTGTTTATGGACCGAGGGGGGGCACCAACATGTCCTTCATCTCAGGCACCCAAATATTTGGGGCTTCCCTGGCAACAGAGTGTTTCACTGTTTCCCTTCTGCCAGTCAGACTGTGACATCAATTAAGAGATGGGAGAGCATGCCATGTTTGGCAGTGGTGGGAAAGCTGGCCTTGGAAAAGATGCCAAGAAAGAAACTTCTATCTCAGAAAAAAGAAAAACATGAAAAAATGAAATGAGGAAGGGAGGTGGGGAACAACCACCACTTTCTCCCCCTTTCCCTGGCTGGTACTAACTGAAAAGTAGGAAAAGTGACTGTCCCTCTGCCACAAATAAAACATCTGCATTGCTAAGGACTTCTCGGCCTGGTGGGTGTCCTTAAATACACTTGAAAGGTAGTGTAAATACATTTGAATAGAGTGCAGCTGGCAGGCATGGGATTGTGGTTGAAGGTTTGAAATCTAGATGTGGTGTTGGTGTATATGAGAAGATTTGATGAGACTGAGGCAACAATAGCACACTGCTGTAGTTGGAAGTGAACGAGAGTCAAAATATGTCTGCCTTTAGAATTAGTCTATTTTCTGTGTAGATAACCCAGAAGAAGGAAATCCATGATGTTCCCACTCACAGTGAAGGATCTGCAAACAGATATTTTTCTAAAGAGCCCAAACTACATCAATGCATCGAATCAAGGGCATGGAGAAAGAGAATCATATGCAGAGACTTATATGTTGCATATAGTAGTAAACTCATATTAATAAATTGTTAAGTGCTATGTCAAAAGGAAGAACAGCAAGGAGATGTCAGCTACAAAATAATAACAGTGACCAAACAACAGCACTCTTCCCTCCCAAACACACACACACACACACACACACACACACACACAAGGTGCTTTTGAACTTAGAGGTTGTCACAGCCAAATATAGCTTTGTGATTTAAATGTATCACTAACTACCAAATAAGGAGGAAATACCGCCATACAATAGGATCTGACTCTAATAGCTATCAACACATGGATATAATGTTTGCATAAGAAACTTAAGTACCTACATCGATATCAGGACTTTGGATTTTTTTTTTAAAAGTACATTTTTCTATCTTATGATTCCCCATTATTTCTTTACTATATGCTCACCTCTTCAGAAAATTAACAATGATTAGAAAGGTTAGCTACGTACAGTGGGTCATGGCATAATAAAATGATTTATGTCTTGTAAAAATGCTACCACCCAACTCTTTAACTAGCATGGTCAGTTATTCAGGGAGTTGTTTAAAAACATCAACTGACTTTTCATTTTATTATTAATGCTTTTGAGCAGAGGTGTTTATCTGTTATGAAGTAGAATCTAACTAGAAGCAAGGAGGAGTCAGGAGGAATAGCGATAGAGATTCCCGCAGCCAACACCCCTTGAAGTCAGGTTCATGTGTTATTGCTGCACTAGAATGCAGCAGTAGGTATTGTGCAACAGAGCAATTCAGTATTTCACAAGGCAACTGTAAGAATGGGAGGACCTAACAAAAATAAATACACCATAACTTTGAAAATGGATCTTGGAGCAAATTGGAGAAATCGTAGCAAGCAGTCTGTTCTTGTTCTTTGCCAAATTAGGGGACATTTGGACAAACGGTTCATGGGTTATGATATTTTAAAAGCCAAACTGCTCCCTCCCCATGCATACACCAGGGATCTTTTCTGTCTGCAGGTTTAGAACCTGCTTATCTTGAAAGATAATGGTTTGCCACAGTTACTGCTTTGTTAATTGGAAGGAATCCAAGCTTCAAGGAGGTTAAACACTGACTTTGAAACAATCTATTTCAAAGGGGGAAAACCTCTGATTTTCTTAGAAGCATGAATTTTCTAAACAAACAATGTTATAAATTTGAGAGCCGGGAAGGGAGATTTTTGACCCAGCCAGTTAGGATCAAATTTAATAACTTTTCAATTCCTTACTGGCCAAGCAGGTATTACAAAGACTTTCTGGTTTTGGTCTAAAAATGTTTGGGAAGATATTTTAGAAAATAGGGAATAAATATTCAGATACTCGCTCTTTAAATTGTGAAATTACCAGTTTCCACCTTTTGGCAGGGGATGTTAGTAGATGTTTGGAGCCTAGTCTACCCAACTTGTCACTATACTTTTTGCTAATTAACAACAACAAAGACTAGTGTGTCATCAAGTTACTTCTGATGTATGGTGACTAAATGAAATATTGACTTCCAAAATATCCTGTCACTGACAACTCGGCTCACATTTTGCTAACAAACAACATCTCATGTTAGGTTGCTTGCACTGCCCCCACTTCCTAGCAATATTATCTTTTCTATTAAGTTCTTCTCAAATCATGCAAATGACAGCTGTTGAGTAAACCCATTTCATGTTAGGTCTTTCTTTTTTATCGAATCATAAAATAGCGAAGTTGGAAGGGACCTATAAGGCCATCAAATCCAACCACCTGTTCCATGAAGAAATACAAACCAAGGGATATCTGCCAGGGGGTTGTCCAAATTTCATTTGAATGCCTCTAGTGTTGGAAGACTCACCACCTCCAGAGGTAATTGTTTCCATTGTCATACTGTTCTAACAATTAAGAAGTTTTTCTTGATATTCAGTCGAAAGCTGGGTTCTCTTAATTTGAGCCCATTGTTGCATGCTCTGCACTGTGGGATGATCAAGAACAGTTTCTGCCCCTCTTCTGTATGATAGTCCTTCAGATATTTGAAAAGTACTATCATACAACTTCTCAGTCCTCATTTCTCTAACCTTGTTCCTATTGGTGCATCACATTTATACTGCACCAACAGTATACTGTAGTGTATTCTAGTATTTATTTATTTATTTATTGCATTTATATCCCGCTTATCTTCAATTTTGAACTCTAAGCGGCTTACAACAATGGACTACATGTATTACAAAAGCAGAACAAAATACAATATGCATTAACAGACAAATAATACATCATTACATACAAATTAAAACCTAGAGGCACCTCAGCAAATCATTAAAACCTAACATTATAGGCATGACGATGGCGGGGAAAAAAAAATTAATAAAGATCGCCAAAGGCCTCCCGGAATAGATGGGTTTTTAAAGCCTTCCGGAAGGCCAGCAGGGACTCTGCAGAGCGCACTTCAGAGGGGATGGAGTTCCAAAGGCTAGGGGCCGCCACCGAGAAAGCCCAATTTCGAGTACTCGTTTTTCGGGCCTCTCGAGGGGTGGCGACCTGAAGCAAGTGCGCTCGCGCCTGCCGAACGGGCCGGGCCGAGGTGGATCGCTGAGCGATACGCTCTGCCAGGTAGTCCGGTCCCAAGCCATGGAGGGTTTTATAAACTAAAACCAGGACCTTGAATCTAATCCAGGCCGCAACGGGCAACCAGTGCAGGCGGGCCAGGACTGGTGTGATGTGCTCGTGACGACGCACACCCCCCACCAGCCTGGCTGCCGCATTCTGGACCCGCTGCAGGCGCCGGAGGAGATTCAAGGGCAACCCCATGTAGAGAGCGTTACAGTAGTCCAGCCTCGAGATCACCAGCGCTTGGACCACTGTTCTCAGAGAGTTCGCGTCCAGGTACAGGCGGATCTGGGCGATCCGACGGAGATGGTAATAGGCGGACCTGGTCACCGACGCCACCTGGGACTCCAAGGTAAGCGCCGGGTCCAGGAGCACACCCAGATTCCGCACCCTTTCCGCGAGCTGGAGGGGGATCCCCCCCAGACGGGGAAAAGGGCCACCGAACCCAGACGGCGAGCTCCCAAAGAACATAACCTCCGTCTTCTCAGGGTTGAGCTTAAGCCTGTTCGCCCCGGTCCAGGCCAGGACGGCCTCCAGGCACCCGTCGAGAACTTCCACAGCTTCCACAGCAGAGGTGTTAAAGGAGAGATAGAGCTGCGTGTCATCAGCGTACTGATGACAGCAGACTCCAAAACTCCTGATGACCCCCGCCAACGGCCTTACATAGATGTTAAACAGCATGGGGGACAGAGACGACCCCTGTGGAACCCCACAAGGGAGAATCCAAGGGGCCGATAACTCCCCCCCATGCTGAACATACTGGGGCCGGCCCTCCAGGAAGGAACGGAGCCAACTGCGAGCAGTGCCTCCGATTCCAACCTCAGAGAGCCGGTCCCGTAGGATACCGTGGTCGACGGTATCAAAGGCCGCTGACAGATCCAGGAGGACCAACAGGGTAGAGTATTTTTTGTATTTCTATTATACAGTATGTGTATGGTAAGATAGGCACAGGTGACTAATTTTTGCTCTAGTTCAGCTTTGGCTTGATTCAGCACAAACTTTTCTTCTTTCCTATCTTTCCAATCTTTATGGTTCCCTTCCAACATTACATTTCAAATTTCAAATGACATGATTTTTGTTCTTGTCTTTCTTTTACAAGGAATGGATGGTTTTGACATTGGTTTCCAATGATATTCCCTGCTTGCTTGCTTATTTATTTATTTATTTATTTATTTATTTATTTATTTATTTATTTATTTCTTTATTTCTTTATTTATTTATTTAGCTTGTATGCCGCCCACTACCCAAAGGTCTCTGGGCGGCTCACAATCAAAATAAATAATTCAGGCAATTAAAACATCAAAATTGCAATAAAATTTAAACAATAAAAACATTTAAATACAATAAATACAATACATTAAAACACTACACTAAAATTGCCATCAGGACCCACAATAATCAGTTTAAAAACTTCTGGAACTGGAAGGTTTTTACCTGGTGCCGGAATGTCATCTACGTCAGCGCCAGGCCGGTCTCAATTGGGAGGGTGCTCCATAATCTGGGGGCTACCGAAAAGGCCCTGTTCCTACAAGCCATCACTTTCACCTCCTTGAGGGATGGCTCCTTCAGGAGGGCTCCGTGGCTAGATCTTAATTGCTGGGTAGGTTCATATGGAAGGAGGCGATCCTTCAGGTATCTAGGTCCTAAGCCGTTTAAATTTAAATCTCTTCCTTTTTTATTTCAAAAAGCAGAGGACAATTTTTGGAAAACATGCACACAACGTGTCCATAGAGTTTTTGGACATCCTTGAGCTTTTCAGCTTTTCCTTAACTCACGGAAAGGACTTGGAAACTTGAGCATAGATTTCTAGTCTGCATTGTGTGGCGTGAACATAGCAACATTATTTTATCCAAGACGATAAATCCGTTTCCCCATTTTATGTGTTGTACCTACTCACACCTTTGCTTCACCACTCCATTAAATCCAAAACAGCCCTTCAAAATAATTTGGCACAAAGGGAGTACAGCCCCATACAAGTTGTTCTTGCTTCTGTCTTCTCCCAATAACATCAGTATAGATCACATGCTCATCTTCTACACTATGGGTGACACCTTCATAGGCTGCTAGAAAAATTAAAAAAAGGTGCTGAGCTGTTGGGAGCAAGTTCCCTTTTTCAAAGCAGGATTGAAAGTCCAGACATGGCAAGGGATGTATTTTGCCAGGAGAGAGTTCTTAAAAGTTCACTTGGCAAGATGGATGCCAGGCTTCTTCTTGGAAGGCACGAAGCTGCATGGTCCGTTGGGGCTGGACATCACAGATCAATTCAAACAAAGGGGAGCATGGTTTGTGCACCTCCCTCCGCTTACACCCATCCTCTTTCTATTGGTTCTTCGAGGCATAGAACCCCTGATTGGCCAGCGGTGGGGATGAAGTATGAGGTTAATACATAGAACCATATTCTCCACTGGGGGTGGAGGAAGTATTTTTGGGGTAGAATTTTAAAAAGTCCCACTAGGTAGGTCTGAATCTATATGAGGGAAAAATTAAACTCCCTTTTTGAAAAGCCAGGAAATTCAATTCATTACAAAGACAAACAAACAAGCAGAAACTGGTTTATGAAACTGGTTTATGAATGTGCTTCTGTACTCGCAATCCAAAAAGCCAGGAAATGGCCCAGTATTTTTGCACAATATTGTGCCTGCATTGCCTGCAGGAAAAAGGATGCTAAGCTTTGTATAACAAAGGGCAGCCTGAAAGTTTACAACACCAATCAAGGTGGCAGCAATCAATATTGGTCTACAGCAGTTCTTCCTACCCTGGAGATCACAAAAACCACGGGGGGATCTGTGATGATCTGTCAAGCCCACACCCTCCATAGTAACCAGTCTCTCAATTAAAGCATTAGAAGCAACTTCAGTTTTCATAATAGCATTTTAATAACACACCGATGGAACCTGAGATAACTCAACTTTAACATCTTTATCTCCCTGGATTTGCTGACGGGGGGTAGAATGTCCTTTTTCAGTAGCTTCAACTTCCCCTTCAGAAGCATGCACATAAGAAGAGAATGTAATAACATCTCAACCCATAAAGATGGGGACCTATTATACAGCCTTCCACTCAGGGATGAGACGTCCAACTTATAGCCAGTTACCAAGCCATCCTGCCTGGGTCCTTGTTGTATCTGACCGGGAGTTGTTTCATCCCAGGACTGATCCCATGGGAAGACAGACATTTTAGGCTTTGTAATTAGGGTTTCCAACCTCAGTAGGGAGGTTCCAGGCTTTCTTGTTGTTCCACTCAGCCTCAGCCACTTTCTCATGCCCCACCCCCAAGTGGCTCCCTCACCCATCCATGGGCCTTCTTTTACTCCTCCCTTCCAGTTTTCCTCCCCTACTCCTCCTTTCCTCTCCTCAGCACAATAGCTTACTGCCTGCCCTCCCTCAGCCCGTCTTCTTTATATCCTTTCTTCCCTCCAAAACCATCATCCCTAACTATATCTCCAATCTACAGCTTCTTTTTGATTCTGTATCCAAACTGGCTATTTCCAGCCCCAAATCCACATCTCTTCAGGATTTATTTCTGGTTTTTGAATGGGAGGGGATGGTGCACCAGTTCTGGTCTTCTCACAGGGCCACAAAGTATTTTGTGTGTGGGGGGGGGCGGTCCGAGTCACCTTATTTGTGTATTTTTATTGTACTTTTCACAGGCATGAAACTGACTCAAACAATGTTCTTGAAGTGGATGTTCTTTATATTATTTGAGCCCAGAACTTTAAAAAAATTACCTTTTCATACTACAGCTCCTAGATTCTTCTACTTGGCATCTGGGAGGCACAGGCTAGAGAAGGCTACCCTAGAAGCCTTTGCACAAAGCACTCACCAAAAAAATCAAGTTGCTTCTAACAGCAGCTGATGAATTACATGTATATGTGTGTACTGCTATTCTCATTAACATTAATACTGTGTTTTAGTATTAATCTTCTTTGGGATCAGATCTGGACAAAGAGCCTGTCCACAGTGGTATATAGTTATGGTATATGGTTCCCTGATAGCACTATTAGACACAGGGGTGGGGGGAAAATACCTCAACAGCTTGTGTTCCACTTAAAATAATCCATCCTTCCCCATTAAGAACTGGCCTGTATCTTTATGGAACAGGGCTAGGGCATGTAATATTTTTGGGTTCCTTTGAGATGCATAATAGCTCTTTGTTCTGCCTTTGCAGATGAGTACCAAGAGTTAAAATGGATTGTACTGAAGATAAGGATATTTTTCAGCCCTGGCCAAATTGCACCAAATTTCAAAGGGTGTACAGGCCAAAAGCTAAAACATGTGGCGCCTTGGGTAGCTTTATCTGATCAAGGGATGAACTGCCCCCCCACCCCAAAAAGAAGCTGTCTCCTGTCTGTCTGTCCCACAAACTCCATCTATAACCACCCATTGTTGAGCAAGTCATATGTATGGTGAGGCATCAATACACATGGCAGAGCAGAGCAGTGTGTTCCCGGAATTGGTCATTCTGCTACTTTTGTAAGCTCTATTTTGTCCAACCCACATGGAAGGAACAGGGAAATGTGATTCAGACAAATATTTAGATTTTTTTTTAAAAAAAAAATTGGTTCAGAAATTCAAGGAAGAGTTTCATGTTTCAGATACATTTTTTCCTAGTTCTCTGCTTTTTTTTTATTAAAAAAATAGAGTAATCAGTGGGAGAAGCGGATTTCTAAAGGGGAAAAAGGAACTGTGCTATTTAATTGGTAGATTTTAGAGGTGAACAAAGAAAGAGACCCAGTTAAAGGTTATCTGAAATAGTGGTTTTGAAGAAATCAAAAATCACCACACATTTGATACTACATTCTGTATCCGACCTTAAAATGACAGCATCACAGCAAGTGCACAGGTTTTCAAGAAGAATATTGTTCAAGCGGTTAACCAACCTTGATCTCTCATCTGAGACATTTGAGCATGTAATGCTATCAAAGCAGTCACCCTGAATGTTCTGAGGTTAATTTTCAAAAATTCTGTGAGCCACGTCAAACTCTTGAAACACTTGCCTCGTTTATCAGGTCAGCAGCTGACTGCAGCTGAGATGGAGCCATTAAGACAAAGGAGGTACCGCCCCACCTCAAACTCAAGCCACCCCCAGTCACTCACTTCTTGGACACAGGTCATGTGTCAGAGCCACTTGAAGGAAAAACATCTTAAGGAAGCCACTTGAAAGCTAAACTCTATTTCAGTGTAATAGCTGTTCTGTGCCTTTATATGGCTCTAGGCTGGGTTCCATACTATGTGCACTGATAAAGTGGGGTGGGAGGAATACCAACCCTTTAATTACAGAGGACTATAGCCCTCTAATCTACTATGTTCTTTTCTGTGCTGGAGAAATCAGATGTGGCTCATAACCAAAGAAGTTCCTGAACCAGAGGGAAATCAAAGCAAAGATGGTAGATACTGAAGCTAACAAAAACAGAAAAGCAGTAGGGAGATGGAAAAGGTACAGATCGTTATCAACCCAAAGGTCAGAGTCAGGCCAGTATCTAACATAATCCACAAGAAAGATCCATAACAACATAAGATCATAAGAAGAGCCATGCTGGATCAGGCCAACAGCCCATCTAGTTCAGCTTCCTGTATCTCACAGTGGCCCCAGCAGATGTGTCTGGGAGTGAACAAGACTAGATATCTATCTCCTGATACCACTCCCCTGCATCTGGCCCTTGAAGTATCCCGGTTTTAAGCCTGGAGATTACACATCTCCATCATGGTTTGTAACCTGTGATGGACTTTTCCTCCAGAAATCTGTCCAGTCCCCTTTTGAAGGCATCCAGGCCAGATGCCATCACCACATGCTGTGGCAGGGAGTTCCACAGACTAACAATGTGCTGGGTGAAAAAATATTTTTTATTGTCTATTCTCACTCTCCCAGCCCTCAATTTGAGTGAGTTTCCCCTAGTTCTGGTATTTTGTGAGAGGGAGAAGAACGTCCCTCTATCCAATTTACTCATGCCCTGCATTATTTTGTGTGTCTCAATCGTATCCCACCCCCCCAGGCACCTTTTTCCCAGCCTAAAGAGCCTCAAATGTTTTAGCCTTTCTTCATAAGGGAGGTGCCCCAGCCCAGTAATCATTTTAGTCACTCTCTTCTGCACCTTTTCCAGTTCCACTATGTCTTTTTTGAGATGTGGTGACCAGAATTATACATAGTGCATAGTGCAAACTGCCCAGAAGTCTGAAGCAGGGATCCAGGCACACAGGAAACAAGTACAAGAGTTAATAGACATGTTATCCCAAGTAGCTTAAGAACATAAGAACATATGAAGAGTCATGCTGGATCAGGCCAACAGCCCATCTAGTCCAGCTTCCTGTATGTCACAGTGGCCCCACCAGATGCGTTTGGGAGCGCACAAGACTAGATATCTGTCTCCTGATACCAGTCCCCTGCATCTGGCCCTTGAAGTACCCCGGTTTTAGGCCTGGAGATTACACATCTCCATCATGGTATGTAACCTGTTATGGACTTTTGCTGCAGGAATCTGTCCAATTCCCTTTTGAAGGCATCCAGGCCAGATGCCATCACCACATCCTGTGGCAGGGAGTTCCACAGACTAACAACGCGCTGGGTGAAAAAATATTTTCTTTTGTCTGTTCTTACTCTCCCAGCCCTCAATTTGATGGATGTCCCCTAGTTCTGTTATTTTGTGAGAGGGAGAAGAGCTTCCCTCTATCCACTTTACTCATGCCCTGCATAATTTTGTACGTCTCAATCATATCCCCCTTCAGGCGCCTTTTTTCCAGACTAAAGAGGCCCAAATGTTTTAGCCTTTCCTCATAAAGGAGGTGCCCCAGCCCGGTAATCATTTTGGTCGCTCTCTTCTGCACCTTTTCCAGTTCCACTATGTCTTTCTTGAGATGCGGTGACCAGAAATGTACACAATACTCCAGGTGGGGCCTTACTATTGTTTTGTATAATGGCATTATAATGTTGGCTGTTTTATTTTCAATCCCCTTTTTGATCATCCCTAGCATGGAATTGGCCTTCTTCACCGCTGCCATACATTGGGTAGACACCTTCATGGAGCTGTCCACCAACACACCAAGATCTCTTTGCTGATCCATCACGGATAACTCAGAGCCCATGAGTTGATAGATGAAGTTTGGATTTTTTTGCCCCAATATGCATTACTTTACATTTGGTTACATTAAAACGCATTTGCCATTTCTCAGCCCATTCCCCCAGTTTGGAGAGATCCTTCTGGAGTCTTCACAATCGTCTCTGGTTTTTACCACACGGAAAGGTTTTGTGTCATCTGCAAACTTGACCACCTTACTGCTTATCCCTGTCTCCAGGTCATTTATGAACAGATTGAAAAGCACTGGTCCCAGGACAGAGCCCTGGGGCACACCGCTTTTCACCTCTCTCCATTGTGAAAATTTCCCATTGACACCTACTCTTTGTTTCCTGGATCTCAACCAGTTATCAATCCATAAGAGGACCTGCCCTCTTTTCCCCTGACTGTGCAATTTTCTCAGCAGCCTTTGGTGAGGGACTGTGTCAAAAGCCTTTTGAAAATCCAGATAGACTATATCCACCGGTTCACCCAAATCCACATGCCTGTTGACATTTTCAAAAAATTCTAAAAGGTTTGTCAGACAAGACTTACCCTTACAGAAGCCATGCTGATTTTCTTGTGATTCCAGCTGGGCTGCTGGAGCCCCACTTAGCTTTCAGTTGTAGATGGGAAGCAAGAGGAAGCATTTTGTCACAGTATTTGGTCCATGGTCTCTCTTTAGGCAAGAGAAGACTGTCTTGAGGAGGCTCTTTTCTCTCAAGGAGCCCTTCCTCCTACCTGAGCACTTATTCTTGAGACTTCAGGCTGGCCCTGTGCGTTGAGCTATGTCTGTTCTTGTGGACTAGACAGGGATCCCACTTCCTCCTTTGACTTGACTTTGTCATACATAGGCTTGGACTCCTGGCTCTCTGGGACTGAGCAGTTCTTCTTCCCTGCTAGGACTTGGTTTTGGAGCATTGAGTTCAACCTTACCAGAGAATTCCTCTGACAGGGAGATGACACTCCATTCCTCAGTGTTAAGAATGATGATCACCTTCCTGCTTCCAGATCAATAATAATGGATGCAAAAGGGTGATAAAGCAAAGTGTTCTGGTTATATACTGCCCCATACCACTTCAAGTAGTCTCTGGGTGGTTTACCATTTAATTACAGTATGCAGGCTACACATTGTCCCCACCCCCCACCCCTAGCAAGCTTGGTATTCATTTTACTGACCTCAGAAGTATGGAAGGCTGAGTCAACCATGAGCCGGCTACCTGGGATTGAACGCCAGGTCGTGAGCACAGTTTTAGCTGAAGTACAGGTATTTAACCACTGTGCCATGAGTTACAATACATTACATTACATTACAATACAACTTTTTAAAAGAATGCTTGAGACATGCACATGGGCAGGAATTAGCTGCTTCCAGTACACCTCTTCTGCTTGCATACTGTGAGTACTGTATTTGGAAAGGGAAGCAACTCAAGGTTTGTTTTCTGCTTTTCTGTTGCTGTACCTTGCTGGGTTACCCTGCAGTATACAGTGTATATGTATAGTAGAATGATTTCTGTGACGTGTATGCTAAACTTTGAAACTGGGAGAACAGTTCTCTCTTTATTCCACTTGTCCCCACCTCCCCGACTAGACTGGAAGGAGAGTTTTTTTTAAAACAAACTTTTTAAAACAAACTTTAAAAATTTTTTTTACTCTTCAGGGATCATATGCCTGTCTTCTAAGAACCAAGCCCTATGGATTGGTAGCATTTATTCTTAGGAAATGTGTATAGGATTATATTTCACAGGTAAATAATACTTGTATTTTGTCTTTCTTACCTATCACAAATTCTCCCCATGAGAAAGAACATCTGGTTCCCCAGAGTGAGGGTGGTGTTCTGTCCAGAGGGGATTAAAAGTGGAAGTAGAATGAGGGGAGGGGAAAGATGGGCTCTGAGTTATCCCTGACGGATCAGGAAAGAGATCTTGGTGTGTTGGTGGGCAGTTCCATGAAGGTGTCTCCCCAGTGTGTGGCAGCGGTGAAGAAGGCCAATTCCATGCTAGGGATGATCAAAAAGGGGATTGAAAATAAAACAGCAAACATTATAATGCCATTGTACAGGATGATAGTAAGACCACACCTGGAGTACTGTGTACAATTCTGGTCACCGCATCTCAAGAAAGACATAGTGGAACTGGAAAAGGTGCAGGAGAGAGCGACTAAAATGATTACGGGGCTGGGGGAACCTCCCTTATGAGGAAAGGCTAAAACATTTGGGCCTCTTTAGTCTGGAAAAAAGGCGCCTGAAGGGGGATATGACTGAGACGTACAAAATAATGCAGGGCATGAGTAAATTGGAAAGAGCTACGTTCTTCTCCCTCTCACAAAATACCAGAACTAGGGGACATCCACTCAAATTGAGGGCTGGGAGAATGAGAATAGACAAAAGAAAATATTTTTTCACCCAGCATGGTGTTAGTCTGTGGAACTCCCTGCCACAGGATGTGGTGATGGCATCTGGCCTGGATGCCTTCAAAAGGGAATTGGACAGATTCCTGGAGGAAAAGTCCATCACAGGTTACAAACCATGATGGAGATGTGTCATCTGCAGGCTTAAAACTGGGGTACTTCAAGGGCGAGATGCAGGGGACTGGTATCAGGAGACAGATATCTAGTCTCATGCGCTCCCAAACGCATCTGGTGGGGCCACTGTGAGATACAGGAAGCTGGACTAGATGTGCCTTTGGCCTGATCCGGCATGGCTCTTGTTATGTTCTTAAGAAGAGGTTAAAACAAATGGAAAAATACAGTTGAGAGAGAGGAGGGCATTATATATTTTATATTGTTTGGTCATAGATTTGGGTAACTTGATGTTGGTATTGTGAAAACCTCCACCCGGATCCTTCCACGGGTCTGTTAGTGTGATATCATCTGCCAGATGCCACCAAAGACTGATGATCTATGATTTAGGCCTGTCAATTGCTAAAAGAAGGCAGAAATTCCCTTTTCTTTTCTGGAAGAGGGAAAAATACTATTTGGCTTTAGCCCATAACCATCTTTCATTGGTTTCTTTCTGAAGTGTAATGAAAACGTTCCACAGGAATTTGCAAGTTGATATTTTAAGGCTTGCTTGTCTGTTCATGTTTTGTCCTTGGCTATTCTTTGGTGGGGTAAAGAATGCCACTCTAATGAATTTGTGGCTGAGAAGGATTTGGGTAGAAAGCAATAAGCAGTGGCAGCTGGCATAACACTCAGAGGTAAGGAGCAGCAAGGAGGTGACGGGGCAAAAACCAGGAGAAAAACACAACAAATGCTGTAGAAGGCAGCAATACAGAAGGGCTCTTTGTATTGCTATTTAAATTACCACGCTTTAGCTTAACTGTGGCTACCCACAGTCTTAAATAAAGGGCAGCCCCTTCATCATCTGCCCTGTCTCTTTAGGCCAGTGAACGGTGGTGCCACATTCTTCTGGCAGTTGTTTCTAGGGATGGAGCTGAGTCCTCATTTCCATGTATGTATGTATGTATGTATGTATGTATGTATGTATGTATGTATG
>JAHTLZ010000122.1:22699458-22728601 GCA_023846285.1 Phrynocephalus versicolor | reverse complement strand
ACACACACACACACATTTATACAGTGTTTTCTTTTCATTATGACACTCTAGATGGCATACATGGAGTTCCTGTACAATTTCCATCCATTCAACAGGTTAGCTTCAGAGAATGTGCAATGTTGTGTGCTCTCACTCCTACTATGACCTGAATACAGTAAATTAGGAACTGCCAGATATTTGAAAAGGGCAAAATTCTTGGCTTCCAGATCATGATAGCAATAGTGTTAAATCTGAAAATGAAAATATGCTATAAGTGTGTAAATGTGTAGGATGATTGCTTCACCTCTCACTGATGTCTGAGTTTGTCTGTTATAATGTGATTAGATCAAACTGTAAAAAGGAGTTTGGAGCTGTGCAACCATTAAAACAAACAAAGTCAAAACTAGACTATGGGTGATACCTTCATAGGTTGCTAGTAGAAAAATAAAAAAGTTGCTGAGCTTTCGAGAACACAAGTCCTCTTTTTCAAAGCAGGTATAAAGTCCAAACAGGGCAAGGGATGTAATTTGCCAGAAGAGAGTTCTTAAAAGTTCATCTGGCAAGATGGATGTCAGGTTTTCTTCATGGAAGGCACAGAGCAGCATGGTCCGATGGGGCTGGACTAAACAGGCTGATTCTAATTTCAGATTGTGGCTTCTTAGTTAATCGTAGTTTGAAGAAGACATGATGTGCTGAGTTCAAAGATGGCATGAGACTGTGGTTTATTCAAAATGAGACCTGGCAGCAAGAGCTTTGTATGGAGGTTTACGCTTCACTGTGGCTCAGTTTTGCACTGCTAAATTATGGGATTAGTGTCATTTCTGATTGGGTTTTCTGCATGGGCTGCTTTAAATCTGTAGCTGATATGTAAACGCATGTATTAATTATTCTTATAGTATTGGACAAAATAGGGCCTACAAAAATTTGTCTTGTATGGTTTATACATCAAATTGAAGTGTAGCTGAATTAACCTTGATATTCTGACATTTGCACTTTTAAAAAATGTATTCAAAGTAAATGAGATGTGCTCTCCATGACTGTTGATTACATTCATCCTGTCTTGTTAAAGGCATGATTGATAGACTTAATTTTTTCCAATGAATTCTCATTTCCTTTTTGCATCTAAGACACACAACTGAAGGGCAACATGTAACCCAAATATAACACCATCTACCTGTTTTGCATAACACCAGTGTTTCAGTACATCTGTATCAATAGCTAGCATGAAACTGTAGCAGCCTAATGGCCGGTATACAGGGAGCTGGAAGTGCTTAGTATGGTAAAAACGGAATAGTGAGATGACCAAGGAGAAACAATATTAGGGATATTCCCCCAATACAGGTTGTTATCTATAGCCTCAAATAGCTTCTTAAGAGCATCCGGAAGATGAGCCACAGCAACTGGACTTTCTCGTTAGGTTGAAACATTTCACTACTCATCTAAATCTGAGGATAGTTGGTAGGAGACCTCCAATTTATCCCCAATGCTGAATTCATTTCACCCTGGTCTGAATAGGCTTGTTAGTTGGACAATGGACATGCGTGTGTAAAAATCACACCTCTGCAGCCCCTCCCAACATTTATTAAGCATGAGTCCCAATACCTATTAAGCATGGGTCATTAGCAGTGGCCTCCCTGGTGGATGTTCCATTGTCCATCTAACCTGCCTATTCAAGTGTCCGACTAGCCTTCCTCAGACCGAAGAAGCTATTTGGATGAGTAGAGAAAAGTTATGACCTAACAAGAAGTCCACTTGCCATGGACAACCTGGGACCTCACTAGATGACTGAGAATCTTCACAAAGTTCTGAAAATTATGCATCAGACAATATGTTCCTTGATGTTTTAAGAATGACATAACTACAGGGAAACAAGAATGAATATATTGTCCGATGCACTTTAGGCTTGAATATGCCAAATTATATGTCTACACTAAAGATATGTGCAAACACTGGTTGTCTATTCCTCTGGGATTGTAGAAACAGAATATTAAAACTTTACTGGTGGCTGCAGAGTAAATAAGGAAAATACTATTCTTGACATTGTTATTGTCACAAATAAACATTGTGAGATAACAGTCATTACTGAAAATGCCGTATGACAGAGCATTGAGCAAGAATCATAAGACACCACTCTTGGTGAGCCTGAGAAAATGAGACTTTTAGAATGAACGTGGCTTTAATTTCCTCACTGAAGAACACTGTTACTTCTATCCTGCTTTGTAGTTGTTAACAGAAAAAGAAGAGCTATGTGTGTTCGGGTACAGATGATTGGAAACGAAGCCGTGCTCTTGGCGTGACCATCAGGGGTTATTTTCACTTGTCAGTGTACTTGATGTGTGGGAAGTCCAAAGTTGTGGAAAGAGCAAAATCTTTAACAGCATTCTGAGACAGCTTTGAGAATTTGTTCTCACACTGGGCATTATTGAAATATAACTTATATAAGTATTTTTGTCACTAAAAAGCCAAGGAAATTTTGTTCCAGATAGGATTCATAACAAGGGACTTCTGTGTGAAACAAAGCAGTTTAGAGTAAAAAAAAAAAACTTCACTCAAGAAAATATAGTTGCTGCAGAAAATACAACAACAATATTTATTTGGTCCAACTAATAAGATAAAAATACATACATGTAGTTTTAAAAGGATAAAAGAGTAAAACCATTACAAAATTTTAAGATAGTTAAAACAGCTTAGGTAGTAAAAGTGAATTATACAAACATTGTGCAATTCATGATTATATTAAGAGCTAACAGAGGCCAAGGTTGTCTTCCGTATTCTTTGGGCAAAGAAAAGAAACTTGGCAAAGATTCAGTGGTCCTCATGTTTGGGTCACTTAATAAATATTTTAAATACCAGTTCAGTGTCCTACCTGGGAAGACACTCATTATGGGATTGAGTAATTTAATACGCTAATTTCTATAAAAATTACATACAAAAAGGACATGATTCAATGTTTCAATTTCTTTGTTATTACAAGGACACAATCGGTTTTCGTAAGGGACGCCAGAGTAAGGGCGCTTTTACGCGACCCCTAAGATCCGCTCGTCCCTTAAATTCGGACCAGCGATCTTAGGGGTTTGTCGCTCTTCGTGCGTCTCCACCCTGGCTGCTGGCTGCTTGAGGGAGGGAGGGAAAAAAAGGACAAAAGAAGAAAGCCTTACCTCCCTGGTGCCGGTGGGAGCTGCCAGGCGAGCCGCCGGTGACTTCCTGGTTGCTCTTAAAGGGGCGGGAGGCAAAAAACAAACACAAAAACAAGCGAGGAGAGCCCAGCACATCTGCATTAAATATTTTTCACCATCAAAGAACAGGTACAAGAAAAGTGCAGCTGGGTCGCGCTTAGGTGGGCGGGGTCGCACTTAATTGTCTGCAAACTCCAGACCTGGTGGGGAAACATTTTTAAGGTCCGGAGCTTGCAGCCCGCTGAGCTTAGGGGTCGTGTATAAACGCCCTAACACCCATCTAAAATTGCAGATTGAAGGCAGTTAAATCGAGCTCTTGAGAAAACATGCCGATATTTGGGGATAGTCAGATTTTTCAGGTATTGAGCACTTTGTGAAAATTTAAAGTTTAGTCCAAAATGCAGAATGGAGCAAGTTTTCCGTGCAGAAAATAGCAAAATTAAACTGTATTGAATATGTAGTTTTTCCACTGGTGGCCCTGTCTGTTCCTACTTCTTTTCTCTTTATAATTCTCTGCTGCCTCACTACCCTAGTTCTTGCTTTCTTCTTAGCTGTCACTTACAAATGCTTCAATCAGCAGTTGAGCCTTACACTGTCAGCCATGGTACGGGTGGGACAGCTGTCTTTCTACAGGAGCTACAAGAGCAGGTACGATTAGGCTGTTCAGATATATATCCCTTACATATTTTAAGAATATTTTAAAAAATGTGTCCAGCAACACCTCAGATACCTCAAAAACCCTATTGAGCTTGTCATAAGCTGCAGACTCCTTTTTTCTTAGCATTTGTACCAATGCAGTCAGGCTTCACGCATCTTGTCAGCGAATGGTGCACTGCCGTATTTTGATCACGTGTCATCATTGTGCACATGACTATAAGCCATATACAGTCTTATTATATAGTACATAAAATAACATAAAATGCAGAACAAATTTATTTATTTATTTATTTATTTATTTATTTATTTTAACCCCACCTTTTTCCTTAAAGGAGCCAAGGTGGATCTCCACCTGCTTCTTTTTTGTGATCTTTGCGAATCTATGGGCATTTTGTTTTGGAACAGTAGGTTTCAAAATGACCCACGTGAGCCCAGGTGGTGCTTGGAACCCTCTGATACACGTGGAGCCAATTGCTTTACCTTTCTCTGTGCCGGCAAGGAGCTGAGCTGCAATGAGGAAGCACGCTGCAACATCATCTTTGCTCCTCCGTGGTGCTAGCCAGTGAGACAGGGAAGCGGGATGATGCCTGTCCCTGCACAGCTCCTGATTGGCTAGCATCATGGATAAGCAAAGATGACATCACAGCTTGATTTCTGGTTGGAGTTTAACCCCATGCAAGCCCAGAGAGAGGTAAAGCAATTGGCTCTGCATGCATCAGAGGGTTCCGAGCACCACCTGGGCTTGTGTGGGTCATTTCATATCCCACTGGTCCCGTAATGAAATGTCCATCCCTATCTTGTACCTGCATAGCAAGGATGTTGGCCAGTTTTCTGGTTCAATTTCCAAGCCTGAGTCTGAGTCCCTATTAAAATTAAGCTTTTTCCCCAGAAAAAAGAATAGGTTGATTCCAAGTTGTGATTATAGTCTGATTCATTTAAAAAAAAACCCTCAAGTTGAGTCGACCCACTGTTCTGACCTATGTCTGACTTGACAGAGGGTCCTATGAATTGACTCCTCATCCCTGCTGCTTAGCTCATTTCAAAGTATCCAAAGCTGAGCTGATGCATTTTGACTTGAAGTCTACCCACCCTGTTGCATATGCTGGTAACTATTCCCTCCAAAATCCCTCCCTTCTGGGTCCAGTGTGGTTAACCATGAAAGAATCTGATATCTAGATCATGTTTGATAAATGTACATAGTAAGGCTTATGTGATAGCCTCATAGATTTCCGGCAGTGGGGCTTCTCTGATGGAAAAGACAAAATGGTCACAGCTAGAAAAAAATCATAGGAATGCTTAGTAGAGCAGCTGTGGCTTTTGCCAAAATGTATCCTCTCATTGAAATATACCAAAATTTTCAGTAGATGGGCGGAAAAATTATTTGTGTTACTACCTAAATAATGAGTTATAACTAATTATAACAAGTATAATAAATGGCATAAATTCTGACATAAATTTTATACACTTTTAATTGTGCTGCTTGTTATAATGTATGTTGTATGTTTTGTATTCTTTTGCATTGTTCAGCTTGTTTGGTGCTGGTCTTTGACTGTAATAAATTCATAAATTCTATCTATTCTTCCCTGCTTCTTAAATTCTGCATATTAATTCCACCTTATGAAGAGCAAAGAGGATTTCTGAGTGGTGCAGGGTGCCCCTTGGAAAAAATGGTTTATGAGTTGCTTGCTCCATATTAACAATCACTATATGTTAATTGTACGCACTCAGACTTTGCGCACAGTAAGTATAATATTTATGCCAGCAGATCATTTCCCACTTATGCTGACTGTTGTCAGGATTTCCTACGTCAGAACTACTCATAACTGATTTTTCAATCCCCTTTTCTAGTGACACAGTTTCCTTCAGGCTACACAGGCTCTTCTTCCAAGAACCACAGTGGGGAATTGAACTCACAGCTTCTGGCTTCACAGTTGGATGCTCCGACTCGCTGTACTACCAAGCCAGCTGCAGCATTGATACCCCACTTTCCCCTCTTTATAATGTTCAGATGCTCTTTTTATTTGATTTGCAATTTGTTGCAACCTTCCTTTTCCATTGAGTTCTCTTAATGCGTTCCCATTCTCCTGCTTTATACAGAAATTGCATAGTTCTTTAGAATACAATTGAGATCCTGACATGTTCTGAGCACTCATATTGACATATACACTTTGTCTGCACCTAATTGATTCTGGCTGTTTCTTTAAACTTTCCATTTCTATCTTAAACCACATCAGTGTATTTTTCATATCATTACAGTATCACCACATCTAAGCTTTTGCTTGCTGGCATGTACCCAAAATCTATCTTTACTTGTGGATCTTTGAATCTCTATGTAGTTATGCCACCATTTGCTCCCTGAAGAGTAATGCACAGTTGTTATGTAAAGTACCTCTTGCTCTGTACAGAAACAATAAAGGGCAGATATTGATCTAATGAATCATAACTTCCAGATATAAATAAAATAAATATTATTATGGCAGAAAGCTTTTCTGATGATACACTGAATGAGGACACCTGGGGATCCAGGTAAGTTGCCCTGGTAACCAGCAGCCAGCCTGGCTGGTGGATTACGCTAGATAAGGCAGGTGAGACATATTATTGTCAGAGATCAATGTCCAGAGTAAAAGGAGAGAGATCGCTAAGATCCCTTTGTGATGCAATATAGATACAGCTATTTTTTCCAACTAATAATTTCAGCTACCATATAATGACTTGTTTATTGAGACTTCATTCTGGTGTTGCTCAATGTTACGGTACTTTTAAAGATGCAATTCCCTCAGTGAAGAAAGATCTCCTAAAATGAGTTCCTTCTTGCACAATAACACTCAAGACAAGGTTATAACATTTGCTGCCTCAGGCTGAGTAGCAAATGATACCCTCTTTTCGCCTAGGCCAAACTATGTTGTACTCAAGCCTAGGCAAGTTATTTTGGCATGAGAGATGGAAAATTACACAAGTACCTCTCTCCAGTCTTGTCAGAAAAGATAGAATCACCACCAATTAGATAATGAACAAATTGGGCCCTTTCACATTAGCCAACTCTGATGTCTGGAATAAGGATGTACATCTCAAGCTGCTCCACTGTCACACAATATATTCATTAGACAATATGAACATTTTTTGTCTTTGCTTAATATTTTTATGATGGTCCCAGAGAAAATTTGTGCATGTTCAAGACGGACCTTCTGGCATTTTGGTAACTGTGATAACTGTTGCCTTGCATTGGGTGGTTTTTTGTTTGTTTGTTTGGTGTGTCTTTCCACCTTTCTTCTGTTCTTGGTGTGTCTGTGTGCATATGCACGCACACATGATTGTGTGCAGGAATGCATTTGTATGCTTAGTTAACAACGGGGAAATACACTAATTTTACAAAATGATATTTTGCACAAATTTTAGAAAATGAAACAAAAACTGGAATTTCAGTCTCACAATTAAATGAGACCTTTCTTTGGACTTGTCCAATCTTCGACAAATTGTCTTGCTGTGTAGTAACACTTCATATCAATTTAAATCTCACTAAATGCAAAAAAAAAAATCTCATCACAAAAAAGATCAATATTACAAATGTTATCTAATCGTGGTAATCCTTACAATGGCCATTCCAAGTAGGCTGTTATTTTTATTCTTGTGTTGCAAGTGAGATACAGAAAGGAAAAGGAGGAAAGGAAAATTTCCTTGTGGTTGCCTACCTCATTTATGTCTGATGTGAGATTTGATGTTGAATTCACCAAAAGCATAGCAAAGCAGAGTGTTCTGCTTATATACCGCCCCATACCACTTCAAGTAGTTTTTGGGCGGTTTACAGTTTAATTACAGCATGCAGGCTACATATTGCCCCCCGCCAGCCAGCTGGGTACTAATTTTACCGACCTCAGAAGGATGGAAGGCTGAGTCAACCATAAATCAGCTCCCTGGGATTGAACCCTAGGTCGTGAGCACAGTTTTACTTGCAGTACAGGCATTTAAACACTGCGCCACGGGGCTCCACCAAGCAAACACACTTATCTGCTACTCTTCACCAGCAAACCAGAGCCTAAGAGATACACTAAGCAGGAGATGGGAAAAATCAGTTGACAAAGTTAGCCATGTATTGGATATGGAGCAAAAATGTTTGGCTTGCATGTTTTATTTCTTCCAGTTTTCATTTTGCTTTTTTCTCTTCATTATTATGCCATATGTCTGTGAAGATTCTCAGTCATCCAAGTAAGTTTATCTGGAAGTTGAGTCATGGCAACTGGACTTCTTTCTCTTGAGAGATTGAAATGTTTCGCTGCTCATCCAAACAGGTTCATCAGTCTGAAAAAAGCTAATTGGGGGTTCTCCATTTTATAGCTCCTTTTGACCTCTTGTTACCCTGTTCTGAAATAGGCTCATAAGATGAACGATGGCCTGAATAGGCTCATTAGGTAGACAACAGTCTCAGCAGCCTTAAGGTGAACAATGGCCTAAAATGCTGAAACTCATCAAGTATGGGTTGTTAGCTATGGCCTTGAAGGTGTGAAGTATTTTTGATTTGTCTAGGTACTGTTGAAATCCCAGCCTGATAAGTGGCAGATAGACTGTGCCTGAGCCCCCCCACCTCTGTTGAGAGAAGGGTCTTCAGTGCTCACATGAATGGCTCCCCTGAGCCTTTTCTCAAACCACCTATTTTCTCTGCCTACTGTGTACATGCTCATCTTTGAATGAGTGCCCTTTGTCCTTCAAATGGAGGTGTACTGCTGATTCTGGTTGTGAGCTGTTAACCTTCTAATGTTGGGCCATCCTTCTGTTTAATGGTTGTTTAGTTTCTACAATGTAGAGGTCTGCACACTCCTAACTGCATTGGACCGCATATACTATATTGCTCCTTTCGTGTTTTGGTATCGGGTCCTTTGGGTGGGTACAGGGAAAGCATTCGTTTTTAAACTTTTCTTTTTTGCCACCTGAAGCCCTGCACACCAGCTGATCGGCGCTTGGGGTAGCAAAATAATAATAATTACCAACTGGCAGGGCCTCGCACTCCAGCTGGCCAGTGCTAGTTTAAAAAAAATGCTGACTGGCAGAACCCCATGCTCCAGCTAGTCGGCGCTAGTTTAAAAAAAAAAGCACTGACTGGCTGGCAGCGCCCCAACATTTGTAAAAAAAGAAATAAAAATAAATAAAAAATGAAAATTGAAACAAAACTTTAAACTGATTAAAAATTGCTTATTACGTAATGAAATGAAACAACCTGAAATGAAAAATGAAATGAAATGGCATTTTGGTGTTTCCTGCCTATCTCTAGCAGGAAACACTTGGACAGTTTTAAATTTTCCAGGGCTCAAACTGGAAACAAAGCTGCCTTTGTAACCCAATAGTAGCTGTTCCTAATGGAAACACTGTTTTTGAAATAGGCAGAATGGTACTATTATCAAATAAAAGCATGAGCAAGAATCTAAACTGTACAGCCAAGAACTGCCAGTTGTTAAAAATGTCATTATTTTGTGATGAAACACTTGTGTGCTTCCTCTGAAGTGTTACAGCACTTGTTGTCATACTGTTGCTGCAGTCCAAAAGATTCACAGCTCAGTCTCTGAGGGCAGAAACAGATGCCTCCAGTAACTTGTCCTTAGAAAAAGAAATGTGTCATCTGCTGGAATCATTTGAGTACACACCAGAAGCTTTTCCATCTCATGTAACCTGCAAATTAGCTTTCTTTGTTTTGTTATCAGCTGTCAGCAGGACTGTAACTAAAGTTGGACAACTAGAGCCTTGTCCCAGAGCGCTGAAGTGAAGAGGGTGCTAAAAAGTAGAGGTGAGTCTGTTAGTGACTTTTAGGAAAATAAATGTCAGCACCTCCCAAACATACTTTGAGCCTTTTCACACGACCCCTAAGATCCGCTGGCCACTTAAATTCGGACCAGAGATCTTAGGGGTTTGTCGCTGTTCCTGCGTTCCCACCCCCTCCGCACTCCTGGCTGCTGGCTGCGTGAGCGGAGGGAGAAGAAAAGGAAGAAAAGAATGCCGCTCACCTCTGTTCTGCCGTCCCGGCACTGCATTCAGATCTCTTAAAGGGGCGGGGGGCAAAAAAAGAACAAACAGAAGCAAGGAGAGCCCGGCAGTCACTACGTTATATCCGCATGAGGAATTTTCACCTCCGGAGAGCAGGTACCTGAAAAGTGCGCAGGGACGCACTTAGGTGGGCATGGTCACACTTAAGTATCTGTAAACTCCGGAGCTGGTGGGGAAACAATTTTAAGCTCCGGAGCTGGGAGCCATTTGCGGCGGAGTTTAGGGGTCGTGTACAAATACCCTTTGTTTTTCTTGTAGAAGTTGATGCCCTTGCCCTGAGGGTAGAGTGGGTTGGAGATTGCTAGATACCCCTCTAGTCTTCAGAACTTAAACCACTGAATTCCTTGGAAATCTGATTTCTCAAACACAAAATTTGCCTACATTACTCCTCTCCCATGGTAATGTGCTTTCAGCAGTACTCATAAGTTGTTGGTAATATCTGTTCCTGCTTTGAGAAGCAATGCAGCACCGCTAGAGCTAACTACATTATGTTATGTCAGAGAGTTTCTCTTTTGGAGTTTAAGAACTCCATTTAAGAATGGAGTGCCTCCAAATACTGAGGCTGGGGGTGGAAATGGATAAAAAAAGTTATGGCTGTTCTTATTCTTAAATATTTGACCATTTTTGTTTTATTTTTATTTTTATGCCAGACGTATCACACAGAATATGCTTCAAGGATTAGTGAAATGATGTATGAACATTCAATGATATTTATAGTTCAACTGTGCTTGCTGTGTTTAACTTGTATTTGACCATAATAGTGCCTTTCATTTCTTAAAATAATATTGTCTCTAAAATAAACTGCGCACAGCTGCAAATGATTTAGGAACATATAGATAAATCGCTTAAAGCACATGTTCTTTCAAGATGTTGGAAATAAGCAGCAGTGTTTCTTTCATGTGCCCTTTCCATAATCCTGTATATCAAATGCCTTTTTTAAAAAAGCATCTAGTTATCTTCCATATACATTGGACTACAGTTCCTACCATTTCCGGCTGGAGGGGAAGATGGGAGCTATAGTCATTTGGAAGATTCCAGGCTTAAAAGGCTGATATAAGGTATCAGGATGGCAGCTTTCACCACTAAGGATGTGGCATTCTTTTTTCCCCTCTTCTATTTTCTTTTTCTTTCTTTTGTACTTCCAACTCTCAAAAGTTTCCAAAAAAAAAAAAAATCCTAGGCAGAATACTTCTACTTCCTACCCACAGACACACATTTCTACGTCATTGTTCTACAACAGTGGTTTTCAATCTGTGGATCCCCAGATGTTCCTGGACTGCAACTCCCAGGAGCTTCTACCACTCACTGTGCTGGAAGAGGTTTCTGGGAGTTGCAGTCTAGGAACATCTGGGGACCCACAGGTTGAAAACCACTGTTCTAGAATATGCCCAGCCTTCCAAGCTGTTGCAGGGCTACTTCCTGTACAAGAAAGGAAACTGGTCCAGTGCTCCTAGTTTTTGTGGAAGATGTAGTTCTTTGGTGGTACCCTAAGGGGGAAACAAGGCTATGCCTCCCAGGAAGTACTGGAACAGTTTCCTTTTTGTATAGGACAGTGTTTCCCAACTTGGGGGTGTAACCTCAAATAAAGTGTTTTCTGGAGGATTGTGGATCACCTCATATAAATTAGTTAGTTAGTCAGTTTATTTATTTATTTATTTATTTATTTATTTATTTATTTATTTATTAGATTTATACAGTTAAATACTGTATAAATTAGACCAAAGTAATACAGTAAAACCATAGTAACAACAACAAGTCTATAAACAAAATGAAACCAGTAAATATATTTAATAAGGCTTTACATAAGATTAAAAGGCAATCAGCTAATTTAACATTTGAAGAAAAGAAACCAAAAAGAGCAAAAATTGAGATGGCAAGTTTCATCTCTTGTTAAATAATTTCTTCCTTGACCTTTCAGAGTGGGCTAGTAATGTTCATGTGAATGTTTATGTATGAGAAACAGGCCTTTTAGGGGGAGAAAGTAGCCTATACTTTCTGAGAAGGGATTACTTGACTCCATTAATAATGCCTTTTGTGTAAATGGTGGTGGGGGTCCCTGATTATTTGGCTGTTATGTAGGAGGTTTGTGACTCAGAAAAGATTGAGAAATAGGCTCAATATACCCTGGAAGAGAGGGCCTGTTGTTCCAGGTGGGTGAAATTTAAGTCTATAGGTGATGATTTGTGGGCAGAAACTCACAGAATTTTGCCTGATGAGTTCATTGATAATTCTGAGAACTGGAATACCAAAGAAAACCCCATCTTGTTCTTGGATTTTGTACAAGGACTGCATTAGTACATAAGAATATAACATAAGAACATAGGAAGAGCCATGCTGGATCAGGCCAAGAAGGGCTCATCTAGTTCAGCTTCCTGTATCTCACAGTGGCCCCATCAGATGCGTTTGGGAGTGCATGAGACTAGATATCTGTCTCCTGATACCACTCCTCTGCATCTGGCCCCTTGAGGTACCCTGGTTTTAAGCCTGGAGATTACACACCTGCATCATGGTTTGTAACCTGTGATGGACTTTTCCTCCAGGAATCTGTCCAATCCCCTTTTGAAGGCACCCAGGCCAGATACCATCACCATATCCTGTGGCAGGGAGTTCCACAGACTAACAACACGCTGGGTAAAAAAAGTTCTTTCCCCAATTACTGTTTGGCCTCTTTCCCTTTTTCTGTTGGAAATAAAAGTTGCTTTGTAGGGGGGCTTATTTCAGACTTGTAGGAAGGAAGAAATGAATATTTATTACAGTTGAATGAATGAATAATTATTTGTTATGGACATCCAATATTAGAGTCTAAGGCTGCATATAAAACAGCACAGCATGAAATAGAGCACAGCATTTGATTAATAAATTTAGAAAGTTAGACCAAGTTAAAAATGATACTTTGTTAGGATGTTTCAGTAGACTATAGCAGCTACGAAGAATTTGACCACTGCATAAGTAATATGTGACATGTTGTCGGAGAGTAGCAATGAGAAATAAAAATTTTCTGATCTACTTGGAAAATTTTGAAAGATAGGTAAAAGCAGCTCTTTGCATGTCCTGATAAAAGGAACCGTATGAAAGAACGTGGCCCACAGTTTCCACTTCCCCACTATGGCAGGGACATAGATGCTCTTGATAGGGTATCCCCTTATATCTCCCCCCCCAAAAAAAAAAGCATGTGAAGCAAAACATTAGACTGGGATAGAGTAAAAGCTTTCCTAAAATTGGGAACTGTTATTTTGGAGAGATATTCAGACATTCTGAACAAACTCTTCCTAAATGGTATGTGCTTATCCTGCACAGCTAGATATTCCCGAAGTTCCAAATACCAAATCCTTTTTGGGATAGTTGCCTTGGTGTTGTCAAAGTCCATCATTAGAAAAGCTTCTGAAGAAAAACCCAGCCTCTGCAAATAAACAATTAAGTTCTTCTTCCAATCTGCTGGTGTCAAATGTGCCAAGCCTATGGGAGCAAAAATAAGTTTCAACCAATAACTAATCCTATAGGTCAGGCATGTCCAAACTTCGGCCCTCTAGATGTTTTGGGCCACAACTCCCACAGTCCTTTGCCATTGGAGATACAGGCTTGGAATTCTGGGAGTTGTGGTCCAAAACATCTGGAGGGCCGAAGTTTGGACGTGCCTGATAGAGGTCAATGCACTTGTTTTATTAGAGACCACCCCTGCCTCCAAATGAAGGTGTCATAAGAATTCCTCTCAGAAACTCCATCTGCACTGCGTCCAAGGGATTCATGTTAAAATATGCAAACAATTGACCCCTATAAGCACATTTGAGCTGCAATTTATTTTAGCTTGAAAAACTTGCATCGCTGATGCTCCATACTGCCTGCCCTTGGTGTAGAAAAACTTCAGTGGTGCAGTATTGCGTTTCTGTGCATTTAATGTCACATGATTTAGATGGAAAGACCAAGACCCTGATGAATGAAAAATCATACTTAAATATACAGGATGTGACATCACACTTGTTCTATGTTGTGACCATTTATTATCCAACTGTGTTGCTTCTGTCTTCTGCTAATAACCACAATTTTATTCTTGTCACAATTAATACCTAATTGTTCTTTAGTGCAGTGCAAGGCCAAGGCTTTCGGGATTCTGCGTAATTCCACACACATTGTTGACATCAAAGCTGCATTGTCTACATAAAGCAAAATAGAGAGCGGGTGAAACTCTACTTGGCGGGCGGGCTGAAAGCCCACTCTCAATAAATAGCTCACAGTATCATTAACAGAACAATTAAACAATGTTGGAGATAAAATGCAACCTTGATTAATCCCATTAAAAGATGGAATTGTGTTAGATAATGCTTCCACCTTGTTACAGATAATCTTAAAGCTACTATTTTCATGCATTCGTCTTATTAGCAGAAATTTTCAAATTTCTAAATATATTTCTTAAGGGAAATATCTGCCAATTTAGATGACACCCCCCCCCCCCCCGGTTGATGTTCCAAGAAATACTTTTAGTTAAAGATTTCCCATGAGGAATAGGTGAAGTTTGCAAGGACATCAGATGACTTCTCCTCTCTTCCTTAGGGGTTCATGTTCCACAACAGAGCTGCTATTCAATAAGGCAATGTTTTTATCCCATGTCAATTCCAGTTGTGTCCTTTTGATAACCTGCCCCAGGCCTATTTTGGCCAGTCAATCTGTGGCGGCCCATATCCCGCATAAGTATTTTTATCAATTTATCCTTAATTCAGTAGGTGCCTCCTTATATATTACATAAGTATTTTTATCAATTTATCCTTAATTCCGTAAGTGCCTCCTTATATATTAGTTTCCTCCCACTTGTTCTCCACCTCCTATATCTCATCCAAACAATCCTATTCCAAATTACTACTGGTATTTGGTTACCCATTTGAATGTCCTTGTTCATCCGTTTTTGTTTATCTGCTACCACTCTGAGTTCCCTACTCGATATTGGCTGGGAACTTCCCTTCCCTTGTGGGACCCCCCCCCTATCCTTCCAAAGTCAGGCCTTTCTGTATGTTGGGTGGTATGCCTTTGTACCTGAGTCATCGGGGGAGCATCTCCATTACTGGCTTAGTGCTTAACGTTCTGCTGTGGCCCTTGTGTCTTTGAAACATGCTGGGGATTGCTCTTAATAGCTTCTTTACTCTATCCAGAGCTATCTGGAGCTATCTGCTTCCTCCAGCAATTTAAAAAGTGGGCTGTAATTAAAACCCTTCCTTACCTTGACCTGATTGGAGCTTACCACCTTCCTTCTACCCTTTTTGTCTCCACTTGTTCCTTTCCCCACCTTCCTACTTGCTGACACACCCTTATCAGGGACTTGTACTATTATTTTCCATACCTGAGGTCATGGTCTTTGCCTTTGGGATCTGTTTTATCAACCAAAGGAAGCTGGTTGCCGTCCCCTGTGTCACTAAAAGCATTTAAGGGGGTGGCATCTTGTTGCAGCATGTTATTTGAATCTGCGCAGAGTAGCAGTTCCTCCAAGGAGAGACCAGCAAGTCTATGAGTTGTATTTGGAGATAGACTGTAATAGTCAGTATTATTGACACTTTGAACAGAACTGTTCTTCTTTCTCTGACTCCACAGGGAACTACTGCTGGTCGATGGAAGTGATTCTGTCTTCATTAGAGAGCCTATAATAGCAATCATAAGCTCTTTAATGTCAAATAGAAAATTTCTAATTTTCTCTAGATAAGTATGATTTATGAGCACAATTAAAGGAATTATTGTTTAAATCATTGGTGGGTTTAGGATTACCCTTCTCTGCCATAGCCTGGTTTTTTTCAGAGTTGTAGATACAGTCAAGGGATGATCTTTATTTGAATTCCTTGGATTCCCCACCACACCCCACAAATAACTTCTTTGAAAAACAAAGCAAGTTGGGGAGCCATGTAGCCATCATAAAAAAACAAATACAAAACTAGAATAGGTGATACTTTTTAGGCTACTAGTAAAATAACAAATAAGTTGCTAATATTTCGAGGGCAATACCCTCTTCCTCAGAGTTCCAGCATGGCAAAAGATGGAATTTGCCAGGAGTCACTTCTTAGATGTAAAGTTCTTGGCAAGATGAAAATAAATGCCAGGAAGTTTCTTAGTTGAGGCTGAAGTTGAACATAAGATTGACAGTCCCGTGTGGCCAAACTCCAGATCCAGTTTACTGTATAAATACTTATTGTCTAATATCTGGGGATCGTCCATAACACTGTCAAGTAGAACAATTACAGGATCCCTAACATGATCAGTCTTGTAAGCAGAGTAATTCCATGACTTGACAAACTCAGCGATCTTGGCCTGTTTCCATCATTTCTTGACTAAGCCAGCACTGTCTCACACCTGCGGGCTTGTATCCATATTGGAACCATATGGGTAAGTGGTCATTACCAGATTTGCACAGGACGGTGGTGGAGCAGTAGCTCCAAGAATACTTATGGATGTTCTTGACTTAGAGCTGTGCTTTGTGAACACGGTGTGACCCACATAAACTGCAAACTCTTGAGTTCATTCAGAATGGATTTTTGTCATCCATCCATCTATCAGTTCAGTTGAGTCCGACCCATGGTCAATTATGGATCAATTCTCTCCATGTCTTTCTATCTCTTACAGCTTCTTTTAGCTCCATCCAGGTCATTTCAGTGTTTCTTTTGGCACTGTCAAGCCAGCGAACCCTTGGGTGGCCACTTATTTTGCCACTGACCAATCCCAGCATTATTATCTTTTCAAGTGCATTGGCTCACATAACATGACCAAAGTATGGCAGTTTTTGTTTGGTGATCTTAGCTTCCAGACATATGTTTGGTTTGACTTTGTCAGGGACTTCCTTATTGGTCATCCTCATTGTCCATGGAGTGGGACGTAGTGGTCATCTCCAGTACCACAGTATAAATGCCTTTATCTTGTTCCTATTCCTGGATTCTTGTACCAATTCATTAGTAGTGTTGGGCAGTGATTGGCAGTTTTGAAAAGGGCATCTGTATGCAAAATAATAATAATAAAAGTGTAGTTCGATAGACCAAATGACATGGTGGGCATGCCGAATCTCAGATGGTTGTTTCTCAGCATATATCCCTGAAGGGCTTGAGTCCATTTCAGTCATTTACTTAGTTCTATCCTGAAGGCACTTCATTCCATCCTTGCAGACTTGTCAGCAGTTTTATTTTTAAAGAACTATTTTGGTGACTTTATCCCTTGGCAGTGACATTTTAACACAGACTTGAAATATGTCATAGGGCTTTTAAGTAAAATTAACTTTTTTCAATATATTTTCAAATGGAATCTAGTTGTGTTTAACCATTTACAGGATGGCGATATATGTGTAATATTGCTTAAATAATTCAGTTTTATAATTAACTCCTGTGCCAGAGATCTTCAAAAAAAGAAGAGACAGGCAAAGTAGTATTATGATTGATGCTACTGACAGGGGTATTAACGTCTGGTTCATAAACCTGTGTCACTGTTTTTATCAGCCTGGAGAAAAGTATCAATTTAGGTGTCCTCTTCCTTGGACCCAGTGTTATTCCACACCTTTAAAAATGGCTTGGGCAAAGGGATAGGGCTTACATTACTAGATTTGCAAGCGACATTGGGTTGGTAGGTTAAAGGAATCTAGTCTGCTTCAGTTTGCTGAATTTTCAAAAGCTCTGAATGTAAGTTAATTATAATATGCAAGGTGAAAGTTGTTGTAGGAGTGATTCCAAAGAATGGTTCCCATTCTTACTGTGAGAGGAGGCTCAAATATGATTCTTACATAATATGGTACCTCTACTTAAAGGCGGCTCAACCTAAGAGCAGTTCATCTCGGGCTACTGTACTTAAGAGTTGTTCAACTTAAGAGCATGCATTCGGAGTGGGTTAAACTCATAAGTAGAGGCACCACTGTACAGTGGTACCTTGTATAAAGGAATTAATTCGTTCCAAATGAAATTATGTTAAGCAAAATTTCCTTTATACAAATTTCCCATAGGAATGCATTGAAAACAGAGTAATCCCTAATCGTGACCATTTTTATGTTGTATGGATTCACCCCATAGACTATTCTGTTAAGCAGATTTCCCCTATCTTCGGAATTTTTTATGTTGTACAGATTTTATGTTATACAAACCGTTTGTTATATGAGGGTCCACTGTACTTGTTTTCTCTCATACATTCCCCTACATCTTCTCTAACTCATGTCTAGAATCTCTCCCACAGTAAGATCCATAGCAGTTAGGTTTGCAAGTCTTTTTCCATCCGGTGGACCTTGCTTCATAGCTAAGTATGATTAGAAATGTAACTTTCACATTCAATTGATCCTCAGGATGTTTTTTCCCCATCTGATATAGTGAGATATAGAAGTGTTTAATTTTACCATATTGATTAATTTATAAAAAAACTGAACTATTTTAGCCCTTGTTTTTATATAGAAATGCAGGTAGAGAATGAAAACCCATTAGATTATTTTTATTTTCACAGAAGGAAAAAAGTTTAAAGAACAGAGGCTGCTGGTATTTCTAATTGCAGTAAAATAACAAACAAGAGGGTCTGGTTTTAATTTATGTATATATTTCCAGATATATTTTGTTTGGAAAGTTGCATGTTTTGACTCTTGAATTTCTCTGACAAAATACAATTTTAAAATTTTTTTAGTAACTCTTGTTTCTACTGCCGTTCCCCTTGTATGTTGGCAGTAAACTGAAACAGTATAGAGCAGGGGTGCCCAAACTTTTTGTAAGGAGGGCCAGATTTGGTGGCTGAGAATGTGTCAGGGGCCGGTTGCTCCCCGACCCTGCCATCCCACTGAAAGCCCCACCCACTGACCCATAAGCGAAGGAGGGGGAGGGAGGGGAGGGCCAGCCAGCCGCGGGCCACTCAGAATGGCCTGATGGGCCGGATTTGCCCCCCCCCCCCCGGGCCGGACTTTGGGCAGGCCTGGTATAGAGTAACATAAATGGTTGAAGAGAAGAGTTGTGGAGGGAGCATATATGACAGAGTAATGGCTAAATACCCCGGAATCTTCCAATGACCACCCACAAGAATGCCAGCAGGGAGGCAAAAGTGATTATGGTTTTTCTGCCAGTTACAAAGTTCCTTTCTATCTCTTCTAAGAGACAAAGATCTGTACCATCCATTGATCCTTGAGATGAACTCTCTTGGATCACTGGATTGCAGAACTAGTTTTATGTAACTTAATATTGCATCAGACACAGGAAATGTAGGGTAAACTATTGGAATGAATTGGATACATGCACTGAAATGACAGAACACATGAATATAACAGAATATTTTGCTTAGTTAGTGATCATATTGCACTTAAAAACAAGGTTTCAGTTCAACGACCCATTCTTGATAGGTTTCAGCACCTTAGGCCATTGTTCACCTTAAGGCTATGGATACTATTGTCTCCCTAACGAGCCTATTCAGGCCATTGTTCATCTTATGAGCCTAAATCAGACCAGGGTGACAAGAGGTCAAAACTGACTATAAGATGGAGGATTTGCACTAGCTGTATTCAGACTGATGAAGCTGTTTGGATGAGCAGCGAAACGTTTCTATCTCTCAAAAAAAGAAGTCCAGTAGCCATGACTCAACTTCCAGGTGAAAAACAATTGTTTTAAGGAATTGAGGAATTAAGATTCACCCCTGAAGCATCTGATCCAGAGTGGGTGGCTAACATAATGGCCAGTAATGACAGTGAAGTAGGCAAGAGGGAAAGCATTTCACTTAAGCTAACTTCTCCAGGCAAATATTTAGCATGACTGGAAAACCTAAAGCCATGGCCCCCAGTCCCTGGCAGCCCTTCAGTGGCTAGGGGGTGCTAAGAATCTCTGGGCCAGCCATGAGAAGGATAGCCACCTAGAATATTCACAGCTTATTTCAAAGTGAAAAACCCACAACGCCATCAGGGAAATGGAAAGAATAAATATTTATATCCTTGGCATTAGTGAGATGCATTGGCATAATTCAGGAACGTGTGTAGTAGATGAATATCATGTGTATTATGCTGGTAACAACAAACCTCATCACTTTAACGGAGTGGGATTCATAGTGCATCCAAACATCAGTAAGAATGTCAGTAAGTTTGAGCCAGTGTCAGACAGAATCATTTTTCTCCAACTTAATGTACAACCTGTCTTGCTAAATCTTATCCAGGTGTATGCACCAACATCTGATGCATCAGATGATGATACAGAAGAATTTTATACTCAATTAAAGACTGCTTTATCATTTACTAAATCAATGGAAGTTTTACCTACTGTAACAATTTTATTTTAATTTTTGCCTTCCTATTTTGCCGAATAGGTTTAGATATTATTCTATCTAAATCTTAAAAAAACCTTCCCATCTAGGTTAATTGGGAGGTTCTGAAACAAAAATAGGAGTTTGGGTAAAATGCTCATTTTAACCGTGGCGATTATTTCCAGTAATGAGATCTGCATTTCCCCCCACCTCTCAACATCTTGTTTTATCTGTGATAACAATTTAAGATAATGTAAATGTCAGGAGGGTACCTGGAAGTTGAGTCATGGCTACTGGACTTCTTTTTTGAGAGATAGAAACGTTTCGCTGTTCATCCAAACAGCTTCATCGGTCTGAATACAGCTAGTGCAAATCCTCCATCTTATAGGCAGCTTGACCTCTTGTCCCCCTGGCCTGAATTAGGCTCATAAGATGAACAATGGCCTAAATAGGCTCGTTAGGGAGACAATAGTATCCTTAGCCTTAAGGTGAACAATGGCCTAAGGTGCTGAAACCTATCAAGAATGGGTCGTTAGCTATGGCCTTGGTGGTGAAGGCTTTTTGATTTCAGATAAACTCACCTGGATGACTGAGAATCTTCACAGTCATGAGGGTACATTCTATCACTGCTAGTGGACATCTGTGAAAGCTAAGAGTTATTGGGTCGTGATTTATACCTGGTTAAGACAGATGACAAAGAAAAACTTAAAATTTAAGCCTGGAATATGCCTATTGGGAATTGGGCTAAAAATAAGAAATAAAGAAAATAAGTTTCTACTGCTACACATCTTAATGACGGTGAGATTGGCATGGGCACAGTTATGTAAAACAGATAAGATACCTGCAGAGTAGTTGGTTATAGGGAAAATTTTGGATTGTGCAACTATAGATATATTGACTTATAAACTAAAAGTGAGAGAGGAATGTAAATTTGCACAGATATGGAATTTATTCTCTACTTGGTTATACAATAGAAAAGAATAACATGAAGTAGTGATTGTCTGATGAATTTCAATTTGTTAAGGTAAATAAGATAAAAATTAACTCACTGATAAGTGACATGACCAAAATATATTATGGTACTGTAATGTATATAATAATAATAAAATATGAAAAAACCCCAATAAGTTTAATGATAACAGATATGTTTCAGTTGTCATGGTGCTACATACAGGAAACAGCAACACTGCTTCTTTTTTTAAAAAAAAAAGTTTTACTCTTCTACAGTGAGAGAACATTTTTAAACAGTACTGGAATTCTAGTTGATAGGTTAAACACAATGTATTTGAAAGACAAAGTTACAAAAAAATACAGCTTGGGATGCAGTGTAATGTTTTTCTGTTACTAACAATTCCAGTATTTAAAACAAATGGAATTGTGACCTGATAAGCTGATTTAACCTACAGGGTAAAACATTCCAAACATTTCCTTCAACAATATTCATATCAACCCCACTTGCCTCATCAATATACAAAGAGATACTTTTTCCAACCGAATGAGATCACTTTGGACAAATCTTTCTCTCCTCCTCTGGAAAGGAGATTCCATTCATATCTATTCATGTTTGCTCCCTGTGTGAAGAGGTGAGAGCACCAGCCTCAACGGTCACTCTTGTTACTTTCAATATTCTCCTTAAAATGGAGGAGGATGGAGAATAAAGAGGGAGTGGTGTGCTATCTAGTGGTGTGTGTGTGTTTCTATGTGAGTCAGGACCCAAGAAAATCAGGGAGATATTACATGGAGAGACTCTGAATAATGGAGTCTCCTTTGAAGAATGGGACTCTCTGTGTACCTTGCCACTCTTCTCCCAAGAACTTGCCACATTACTTTTCCCTGCCACTTTTTTATAAGAACATTACACCTAAGCCTCTAAATCATCCATCTTATTTTGCTGATTTAACGGGCTCGTCTTCATATGCTATCACTTGCCAATCTAAAGGGCCGTTATACACAATCCCCATACCATAAGATAGTCTGCTCTTGTGATAAAACATCTGTCGAGAACTTGGTACATGTCGTGCTTTATTACCCACTATTTGCAATCCATCGTGAAAGACTTTTGAAATTAATTTTAGAAAAATATCCTGGTAGATCTGACGAAGAAAAGCTCAAAATCTTACTCTGTGATAGAGATAAATTTGTTACGTTTCGAATTGCAAGGTTCTGTTCCTTACTTATTAAAATGAAAGTTGCTTTAACTACTTCTAATAGTCAAATGGATATCTAGGTTTCTGTACCCTCAGGCCCCTTTTTATCTATTTGTATTGTTATTTTATTGATATTTTTATTGTACTTTTTTTACTTGATGCATTTGGCAATGGCCTTGTGAGCCACGCAATAATAAATATTTTTTTCCCTGCCACTGCAACCGACCTCTACATTTCACACCCATCAGTAGCAGTAGACGATGTATTAATTAAGACTTTGACAAAATTCAGCAAGTCTTCCTTGCATGGATGGAAGTGCTTTCTCCAGCCCTTGAGAACAGCTTGGGTGAGGTTGCAAAGCAAAGGAATCAATAACAAAAACAGTCTCCCTGTTCTTCTAGTGGAAACTTCTCTGCTGAATTAGAGGCACAAGAGGGCTTCTACAGCAGGAAGGCAAATTGTGGATCACACCTATTAAAAATATAGCAAAAGGCCCGAATGTGGGTTTCGAAAGAAATACTGATATTAGATCATTTTTTGTGGAAGAGAGGATGTGCCAGAAAGCAGACTCAGCCTTCGGGGGGGGGGGGATGTATAACAAGAAAGGGGTTATATCAGTAGCAGAAAAGCAGATGATTTTAATACAGTACAAAAATATGAGGGTTGACTGAAAAGTAATGCCTCCATGGCTGGAACTTTTTTATTTGTTAAACTTTTGTATCTGATTGCTACATTTGTTCCCTATTCGCTTTTTGACATAGTCCCCATCCCTTTTAACACACTTGCACCAAACCAAAGTGTGACTACTTGGGCAAACAAATCAGAGAAGAATTCTGGTGGTTGTTGTCGACACCAGGATTGAATTGCAGTTTTCACTTCGCCGTCAGAATGGAAGTGATGTCCTTTAAGGTGCTCTTTCATCTTTGGGAAGAGGTGAACGTTGCAAGGTGTAAGGTCTGGGTTGTATGGAGGGTGCGGTAGCACCTCCTTAAACTGCAGGTGCTGCAATGATTCTTGTGCTTTGCAATTTGTGCGCGGGTGGGCGTTTTGCTGCAGAGTAGGGTCCAAATCTTTCTGGATGTGGCACAGAGCTTCTCCAACATTTTCACGTGGCATGTAAGAGTTTATTGTGGTTCCCTCTTCCAAGACGTCAAAGAGCATGACACCTTAGAAATCCCAGAAGATGGTCAGCATGACTTTTCCCCCAGATTGGACCACCTTGCAGCACCTGCAGTTCAAGGAGGTTCTACTGCACCTGCCGTACAGCCCTGACTTTGCACAGTGCAATTTTCACATGTTCCCAAAGATGAAAGAGCACCTTAAGGGACATCACTTTTGTTCTGATGATGATGAAGTGAAAAGCTGCCATTCAGTCCTGGACTACTTCTATGGGTTTGCCTGATCAGTTGCGTGTTGGTGCAAGTATGTGGAAAGGAATGGGAACTATGTTGAAAAGTGAATTGTGTAGATGACAAATGTAGCTATCATATATTAAAGGAATTTTGGAAATCAGTTAAAAAAAATTACAGCCATGGAGGAATTACTTTCCAATCAACCTTCATATTTTATCGTTTTAATTCTCACAAAGCTGTGATGAGCCCCATGGGATTGAAAGAAGATAAAAACAAAATTAATTAAAGGTCTGTCGGTTTTGATAGATCCAAGAGAGCTATAAAAGAACATTATCCTGCTTATCTTCTGTGATTGACTGATAGTTTTGACCCATATTTTATGCATGTTGTGTTAAATTTTGGCTAACTCCGCTAATGACTACCATTCCTGCCAGAGATTCACTAAGAATATTCTGTTATCAGCCATTAATAACTGGTGCATTGTTTTTGGCTTTGTACATGAAAAAAGGACACCTGGTACAAATGGGATTTAAGTGAAGAAATAAAAGTTGTTATAGAATTATACTTTAGAGTTTAGAAAATTGTAGAGAGAATTAATACTTCAGTGGCACGAAGAGGATGGTGTAGGTTGAACGTACACTAGAGATGGGTGTTTCATTTTGGGAGGGGACTGGTTCCGAAAAAAGACATGTCAGTACAGCACCTATCTCTTCTTAAACAAAACACCTATCTCTATTTTTAGAAATGCATCTGTAAGGTTTCAGACTAATAATAGTTGCCCATTCAGATCACATTGCAAGATATGCTGCCAGCTCTACTGATTACTAATTTGCTTCAGGGTGTTTGCTTTGACTCTTAGACTAGCCAATTGGAAACCAGTACCTTTTAAGAATTGAATCTCTTGCCTTTGTACAGGCCTGTATGAATATTGTGAAAGCCTTTCTTTAGGCCACAGTTGCCCAAACTGGGAGTCAGGATCGCCAAGGGTGTGTGTTTTCTCATAGGTCACTATTGTTATATCCGTACAATTCTTCCAGGTCATAAGAATATAATAACATAAGAAGAGCCATGCTGGATCAGGCCAAAGGCCCATCTAGTCCGGCTTCCTGTATCTCACAGTGGCCCCGTCAAATGCGTCTGGGAGCGCATGAGACTAGATAGCTGTCTCCTGATACCACTGCCCTGAATCTGGCCATTGAAGTACCCTGGTTTTAAGCCTGGAGATTACACATCTCCATCATGGTTTGTAACCTGTGCTGGACTTCTCTTCCAGAAATCTGTCCATTCCCCTTTTGAAGGCATCCAGGTCAGATGCCATCACCACATTCTGTGACAGGGAGTTCCACAGACTAACAACACGCTGGGTAAAAAAAAATATTTTCTTTTGTCTGTTCCCACTCTCCCAACCCTCAGTTTAAGTGAATGTCCCCTAGTTCTGGTATTTTGTGAGAGGGAGAAAAGCATCCCTCTATCCACTTTACTCATGCTCTAACATAACTAATTAGCATAAATCATTACATCATGTTGTTGCGCAGTGAGAAATTAACTAAATATGGTTATGAAAGGTGTTACCTAGTGATATGATTTTATAAGCATGAGAAAAGTCAAAATTATTATAAGCATTAAAATATTAACAGACCTGAATGTGCTGACAAAGCATAAGGTCTCAGTGACCCAGCAACGCTTGGCATAATCGCACATTGCGGGGGTGTCATTTTGCTGAGAACAACATTTGGTGGTTAGCCAGGAATAAGGAACCAACTTGAACTATCAAACAAACTAGGTAATAGGGTCAGGACATTATAACTTCTGACGGCCAACTGGCTATGAGCTAATAAACAGGCACGTGTAGGTACGTGTGGGCACGTGAAGGGGCGTACAAGCTAACGTCAGTCTGAGATCATACAGACCATACAGAAGAGTATATAACCATCATGGGAAGCCATTTGAGCCTTGTCTAGGACAGCAGGGCAGATCGAACAGACTGGCCTGTGTTTGTCTTGGAACCTTAAGGGACCCTTACTTAGACCCTTAAGCTAAGATGTTTACTAACCTACTTTCTGTACTGTATTGTTCTGCGTTGTATCTCTATCTGTCTTTAATAAACCTTTTTCTATTTAACTCTCACCGTGGCAATTTTTAAAGAACCACCAAAACTTATCAGATGGTGCATTGGCAATTTTTAAATGAACATCTTAAACTTATCACTCGGAAGGCTACATTAATATGCATTTTATGGTATAACTATCAATTGATAAGTTTTAGCATAATTGGTAAGCCACAGGTGGTGCGATAAGAGACAGTAAATAATTGGCAAACAGCTTTGCTAATTGGCAGACCTAGCTGGGAAAGTGATAGCAAACAATGAAATCACCTTTTGGCTAACTTAAGAATCATGAGACCATGAGACAAGAGAGGAAAGGTGGGGGCAACGAGTTGGCATTTCTGCTGTTGCAGTTTTTCTCACAGAGGCTGTTGCCTCTGGGAAGCCAGAATCAAAAGATGGCTCTGATCATGTCAAGCCACAAGCCTCCATTCCAATGTCTCCTATCCCAATACTGTCCATCAACACATCAAGATCTCTTTCCTGATCCATCACCGATAGCTCAGAGCCCATGAGCTGATAGATAAAGTTTTGATTTTTTGCCCCAATATGCATTACTATACATTTGGCTACATTAAAATGCATTTGCCATTTGGCAGCCCATTCCCCCAGTTTGGAGAGATCCTTCTGGACTCTTCACAATTTTCTCTGGTTTTTACTAGAAGGAAAAGTTTCGAGTCATCTGCAAACTTGGCCACCTCACTGCTTATCCCTGTCTCCAGGTCTTTTATGAACAGAATGAAAAGCACCGGTCCCAGAACAGATCTCTGGGGCACACCGCTTTTCACCTCTCTCCATTGTGAAAACTTCCCATTGACACCTACTCTTTGTTTCATGCATCTCAACCAGTTCTCAATCCATAGGAGGATCTGCCATCTAATTCCCTGACTGTGCAATTTTCTCAGCAGCCTTTGGTGAGGGACTGTGTCAAAAGCCTTCTGAAAATCCAGATAGACAATATATACTGGTTCACCCAAATCCACATGCCTGTTGACTAGACATGGGCACGGAGCGGCGAAATTCTCGTTTCCGTTTTTGGTTAGCGTTAGCGTTACGTAACGATAATGGTAACGAGAATTACTCCGCTCCAGCTCGAACCTGACCCAAAAAAAGAAAAAGTTGGTCGGGTTTGTCGTTGTCGTTAATGGTATCGCGGGCTTGCGCGATGCCATTGCCAACGAGCAGCACAGAAAAAAAGTTTAAAAAAAACCCCAACTCCCGGCCAAAAAAGCAGGCGAAAATATGCCTGCCTGAGTGAGGGCACCTACCAGAGGGGTGGTTTCTCCCCCCCTCCTTTCCTGGGCTGTCTCTATGCCATGCGGTGGTGGGGGATCCAAAATGGCGACCACAATATTTATTTTTAAATCATGGTGCAAAAGCCCACTAAAACTCAACAGAAATATGTGAAAATAAGGTATTTTAAATGCCTGATTTTTTATAGTAGCAGCAGTGGGTTTTTCTTGCAATAAAACGTCTCCATTGATTTTATTTTATTTTATTTTTATTGTTTTTACACCTGCGCATGCGCAATGATGGGCTGGCCATGGGATGGGACCATGCAATTTTTTTGACCCATTCCACCAATCGCATTGCCAGGTTTTGACTGACACTTCTGGATGTGCCAGAGGGCATAAAAAGCCCCCTAACCCTAGCCCTGACCCTAACCTGACCCTAACCCATACACCAGTACACTGTCCTTGGTGGGTCAGAGGCACCCAGAGGTGCAGCCCCCTAACCCTAACCCTAACCCTAACCCTAACCCCAACCCTAACCCTAATCTGTAAGCCAGTATGCTTCCCTTCTTAGTGGGTCAGAGGCACCCAGAGAGGTGCCTCCAGAGCCCACTTACCCTAACCCTACCCATAACCTTAACCTGTACACCAGTACACTTCCCTTCTTAGTGGGTCAGAGCAGAGGCACCCAGAGAGGTGCCTCCCAGAGCCCCTCCCCCCGCCGCCCGCTGCCTAGGGTGCAAAAACACTTAGCGCCGGCCCTGATTGTGGGACGCCCCCATGCTCTGGGACGTCAAATCGTGCTAAATCGCATTGGAAACGACAAACGGAAACGACAAATTTTTGAAAATTATCGCGACAAACAGAAACGACCCGAAACGGACCCGTTCTGACAAACAACAACTCGAAAGGTCATTTTTTCTGGTCGTGCCCATCTCTACTGGTGACCTTTTCAAAGAATTCTAAAAGGTTTGTCAGGCAAGACTTACCCTTACAGAAACCATGCTGATTTTTCCCTTAGCACAGCTTGGTCTTCCATGTGTTTTAAGATTTTCTCTTGGATGAGGCTTTGCACCATCTTCCGTGGGACAGATGTAAGGCTAACTGGCCTATAGTTTCCCAGGTCCCCCCTCCTTCCTTTTTAAAAAATTGGTGCGACATCCGCTATCCTCCAGTCCTCCAGCACTGTGGCTGTTTTAAGAGACAAGTTGCATATTAAATAGAGGTGGCTCTTTGCAGTTAAAATTAGCAGTTTAAATTAGCAATAGAGGTGGCTCTTTGCAGTTTAAATTAGCGGAAGCCTTTAAAGCAGTTCTACTCCATCTGGAAGCAGCCCAGAAACTTAACAGCACTCACTTCCTTCTGTTTGTTTGGCTGTCCTCAGCAGCAGCTCTGCTTGGGAACACACTCAGACTCCAAATCAGGTCACCATGGTTATTTTCAGTTGTTTTCAGTTATACTGTATTTGTGTCTCATGTGCTGTCAGAAGAAGGGCTCTTCACTCATGAGGCAGTTTTGGGGTGGGGAGACATGAAGGAAGGGTCATTACCACCTCCCAAAAAGTAGATTATACTCAATGTGTATTGCCATTTTTCCCTTCTCAGATATTACCTGGTAGTGGTGGATGTTCGGCTCCCCCATAAATATGTACTCTATTAGTATAGTAATATTAATATATTAGGTTAGAATTATATTCTGAAAAATCAATTTTAATGTGTTTTCTTTTCTCTGTTAAAAATATGTTATACAAATGTTGTGTGTGAAGGTTGGAAGTTACTTTGCTATTAAAGGGGCCACAGCTCAAAAAAGGTTGGGAAAAACTACCTTTCCAAGGTAGATAGTAGGTACTGCAAGTGTGTTTATTAAAATTTGGAAGGATCTGATAAGAAATTCACACCAGTTTTTGGCAGTTAGCGAAAGTTACTATGTTTAGGCAGCCCTTTTAAGTGGCTTTGACTGTAAATGCTGAAACTTGCTATTTTTAATTTTAAAAAAAACTTCTTGTGTCTTAATATTGGGATATATTTTATATTTGTATTTAACTTACAATGTAAACTGTTTTATATTTTCTAATAGGAAGGCAAGAGCATATTTATCATCATCCAAAATATTCCCAATTGAGTTCAGTAAGTTGACTCCCAAATGTGAACAGAGCATTGCAGGAACTTAATGACTGTTAATTAGCAGCATATCAGAGAAGACATGTATAGAACATAGATAGATAGATAGATAGATAGATAGATAGATAGATAGATAGATA
>JAHTLZ010000122.1:22659257-22699448 GCA_023846285.1 Phrynocephalus versicolor | reverse complement strand
ATAGATAGATAGATAGATAGATAGATAGATAGATAGATAGATAGATAGATAGATAGATGCATGGATGTTGATGCAACCTCTTATGGAAATATAGATAGCATGCATGGTATTAACATACCTTCCCCCTTTTGTCTTACACAGGAGGGATAGCTTCTTCTAAGATAAGTGGAAATCATGAGGCCAGTGGGTCACATTGTACACCTTCCATCTTTGTTTTGTTTCAATGTTTGGCTCCTGGAACCTCCCAGAAGGCCAAAATCAAAACAACAACAGCTCCCGCTCCATAGGTTTGGTGGTGTTGGTGGCTGATGTTGAAACATCCCTCCAGGAGAGAACCCTTCTCTTTAAAAAAAGAAAGCTGTACTGTTGTATGAACATGGTTTCAGGGGATAATTTTTAATATTGATATGATATATTCTGTTACATTTCACCAAGAGCAGAGAATGAAGATCAGGAAGAGAAGGTTTTTGTGTGCAAATTATGTAGAATTTCACAAAGACAGTGGAAAAACAAAAAACAAAACAACCCACCCACACACATGTCTTGCACAAAATGTAATGGCCGATGCATTATTAATTTTAATTTTTAAGAATTACAAGTATTAGAGCAGTTAATTGTCTCGTTTGTAATAATTGGCTAGTTAAATGCTTGTTCTGCTGACCTGTATATGTCTGAATGAGCATTTTTGATTCTCAAAGGGAAAGACGCTAGTTTTATTCAGAGTAAAAGTGCACACATTATGGAGATTTTGAAAAGAAAAGCAAGAGCTCTCCTTATTTTGCGCTCACCTGGAGGCAAGGAATATCATGGGCTTGAAAATTCTTTGTTGAGGTTCTAATTTCATTGCACAGAAATTAGAATAATCTGATAGTACGCATAAAATAAAACATTCCATAATCGTTATTATTTTTCCGGGCGTTCTCATCTCTAGTTGGACCTGTCAAAGTCAGCTGTCAGTGCAGAGCAGAGAGCGGTGTTTGCTGCCCATCGCCACCTTGTCGTTCTTCTTGGTTGCTTCCATCGCTGCGAAAGAGATCGAAATAACCAAGAAGGAGGACAAGGTGACCATTTCGCCTCCCTCCCAACCCAGTCGAGCCGCCCAGCCCCCCTCCTCCTCCTCCTCTCTTCACCCAAGTCTCAGGTGAAGAGAGGAGGAGGAGGAAGGCAGGATCCTTTTGGGGGAAAAATCTCAAAGAATATGGATTTCTGACAAGTATTTTCTCTTGAGCGTTCTTTTGTAAATACATTTTAGTTTAAAATATGCAACTCTAGTGTTTTTTTAGCTGATAAGGGCATCATACAATTAGGCAAGTAACAAATCCAAAATTAATTCTTTTTTCACTCTGTTCATGTCGAACAGTGGATGACTTAGATTTACCAGTTCACAGGGTTTTGACCAAATATTAATGTTCCCATTCAGGTAAGCATAGCGTAAAATTGGAACATGGTATTCAAAACAGTAAGTCAGTTGAATGCGCATATTTGCTTTCTCATTTGCTTTGTGTGAATTCTACTTCAACCTCTTCATGTAAAAAGCACAATGTTTTGAACTCCTAGGGTGCATTTTAAAGTGGGTGTTCAGCAATTAGCAGCAGTCAAAGAATAGTCTTAGACCACAATTACGTACTACAAATCACACGTTGCTAGAAATACAGCCAATTGATTTCTTGAAGAGATGAAGGGTAAAAAGAACAGGCACTGAAATAAAACTTAACATGCTCTTGAGTGCATCTTCTTTTTAAAAACAGCAAGCTTTGCATAAACAGTAGCTACTCAAATAATCTTATTTTAAAGGAAAAATACCTTTTGTCATTAAAAGGAATAGCACTATGTTAATCTCTCGTTAGTGATGTCAAGCACTTGGAAAAGGTACAGCAGTTTATTGCTTATCCAGAAACAAAAGGGCTGCAACAGAAAAACTAAAAATGTTGGGAAAATGGAAAATAATGACTTCTTTTTTCCAGAATGATTTTAAGAAGTATTTTAAAATAGTAGTTGAAGCCAATTTTGCAACTGTGAATCTTTTAAATCTAATATCCCACAGTAGTAATATTATGGATGATGGTGCTGCTTCTGTATTTGATTGGATTACTAAATACTCTTTAATTCTTAATGCTGGAAGAGTGCTTTAAAGTTCTGCCAAGCTAGTTCATTTAAATCAAGGCAATAAAAGTAATTGATTTAAATAGCCAAAAAAAAGGGGTAGGTTTGGATAATTGCTTTAAGTAATGTTTCCAGGTTTCTAATTAATGTATCTCCTGCATTATGTGTATTAATTGGTTGCAACAGAACAAGCAACATACATCTATTTGAAGTTGAATAAAACTGTTATACCAATAAGGAGTGTAATCCAGAATTGCATTTGTGCGGCTCAGATGCCTTTTGTTCTAGGAAAAGTATATCTATCTAGCGGTGTATATGATTTAAACAAAATAATTTATCTGAAGTTTAGCAAGAGGGTTGTATTGAAGACATAAATGAGATGGCTCTGTTGCAACTAGTTTAGCGTGCACCTATGTACGTTTGTTTAGCACAAAGCTTGGAGCGCCTCCCCACTGTACAGGCATTGTGTACTGGAAAGTCAAAATGTCTAGGACTACCAAGAAGCAAGACATTGTTTCTCGATGACATTAAAGTAAACTAAATATTTAATTTATTTGTCTAAATATTTATAACCAGTTCAATAACATTTCATTCTTATAGGCTTGAATCCTGTTTTATGCTATATGATCATGTAAGGGCTCACAAGTGGTGGCAGCTGTTTCCTCTTGTACGCCTGATCTCTTCCTGGTATGAAATGGATTCTAAAATCATTTATTAACATGTGATTCTGTTATATAGTATTTTATTTTTTGGTAAAAAAAAGTCATGTCACTAAGTAATATGTCAAATGTATATGCCTTTCATTTTTTTTTAAATTTTTATTAAATAAACATAAGAAAAACTCACAAATAACAATAATACACAATTATGAATATATATAAAAAATAGACAATCATACACAATACAAAGTGCCCCCCATCCCCAAGAAACCGTCCAGTATTCTTGCATCTTCTCTTTCTTCTTCAACTTCTTTTTTTAGTAGGCTTCTTAAGGTCCTTTACACCAGAACTGTGTTGGATTATAAGTTGGTTGAATCCCTTTTCCTTTTAGTAACACATGATCAATAAATTTCCCCCACACATCATAGAAGCTATCTTTTTTCATTTCTCCTCGCAAAACTTTTATATTGCAAGACAATTTATCATTTAGTGCTATATCCCACACTTCTTTATACCATTCAGTAATTTTGAGGTGTGATTTAAGTTTCCAGTTTCTGGCAATGATCAGTCTTGCAGCTGTCATAAGGTTAGCTATTAGTTCTCTAGTTTTCACATCATATTCATTGATGGATGGTAATGATAACAATGCAATTTCAGGTACACATTTAATATCATTTTGTAGTGTCTCTCTTATCACCTCAAAGATCTCTTGCCAAAACTTTTGAACAATTTCACATTCCCACCATAAATGAAAGTAAGTGCCTATCTTTTTTTCGCATTTCCAGCAAAGCTTGGAATATTTTGGATTCATTCTATTTACTCTAACTGGAGTCATATACCATCTTAAAACTAATTTGAAATAGTTTTCTTTTATTCTAACTGATAATGACCGTAAGATCCTCAGATTCCAAATTCTTTTCCATTCCTCATTGTTTATTTCTTTCCCTATGTCTTGTTTCCATAGCTCTCTTATTATGTCCTGATCCCTGTTCTCGAGTGAATCTTGAATTATTTTATGAATTTTAGCAACTGCGCCTTTACCTATATTTCCTTTCTCTGATTCATATGATGTCAAAAATTGCTCAAATTTTGTGTATCCTCTGAGTTGAATATTTCTCCTAATCCAATCTTTCGTCCAGCTTTCTAGCTGGGCGTAGTTCAACCAGGACAGTTCCTGAGTTTGCAAAATGTGTTTAATTTCTTGTTTTGTTGTCATTTTTTTAATCCAGTCTTTTAACCTTGCCACTTTCTTTAATTTAAATAGATCTCCCAGTTTCTTCATGTTCGTGGGGAAATTCATCTGATCGATCACCAGTCCAAGCGGGGAACCTTCCTGTACCAAATTCTTTCCATACTTTTTCCAAGTGAATAATAGGGAACTCAGAAGTGGGTTTTTAATTGGATGACTTTTCCTTATTAGGGGGAGGGTAAATACATATTTATTTATGTCTTCGCTTAACTCTTCTGATTCAAGTTCCCACCATATTAATTTTTGAGGTTTAAATAATATTTCCCCCAGAGAACTGAGCTGATTAGCTGTATGGTAGGTTCTAAGATTAGGTATGCCTATACCTCCCTCTTTTTGAGATCTGTACCATAAGCTTTTATTTATTCTTGCTTTTTTTCCACCATTGCAGAATCTATTTATAAGGTCTTGATAGACTTTGATTTCAACTTCTGTGTATTGAATAGGTAACATTCTAAAAAGGAAATTAATTTTAGGAAGTATTTTCATTTTTACCATTGCTATTCTGCCGAACCATGATAAGTTTAATTTGGAATAATTTTGTAGTTTATTTTTAATCTCTTCCTTTATTTTTATATAATTTCGTTCTTTCGTTTTACTGATCCAACAAGATCCCTAAGTATTTTATGTGTTTACAAACTTTCAATCCGTGATTAGAGATCACCTCCATGTCTCGGTTATTCTGGTTGAACATCATAATTTCTGATTTCTGCCAGTTGACACATAGTCCGGTTGTTTCACCGAATTCCTTCAAATGTGCTTTTATCCTTAATATGCTTTCTGCTGGATTTTTTGTTGTTAACAAAGCATCATCTGCAAATAAACTGATTTTTATCTTACCTTCCTTACCCATACCTTTAATTAATTGATCCTCCCTAATTGCATTGGCTAATAACTCTATCACTATGCAAAACAGAACTGGCGATAAAGGACAACCCTGTCTTGTTCCTCGGGCTAGGCTAATTTTTTCTGTCATCCCATCGTTGACAATGATTGACGAGGTACTATGAGAATATAGTTGGTTTATTACGCTTAAAAATTTTTTTCCAAACCCCCATTTCTCTAATAAAAGTTTTAACGCAGGCCATTGAACACAATCGAAGGCTTTAAATAGGTCTAAAGACAAAATGCATGCTCTATCCTGTGATCTTCCCATCTCATAAAGAACATTGAGAACTCTTCTTACAGTGTTTGACATTTGTCTGCCTTTAATAAAGCCGGTTTGGTCTTCTTTAATATACTTATCTATAAATGTATATATCCTTTTCGCTAAAATTGCTGTGAAGATCTTAGCGTCTTGATTTATAAGTGATATTGGTCTGTAAGATCCCACATCCATTGGGTCTTTATTAGGCTTGAGAATTAGAATAGTTAAAGTATGTTTCCAGGAGGAAGGTACTTGTTCTCCCTGCAATATCTGATTAAAAAGGTTCTTTAATTTAGGGATTAACATTGATTTAAATGTCTTATAAAATTCTGGACCCAATCCGTCGTCTCCTGGAGTTTTAGCATTCTTTAGCTTATTTATGACATCCTCTATCTCGTCCTCATTAATAGTTTTTTCCATTTCAAGCCTATCTTCCTCCACTAGTCTTGTTTTTAGATTTTTGTCAATATATTGTTCCATAATTTCCTTACTAGTTCTATCAGCTGTATATAAGTTTTGATAGAATTCTTGGATGACTTTTAATTTTTCTTTCATTTGAGTACAGATATTGCCGCTTAAATCCTTTATCTTTCCTATCATGCTTTTTCCTTTCCTTTTCTGTGCTAGTTTTGCTAGCATCTTTGAGTTTTTATTACTATATTCAAAAAAGTTTCTTTTCAGGTATAATAAATTTCTTTGGGTTTGTTGTAGATCTATTTCTTCTAATTCCCTTTTCCTGGCCTCAATCTGAATTAAAATTCTTTTGTCTTTAGTTACAAAAAATTGAGATTCAAGGTCTGCTATGATAGCCTCTAATTTTTTTTTATTTTGCTGATCTCGAGTTTTGATTATAGCGTTTTCTTTTATTATGTAGCCTCTAGCCGCCGCTTTCAGAGTGTCCCAGATAACTCCTATTTGACCACCACCTTCTTCATTAATATTCCAGGTTTCTAACCATTCCCTTTGTATTTTTTGTACCGTATCTGGGAATTGAAGAATTCTAGAGTTTATTCTCCATCTTTTCGCTTCCTTATAGTTCTTCTTATTTTCTATTTCAACAGACATTAAAACATGATCTGAAATTTTTATCAATTCTATATTAGTGTTTACAACTTTAGATAGCAAGCTTTGTGAAACAAATATATAATCTATTCTTGAATAAGCTTTATGGGCTAATGAGTAGAAAGTGAATTTTCTTTCATCGCCCTTCATTTCTCTCCATACATCCTTTAATCCTGTATTTGCGATGAATTTTGTTAAGATTGTCTGCCTAGTCCCCCAATCTACCTTGCTAAACGTTGTTTTGTCTTTTGTTTTGTCCATAATCATGTTGAAATCTCCCGCTAAAATCACATGTCCTTTCTGTACCTTCTCTATCTGCTGCCATACCTCTTTATAAAATAGGTTATGATTAGTATTCGGTGCGTAAACATTTATCAGTGTATAATGTTCTAAACCAATTGTGACCTGTAGGATAATATATCTGCCTTGCAGATCTTTCACAGTTTTTTCAACAGTACAGTCACAGTGCTTTGAAATTAAGATTGCTACCCCCCTTGCTTTAGAAGAACCAAAACTTTTCTCATAAATGTTCATATTGGGTAATTTCAGTTCGTTTTGACCATCTTTCGTTTGGTGTGTTTCTTGAAGAAAGATGATGTCCGGTTTATTCTTCTTGATTAATGACTCTAGTCTCTTTCTCTTCATGACAGAGCCTAGGCCCTTAGCGTTCAATGTGGCTAATTTCACCAGTCTACCCATATTTTCTTTCTTGTATCAATCTGGAACGGTCACTTTGTGAATATACAAACAAACACTACATATAAAAACAAAAAACAAACAATAATTTCCCAAACCCGACCACCTACATTTATTTTCTGTTCTCCCGTCCTCTTAGCCCTCATACACCTTCTGTATGCGCCCTTATAGGAGTGAGGGGGAAGGCACCCGTACACTTCCCGATGGCTGATAAAGACTCGAAAGCTCGAAATTAGCATTAGCACTGTCTAATCTTGCTTACAATTATATACGTGAGAAAAGAAAGAATGCAGTAAAGAAAAAATTAAGGCATAATAATGTAAATCATAATTTACTTCTATTCACCTCCCTTCCACACTCAGTCCCCCCCTCCCCGAGTAAAACAAGCAAAAAACAAAAGGAAGAAAAAAAACATAGAGGGAAAAAACAAAGAGTATAGGAGAAAGAAAGGTAAGGAAAAGGAGTAAGGGTCAGGAAGAAGTGGAAAAATGTAAGACAAACAAGTAAAAACAGAGACGATTTGAAACAGACTAGCCTAGAAAAAGAAGGGAAAAAAAAGAAAAAAAATAAAAATAAAAAAGGGGGGGAACGGGAGGGGAGAGAGAGACAGGAAGAGAGAGAAAGGTTGCGCTGTCTTCTATGGTAGAGAGTTCTTCAGATTAGTCTCCAATTTTCTGCCCATTAAGGCATCTGAAGAGTTGAAAGCTGGTACTGTCGTCACTGCAGAGGCTGTATATGCCTTTCAAAGTTCCTTTTCTCAGCAGAAGAAACTAAGATATCTTAGTGTATATACCTTGCATATCTTGTCATGTGCGTAAATATTAGTTAATTATTAGGCTTCTAAACATGTCTACAGAGAAGTAAGTCTTACTGAGTTCACTGGAACTTACTTTCAAATAATTTTAAGTTTCATAAATATAATAATACCATAATTCTGTCTTCTGAATTGTACATCAGAAGGACTGCCAAGTCTGTAGTAGTAACCTATTGCCAGTGGTTAGGGCTAGAACATGGAAAGAGAGAGCAGGCAGAAGGAATAGTTCCCAGTGGTGTCACAAAGATAACATACAGTTACGGAAATAAGTATTCTATCCCCTGCTGATTTTGAACATTTGCCCCCTGACAAAGAAATGACCAGCTATAACTTTAATGGTAGGTTTATTGTAACTGTGGGAGACAGAATAATAACAACAAAAACCCTCAAAAACCCAGTGCCCAAAAGTCAGATATGGATTTTCATTGTAGTGAGGGAAATAATTAATCAAGCCCCTATCAGCAGAAGTTGTCTTAATACTTGATGGCAAAACCCTTGTTGGTAATCACAGAGGCCAGACGTTTCCGGTAGTTGGCCATCAGGTTTGCACACATCTCAGGAGGGATGTTGTCCTATTCCTCTTTGCAGATCTGCTCCAAGTCAGGAAGGTGTTATGTTTGGCAACTTGAACCTTCAGCTCCCTCCACAGATTTTCTATGGGATTAATGTTTGGAGACTGGCTGGGCCACTCCAGAACCTTCATGTGCTTCTCCTTGAACCACTCCTTTGTCGCCTTGGCTGTGCGTTTTGGGTCATTGTCATGCTGGAATACCCATCCACAACCCATTCTCAATGCCTTGACTGCGGAAGCGGGTGCTCACCCAAGATCTGATGGTACATGGCCCCATCCATTGTCCCTTTAATGTTGTGAAGATGTCCTATCCCCTTAGCAGAAAAATGTGATGTGTCAACCTCCATGTTTGATGGTGGGGATGTTGTTCTTGGGCTTATAGGCAGCATCCTTCTTCCTCCACACACAGCGGGTTGAGTTGATGCCAAAGAGCTCAATTTGTTCTCATCTGACCACAACACTTTCATGCAATTCTCCTCTAGATCATTCACACATGCATTGGCAAACTTCAGATGGACCTTTACATGTGCTGTCTTGAACAGTAGGAGCTTGCAGGCACTGCAAGATCTCAGTCCTTCATGGTGTAGTGTGTTAACAATTGCTTTCTTGGTGACTATGGTCCCAGCTGCCCTGAGATCATTGACAAGTTCATCCCATGTAGTTCTGGGCTGCTTTGTCACCGTTCTCCTGATCATGGCAACTCCACGAGGTGAGATCTTGCATGAAGCCTGCATAATTGCTTTCATAGCTCCTAAATATTTAATTTTCCAATAGTTACCACAGCTGATCACATCAGCCTTTTGGTTATGATAACAGGAATTTTGCCACAGTCTTTGTTTCATTTTCCTCTTTGTTTCACTATCCCATCATGACAAAAGTAAATGACCAACATCCACCCTTACTTTGAAATGTCCACAGAACTTACCTTTTTTTTTGCTTTTGTTTTTTGGCTATCAGTCGTATAAAGTTACAAGACTTGAAAGTCTGCAGAGGTCAAAGATTTGCCAGTGGCAAATGAGCTTCAACATTAGTAAGTGCAGAGTGATGCACATTGGGGCAAAAACCCAATTACATTTATAAACTCATGGGGTCTGAACTCTGTGCAACAAACCAGGAAAGGGACCTTGGTGTCCTGGTATACAGTTCAATGAAGGTGTCAACCCAGTGTGTCTCAGCAGTGAAAAAAGCAAACTCAATGCTTGGGATCATTAGGAAGGGTATAGAAAATGAGTCAAGTGTCATTTTGCCTCTTTATCAATCTATGGTGAGGCCCCATCTGGGGTATTGTGCACAGTTCTGGTTACCATACCTCCAGAAGGATATTATGGAAATGGAAAAAGTGCAGAGGAGGGCAAACAGAATGATTAGGGGACTGGAATACCTTCCTTACCATCTGAGGCTGCAACGGCTGGGCCTCTTCTCTCGTGAACGATGGCGCCTAAGAGGTGACCTGAATGAAGTTTATAAAATCATAGACAGTATGGGAAAAGTAGATACTGTAAGTAAAAACTGTTTTCCCTATCACACAACACTAGAACCTTGAAATTTTTGGGTGCTAGATCTCAAACAAATAAGAGAAAGTACTTTTTCACTCAGAGGATCATTGCTCTGTGGAACTCCCTGCCAGAAGAAGTGGTGACAGCTGTCAGCCTTGACAGCTTTAAAAAAGGATTGTACAAGTTCATGGAGAACAAGGGTATCAATGGCTATCATTATGGATGCCTAAGGACAACCTCCAGGTTGGACAGATAGGCAGGATATCTTTCAATACCATTTGCAGGGAATCGTAAGCAGGTGAAAAGATCTGCTTGGGAATACACAAAGTCTGTGTAGCCATGCATGGTAAATTCATAAAAAGACTCTGTAGATAGTCCATCATTCAGGGAAAGCTTGCCTCGAGAGAAAGGTCTTTGCCTGTTTCTGGAAAGATAGCAGAGATGGGGCAGTCCTGGCCTCCAGTGGGAGGGAGTTCTAGAGTTTGGGTGCAGCAGCCAAGAAGGCCTTTTCATGTGTTCATACAAGACGTACCTGTGAAGGAGATGGGATGGAGAGAAAGGCCTCTCCTGATAACCTTAGTACCCGAGTTGGTTCATACTGTGAGATTCGATCTTTGAGATGGCTAGGACCCAGGTCATACAATGCTTTGTAGGTTAAGGTCAGCACTTTGAACTTCCCAGTAGCTGATTTGTAGCCACTGGAGCTGCTTTAGTAGGGATATAATGTTGCTTCTGTAACCCACCCCAGTCAGCAATCTGGCTGCTGAGTTTGGGAACCATTGAAGTTTCCTGAGGCTTTTCATCAGAATTCCCACATAGACTGCATTACAGTAGTTCTAGCCGGGACATCACTAGGGCATGAGTTATCATGGCCAGAGCAGGTTTCTCCAGGAATGGGTGTAACTGGCATACTATCTTTAATTGTGCAAATGATCTCCTGGCCATAGCTGTGATCTCGGCATCTCAGCTAAAGGATGAGTACAGGAGCACCCCCAAGCTGTGTACCTCTTTTTTTCAGTTGATGGGTGATCCCATCTGTTGGAAACCTTTATTAGCAGAGTGTGTTTTGGAGGGGCTTCAGTGATGTGCACACATTCCTGGCCTCGATGTGGCATATCTGATAGGAAGTGACTTTCTACAGTATTTCCTTTGACGTTTTGCTTTGAGGCAGGGCCAAAGGGCTAAAGGGCACCTGCATCCTATTAGAATCAATGTTTTCATTATTGCCTCAGTGTCTGCTTTTAAGCAATATATAAGATGAATAAAACAAGCCTTCTGGGAGGAGCTCTGGCACTCTTCGCCTGTGTGTCTTCTCAGCTGGCTGAGAAAAAGGTACCTCTCTCTCTCTCTCTCTCTCTCTCTCTCTCTCTCTCTCTCTCTCTCTCTCTCTCTCTCTCTCTCTCTCTCTCTCTCTGTGTGTGTGTGTGTGTGTGTGTGTGTGTGTGTGTGTGTGTGTGTGTGTGTATGTCCTTTTCCTGCAGTCAGGCCAGCGTGGCCCTAAGAAGTTCTCCAGCGAACTCCCACACCCATCCAGTACCGGTTGTTCTCCCTTGTTCTCCCTTTCGACTGACCAGCAGCACCTCTGACATGTCTGGGTTTAATTTCAACTTGTTCATGTCCAATCAGTTCATTATTGAAGCTAAACACTCCCCAAGGGTGGTTATGAAACCATCTGAATTCATCAACCTGAAATGTTTTCTGAGAGACATCCTGGGCAGAGCCTATTGAGAGACTATTCTGTCCCCTAATCCCTTGAAGTTCTTATGGAGCTAAGACATTCCCACTCATTTCTTCTATCTCCCTCACAGGAACATCTGATATACCTTTCAGGGAACTTTCATTCCCCACTGTGCATAGTTAAAAATTCCTATAAGAACTTTGATTTCTTGACTAAAGCCCACAGAATTCTGGCTGGTGAATTCCTGGCAAATTTGGGGCAGGGGGGAGGGAGGTAAAGTCCAAAAATATTCAAAAAGTCTTGTCTAGTGGATAGTATGTATTACATATACAAAATAAAGATGTTGTGATAACTTGATTTGTTTTCCAACATTATTGGTACAGTGCCCTACTGTACCTATAAAACAGTCTGTTTCTGGCAGTATTATTACTTGCAATGCATTACTTTCAAGCTCTTTTGCTTTTAAATATTTTTAAGATGTTTATAATAAGCAGGCTGACATGGAAACAGCTCAAGGAGTAAAGGATGGAGCTGGTCTCTCTCCCCTACCTCTTGTTTGAAGTGTCAATGGCTGAAAATTCAAGGTATTTTATTCAATATTAGCCATAATAAAATGGATATAACACGCAGTATTGAGTATTTCTCTAAAACTATGACTTCTGTTGTGTCATTTCTGATGTAAGTAAAATAAACATTTTATTTAAATTCTACCACTGTCCCCACAGAAGGTAATTCCATAATCTAATTTCCCAAAGTATACATTTCATCACTATCACAGAGATGAGATGAGCTTTGGGTGCAGAGTTAATTGATAGAGCCTAAATTATGTTTGTACCTTTGATATGTTAGTTAATAATAATAAAATATTACATGTAATAAAGGGAATGCTCTGTGATTTACATTTGGGTTCTCTGGAACTAAATGAGCCAGCATCCACATTTTATTTATATGTCAAAGAGAGCAGTTACCAAGGGTGTTCCATCTAACAGAAGGGATCCAGAATCTTCTGTTCACTCTAGCAGATAGTACTGGCTTTCCAGCAGTTATTTCTCCGGCCTTCCTAGTAGTATTCTTAATAAAGTGAATACTGTACCAGATTATTATCAGTTACTGCTTCACATTACAGGGAGTAGTTTTTTACTTTTCTAACAGTAATATGAACAAACTTCAAGTGTGCATAGAATAATGGGTGTAAAAGTGTCAAGAATTCCCCCCCCCTTTTCAGGTTTTTGATATATATTTAAATTTATCTTCATAATCAATTTTATACCGAAATCTGTGTAATGTGTTTGGGAGTTATCAATATTCTTTAGGCATGAATGTCACATGATATAAAACTTTTTAAAAAAAGCAGTGGCCTGTAATTTTTATCATTAAAATGAAAGCAGGGTTTGTCTTGAACGTTTTCAAGTTGAACTCACACCTTATGGAATTGCTATGAAATTGACCCTTTGGACGTACTTAGAATTGCCAGATGAAAACAAGGTTTTCCTTCAAGTATTGGTTGCTATGGGCAACTGGAGCCGTCTCTAAAAGATAAATACTATACCTACTTAGAGCATAATGCTTACTTTGTGAGCTAAATAAAGAGATAAATTATAGGGAAGGATGTTGCTTAAATGTGAAATATCAAGGGAACAAAACCTAAAATTGTTAAGGTTGTTGAACTCAGTGAGGGCTACTAGTTTGATTACAGCTGGTATAGAATTTTTTGGGCTACGTTGTTCAAGACCTGACCATCATTAGGGCAACTTAGGTTGGATGGCCTTCATGTCTACTCTGATATTAAATCATGTGGCTCCTAACAATTTCTAGATCTAGATTGGATGCATTGAGGGCAGAGTGACTTGGTTCTAATGGCTCCTAAAATGTGTCTGTATTATTGCAGTATGGCTCGGGCCACAGTAGTCAGTACCATTTATATTCCCACCATAAGGAGTTTGTGTCCAGTAAAGTGCCACACAGTGGGGATCAGTGCAGTCTGGTAGGTTAGGAATTCAAAGCTTATGTGTTAGAGCAGTGATGGCGAAACTATGGCACGGGTGCCAAAGGTGGCACTTGGAGCCCTTTCTGTAGGTACCCGACATCGCCCCTTCATAGCCACCAGTATACAGGTTAAATTGCTGTATTGGCACTTTGCAAAAAAAAAAAATAGTGGGTTTTGAATTGCAGTTTGGGCACTCAGTCTCTAAAAGGTTCGCCATCACTGTGTTAGAGTCTTCTTGTTATGTCAGTAGTCTCCCAGCTTGCCAGATAAGAAAAGAAACCTAATGCGTTCCCTATTGGGAACTGTAGCAAGCAAGTTCCAGAGATGTGTAGTAAGTAGTGTGGTATAATTTAAAGAGTTTGTTGGCTACCAATGGATATTAAAAGGCATTTAATCCAGGTAGCTGCTTCACTTTACATATAGTCGGAGCCCGGTAGCCACTAGGGATTGCTTCCAGGCCTTCCCCTAGATAATGAAAAACTAAACGCCCCCCCCCCCCAAAAAAACCTGCTGTTTTGTGACAGCAGCTTGCTTTATGGCTGCTGTTTTGTGACAGTAGCTTGCTTTACAGCTGCTATTTGTGACAGTAACGTGCTTTACATGGCTGTTTTATGACAGTAGCTTACTTTGCAGCTGCTGAATTATATAATTTTTTCCTTTGCCAACAGTAGATAACTGAATCAGTGGATACAGGGCTCCTACTGTATTCCTATTTGTATATTATGGTAAGCTGTATCTGAGACCATTGTTATGAATGAGTGGCTACCTGGCCAAGGCCATGGATGGGAAAGCACATTTGTACCTTTTTTACATAAAGGTAAAGATAAAGGTAAAGGTTTCCCCCATACAGGTGGACTAGTTGTGTCCAACTCTAGGGGCGGTCCTCATCTCCGTATTCAAGCTGAAGAGCCAGTGTTGTTCCAGTCCATGGCCACATGGTTTGGATGGCTGCAAGGAAACACTGTTTTACCTTCCCGCTTTTTATGGTGGGACCTATTTATGTACTTGCACTTACATGATTTCGAACTCCTAGGTTGGCAGGAGCTGGGGTTATCAGTGGGAACTCGCTCTGCTGCATGGCACCCCTAATCAAGCATACAGAACTCAATTTGTTAGGGACTGCCAAGTCAGGATACTAAACAGTGATTTGTAGCTAGTTTGAAAGCTAAAGCCAAGTTAAAGCCAAGAATGTGTTATCTGTTGTTAGTAGACTTGTCTCAACTTTCAAACCACTGATGAACAAATCTATAGGGCATCACATACCTCATGATATTGTTGTACCATGGAGATGGGAATGGATTAATTAAGCCAAGTGCTGAGCTGGTGGAGCTGAAAGGCAGTAACAGACAATCACTTGTTAACTCTGCATTGGCTTGAAAATTCAGACCACATTGTGAACATCTTAGGAATGATTAGCATGGAAAAATCTCATTTCAGTGCCTGAGTGAGCCACCAAGCAATTTTTGGCAACATATCCAAAATCTCTCTAAGTTATTTTTCCTTTGTAAAGCTAAGCACACACCTGCAGCAACCGTAGGAGGACAGTCTGGCTGCTTATAAACAAGCAACACAATGCTTCTCCTCTTAGATAGTTAATACTAAAACAGCTTGTCAAGGATTCTCAAATATCTACAAGAAATCTCACCTCTGCTGTAAGAGGAAGATACCAGGTAATTTGGGGACTATTTGTACAAAAGCCTATGGCCATTCTTCCTCTGTGAAGTTAAGCATGCACATATGGCAAGGACAAAAAAACAATAGGCTGGCTGTTGAGAAAGACTTCTTGCTCGCCCAAGGCTTCTACTTTTATTTTTTATTTTTTTCAGAGATATATGAAATAGCCTGTTCTAGCTTTTTCTTCTTCAGAGAAATAAGAAATAGCCTGTGCAAAGAGGCAATAGATGTTGTAGTTTTAAATTCTGCATATTTATGGGATATGACAAAACTAATCAGTCAGATGTGCACATTCTTTATAAGATTGACCAACCTCCCCAAATTTTGCTGTCCAAAATGAGGATTTTTTTAAAGGGTTTTCTTTTTCATTGGTGCATGTGAATGAACCAGGCAGTTCATGATTTATATTCCTTTTACAGAGTTCCATTTCTTTGCCACTGAATAATTCCACCCACCCACCCAATACTCAACTGCACTTAAGAGGATAAATTTTCCAGAAAATGATTTCTAAGCCCTGAACTCCCCTGCATTAATGCCTGCTCAATACGTGAAAATGCATATTGCACGTATAGGATTCAGTTTGTGCTGTATTATTATTTTTTATATGTAAAAACAATACAATTGTACTTGCACTTATTAGTAGTAATGAGACTTTTACATGGCATAGTTATCATTATAGCCATTAACTACTTAAAGATTGCATGTTGTTCAGGGATAGTTTTTAAAAATCCTTAAGATCATAGCACTTTATCTCAGAATGAAATACTAAACGTGGAAGACATAAAAGCAAAGAAACCATAGCCATAGTCTTTCTGTATAATGGTCTTTGCACCAGATCTACAAATAATAAACTCTCTGTGAAATGCAGTATATTGTCATCCCTGTGCTGAAGACCCATCAAGTCTGATAAATTGTACGGTAAAGTTTCCAATATTGGCCTTTACAGTGAATGTTATTTGTATGTTCAAATATATATACATTGATTTGGATTCTTCTGTAAGAAGGCGCTTGCTAGTCCGGATGTTCTTTGTCATACAGCAGCAAGATACATTCAGTGGGGTCATCAGTTACTTTTTATAAGCAATGTCTGGATGTACCAAAAACTCTCAGAATCTCTGTAAGTGTGCAATACTACAAACAGTGAATTCCAGTTTGGAAAGCCCTTGCTTTATAAATATGGTTTAATCTTTGTAATAGATCACACAATTTTGTACATATTTCCATTGTGCTTGTATTTTTATCTATAAAATAACACATCTGAAGCAGACTGTAGGTGGTTCACTGCTGTTTAATAGTAAAGGAAGTGAAGGGGTGTAATTGTATAAGAAGCGAAGCACAGAGACCTGGAAATTTCAAAACGCAAAAGCTAGCATATCTGTCATTACCGTTAACAAGGTAACAACTTGTAGAGGGAGCCATCTGCTATTTGTCAATGAGCCAGTGAAATAACAAGTGACAGCGGGATAACAAGGGAGCTGCCATTTGTGAGGGTGGAGACCCCCATTTGTAGATTAATAGGGAACTGCATTATTAAAAGATAAGCTGAAGTATGAAATGGATTAAAAGGGGTGTCTACTGAATTCTGTTAAAATTGCATTTTGTTGTTATGTGCCATCAAGTCAGAACTAACTTTTAGTGACCCTAAGAGGATTTTCCGGGTAATTGATGTATTTAAGGAGTGGTTTCCATGACAGTAAATTTCCGTGGCAGAGCCATGGAATCAAACCCAGGTCCCCTGAGTCCTAGTCCATTATTTTGTCCAGTGCACCAACTGCTGATAAGGCTTTTTGTTTGCTAAAGAGCAAATCACAGAAGCATACAGTAATGCAGACTGGATGGCACTTTTAATTTCATTGCATTTGTACAATGACAATAAAGTGTTTTATATTTTATTCTATTCTATTCTATTCTATTCTGTTCTGTTCTGTTCTGTTCTGTTCTGTTCTGTTCTGTTCTGTTCTGTTCTGTTCTAATCCCCCACCTATTGCGGGGGTTAGGGGCCCAACCCGACCAACGAAATCCACAATATGCAGATGCTTGGTTGGGTCGGGACTGGAGGGCCTATCTGGACCCTCCTACACTTACCTGAGGCCTGGCGCTGCCCCGAATGGGCCTCCAATGGGCTTCTTGGGCCTGTCGGAGGACCCAGCAGTGGTTTGCGGTGAACTGGAAGGCCCCTTTGGTTTTCTGGAAGTCACTTCTGGTTCACCAGAAACCACTTCTGGGGCCTCCATCAGGCCTGGGAAGCCCATTGGAGGCCCACTCAGGGCAGCGCCAGGCCTGGGGTAAGTGCAGGAGGCCTCAAGGGCCCATGCAGCTTGCCCCAGGAGCCCTTTGTTTCATACACTGCGGTCCCACGATATATTGGGACCGCAGTATGTGAACCGCAATATGGCGGGGGACGACTGTATACAAAAACTATCAAACATAGCACTTCACAACTACTGGCTTTCTAAAGGACCTGCCCTCTTTGTTTTTATGTTGGGGTGGGTTGGCCTTAGCTCAGGAACAGGCAATTGGTGACCCTTCTCATATTGATGGGCTTCAACTCCTGTTTTCCTTGATCATTGGTTATGCTCTTCTGAGCTGACATCTGGATCACTACAAGCATATTGCAGATAGCTGAGAGAGGCAGCCTTCCTAAGATCTCCCAGTCTATCCAAGAAAAGGTAATTACTATAGCTTGCAACTGACCTATTTTAGTCCTATTTTCTTTTTACTCTCCTATTTCTTGTTTATCTCAGTCACTTAGGGTGCTGTGTGTTGCTCTTTTGCAGTTCCTTATTTTAAATAAACTGCCGTGGTCCCCCGTCTTTTTGTGGTTCATATACTGCGGTCCCACTATATCACAGTACACATCGAAAGTGCTTGAGGGAGGGGAAATAAACCAACTTGCCACTTGTACAGGCTCCCCTAGGGTGCGGGGGAGCGGCCTGCAAGGTTTAAAATGTCTTTAAGCAGTGGAGCCAAGCACTTGGCTCTGTTGTTTAAACCCATTTTAAACCTTGTGTGCTGCTTCTCCTGACCCCCTGGGGTGTGGGAGAGAGGTGTGCGAGTTTTAAAATGTCTTTAAGCAGTGGAGCCAAGAGCTTGGCTCCATTGCTTAAACCCATTTTAAACCTTGCACGCCGCTTCTCTGGACACTCAGGGAGCGGGGGAGCAGCACATGAGGTTTAAAATGTCTTTAAGCAACAGAGCCAGGTTGGCTCCGTTGCTTAAAAACATTTTAAACATTGCAGGCTGCCCCCCCAGTCCTGACCCGACCTCCATCCGCATATTGCAGATTTTCAGTGATTGCGGGTTGGGTCGGTCCCTAACCCCCGCAATAGACGGGGGGGGGGGGTTACTGTACTCCCTTATATTAAAAAGTCTACCAATATTAGCTAGCTAGAAGTCTAGATATTACTTATCTGTCCAGAATGGGGATGAGTTGATTCACTCTTGTTTTAAAATATACCTTTTCAATTTTCTTCATAGGTCCAGTTCTCTTGAGTCCTACTTTGAAACATCCACATATATGATCTGAAGCAAATGGTCTAATCATTATGGTCTGTGCTGGACTGGTAATATCACATCAACTCTGGAAATCCACTGAAACCTGAAGCCAAAGGACAAAGGTCCAGGTGAGTACTGTTTTAGTATATTGTGGTGTTTTCACAAAGTGCTTAACATAATGTTAACCTTAAGAGAAATAAAACTTTGCAAAACGGCACAATATACTAAAAGTTTCCAGAAATAACTCACATCCTGTTCCCAATCCCACATTTCTTGAATTTGGTTCACTCTGCTTAGACTGAGTGCATGTTCCAGTGGACTTCCATTGTTGCAGTGACATCACCACTAAGGCGTAAGTAAAATTTCTGAGATGCAATTACTGTAGTGCATGCACATCCCCTAGCACTTAAAGCACTCTCTGGGCAGTATAATTCACAGACTACACATTGCCTCCTCAGCAACCTGGGAACTCATTTTCCTGACCTCAGAAGAGTGGAAGGCTGAGTCAACCTTGAGTCAGCTATCTGGAATTGAACCCTGGGTCATGAGCATAGTTTTGGCTGCAGTACAGCAGATTAACCACTATACCATGAGGCTCAGTAGTTAAACCACAGTACTGCAGCCAAAAATTAAAAACTAAGCGTTTTAATTTTTAGTTAAAATTCAATCCATAGAAACAGCAACTGTGGCGTATGAACCATAAAATAGAGTAACAACCCCAACAATTAATTGGGGTTTACAAGTATATGGTGTACAGATGGGCACATACCCATCTCCTCTTAGTGAGTGATGGCCAAAGGATGCAGGGCTGAGAAATGCTGAACACCTGTTGGATCGAAAAACCAACTGGCACAAAGCACCACTTTGGTGCCCATCTTTAATATGGTGCAATGTGTTTACATGGCCTTCTTCAAACCTTCATGCTCAGCTACGAATATAGCTGAATTCCTCAAGAATTGCCATATCTTCTAGAGGAAACAGAGTGTTTAAGTGTTGGCCCAAAGAGAATAAATCTTCAGACTTAATCAGGTAGATTGTTTTATTGAGATTCTTGTTTGTTTTCAGTCTTCCTCGTTTCTTATGTAACTTTTACACTTTAAAAATACTGTACGGCATGGTTCAGTTATATCAGTGAGCACTTGGTTCTTCGGATGAAGCATGAAGAACCACTGCCCAGCTGTTTCTAACCTTCCTCTCCTGAGCCTCCTTGTCTGTCCACTTGAGGGGCTCCACATGTTGCTGGGGTCCTCCATCATTGGCACATCACTCAACACTGGAGCCTGGGTGGCCCTTCCCAGGCTGACCACTCATCGGCTTGGGGGGGAGGCTCTCCTTCCTGTCGGAGAGGAAAGAGGAGGAGGATTAAAAACAGCTGGCCATCTCTACTCAGTTATAAAAGCCATTGACCGACCTGGGTGGGGTGTACTAGGTAGTGCAGTTCAGAAAAGCAACGTTTTTAAGTTCTGCATGTTGAAGGTTCTAGGTTTTTGGCAAAGTTGAAAATACTAATTACAGCTTTCAGTATTTTCTTCATGTGCGGGTTCATGTAAATCGATTAATGGTTCAGTTGTAATAAACGGAGTGGAGTCAAGAAGAAATCCAATAATAAATTTTTATTTAACAACTCACAACTCTGTTGCTCCTTTTCATTTCTTACATTTCTTGTTACATTTGGAGTTAACACCGGAACCGAAGAACTGGGAGATGAACAAACAATATCATTTCTATAACTTTCTTTGAAGGGATTTGAACTTCCCTTTTGCTGTACTTTTAAAACTTCTTCACCTGACCACCAGTTAGGTTCCTTGGGGCCGGAGGTGGAGCTTGAAGGGGATGACTCCATCCCCATCCTGGAATCCATCCCGGGGGGTTGGGATCAAGCTTTCCACTGGGGTGTCCTTGCTGTGGGTTTTTTCCTATACATGAAAACCCACTTGGTCCCGGACCTAACAGAGACTCCGCATTTGCTCTCCCTTCTTTCCCCCTATCCTCCTCCTTCTGACATTCCCTTTCTCTAACGATCTTAACGCCTCCTAACGCTCCCCTCTCTCTCTCGCGTGTCTCGCGACCTCCGGGCCCTTCTCTCTCTCCCTCGCGCTCCTCGGTCTGTATTTCCCTCTCCCTATATCTGCGTTTCCCTTTTATCTCCTCTGTCTGTATAGATACATTCCCCTGTGGTTTCTTGGTCTCTATTTTCACTTGAATTCCTACTTGTCTCATTCTATATGTGATCTCTGTCTGAACCCCCGAATCCTTCTCTGTCATTCTGTTACCTCCCACCTGTATCCCTAGGTCTACCACCTCTTTGTCCTCTTTAAATTCTCCATCTGTCTGAACCCCATTGTTTTTCATATATTTATAACTCTCCATTATCTCCATATTAATCTCGTTCCATAACATGACCCTTTGAATAGTAGCTATATAGCATTCTTGGAATCTTTTGCCTAATTTGGCTGCTTTTCTTTCTTTGACATCATCACTATCAGTCTTCTTGATTGTCTCCCAAAATACTTCCCCAGGTTCTCCATCTCTTTCCTGTCCTTCATTTTTATCTTTAGCAAACGACCCACTGATTTCTTGGTTAGGTCTTTCCTTCTCCTGTTCACACTTCAATATGTCAAATCTTTTACCTATTTACTTATCTTGTTAACCCACCAGCACACATATTTTTTAAGCTAGACTGTTTAAACCTGACACCCTTTTGTTAATATTCACAAAACTCTGAAATGTCTGTGAAGATGCTCGGCCATCCAGGTGAGTTTATCTGGAAGTTGAGTCATGGCAACTGGACTTCATTTCCTTGAGAGATAGAAACGTTTCGCTGTTCATCCAAACAGCTTCATCAGTCTGAATACAGCTATTGCGAGTCCTCCACCTAATAGTCAGCTTTGACTTCTTGTCAACCTAGTCTGAAATAGGCTCATAAGATGAACAATGGCCTGAATAGGCTTGTTAGGTAGACAACAGTCAATAGCCTAAGATGCTGAAACCCATAAAGTATCAGTCGTTAGCTATAGCATTGGTTGTGAAGGCCCTTCACTCGGAAATGTGTTTGTGTCACAAATAGTAGAAAAATAGACATATACTTTGGAGGAACAAATTGATGCATGGGGGGATAGGACATTTTAGTCCCTCCAGAGAGATATTTTGTTGCAGAACCCACACGGAATTAGACTTTGTAGGTGAGCATTGTCACCGATAGAAATGTTAGCAAGGTAATCAAGTTTCAGAAGTTAGCTGTGCAATGCTTTGCTTCCGTTTTTGTTTCTTTGCTTCAAGACAGCTTGAACAAAAAACATTGGTTGTATTCGGCCATGATAGTCTGTTTTGTTGCAGTCAGTGTAACATTTGGGGAATAAAAATGCTGCGTTCTACTTTTTGGTTAATCACAGTGCCAAGAAGCAGAAATGGCATATGCTAGTTATCAATAGACTGCCCAATTCAAGGGGGGGGGGTTGAACATTAAGATTCTCACTGAGCTCAAGAAATAAAAGACACATCCATGAAGCTCTATCCACAACCCAGCTGCTAACATTTAGTACAGTGGAATTCTCATGGTGTCAGAAAATAATCCACACCTCTATAAAAATATTTCCAGGGAAGTCCTGGTGGATGAAGGTTAAATATTGTTATTCCTTTACAAAGGCATACCTGTGTTTGAACAATTATTTTTGAGCAAGGGGTGAATGTTATGGATTCAGAGTTTAATCCAGGGTACACTCAAAGTTATTGTCTCACAATAGGCAAGAAAACAGTGGGGCTTTTTTATCCACTATCAGCCGCTTTGTTTTCAACAATACAGCACTGGACTTAAGTTGAGTTTCCTTGTGTAGTTTTCTTAGATCATCCGTTTTTATTAGCTCAACAATGTAACAACATTATCAATGTTATTACATTTGGAAAGCCAACAAAAGGTCACTCTTTGTCCAAAGTTTCAACCATCACAGTGATGTGTTTGTTCTTGGAGAAGCTGCCAAATGGCATGGCAGTAAAACCCTTAGTACATTTTAGAAATTTTTGAAAGATGTATCAAACATATATGGCACCGATTTAAAGATGACATGTTAAGGCTACCTGTACTCATAGTAATAATATTTGTGTGCCATTAAGTCTGTTCTGGCTTATGGCAGTCCTATTCAGGGTTTTTTAGGTAGAGAATACTGAGAAGTGGTTTATTATTCCTTTCTGCAGGGAGAATCTTAGGACTGTGTAGCTTAGCCACATAGAGAGGCTCTTCTGGGATGAACAGTGGGGAACAGAAATCTGAATCTCTGGTTTTCCTGACAGAGGCCTACCTCACTGGGCTATCCATACAATGTATTTCCTTGGTGCAATTCTTGAACTTCTGTAGGGACCAGAACAAACAGTGCATTCAGAAAAGTCTATTAAGTAGAGATGGGCACGAAATGCCAAAATGGCATTTGTTTTCGTCATTCGGCCCTTCGGCCCCCGCTCCGTTCAGTTACCGTTATTCGGACCCCAGGGGCCTGCTTCGTTTCAGTTATTTCGATTTTCGGCACTGCCGCGGGGAGCCCTCCCAGGGCCAGGCGCTGCCGGAGTGCCACGGAGATCACTGGAGAGGGGAGCGTGCAGAGGCCAGATTGCAGCCCCGTCTCGCCTCCCCCCGCTTCAGTGCATGGCAGCCTGGCGGGCTGTCATTCACTGGGGCAGAGATCGCAGCCCCCTCTCACCGCCACCCGCCACCTCGGTGCATGGCAGTCCGGCAGGCTGTCATTCACCAGGGTGGAGATTGCTGGGGAGGGGGCTGCGATCCGGCATCTGTGCGGAGGCAGGATCACAGCCCCCTCTCACCGCCCTCTGCCTTCCCCGGGCCAGATGACAGCACCGGGCGCCCTGTCATCTGGCGCGGGGAAGCCGAGACCCCCCATTCGCCCCTCTGCATGCAGAGGGGCCAATGCGGTCGGGAGGGGGCTGCTATCCGGCCTCCGCACATGGAGGCGGGATCACAGCCCCCTCTCCAGCGGTCTCCACCAGAGCTGCGTGACAGCCGGGCAGCTGTCAAGCTCCTGCAGCGGAGATCGCTGGACGGGGGGCTGTGATCCAACCTCTGCGCGTGGAAGCGAGACCACGGCCCAGACTCAGCCAATCTCCTCTGCCCCGGATGACAGCCGGCCTGGCTGTCATTCACCCGCAGCGGAGGTCGCTGAAGAAGGGGCCGCAAATCCGATCCTGCCTCTGCGTGTAGAGGCAAGACCACGGCTCCCTCTCACCACCTTCCGCCGTGAGTGCACCCGCGGCGGAGATCGCTGGAGAGGGAGTCCCAGTCCCGCCTCCGCTTGTGAGGCAAGAACAGGGCTCTCTCTGACAGTCATCGCCAGCAGGGAAGAACGAACCGAACCTAAGCGAACTAGTTTGTTCTGGTTCTGTTTCGTTCATTCCTAAATTACTCTGGGCTTCATTATTCGTTCTGCTATGTAACGGAATGAATAGCGATTAACGGAACGATTTTTTTTTCGTTTCATGCCCATCTCTACTATTAAGCATGCAGTTTTTAGTATTTCAGCTAGTTGTTCACCTTAAGGCTATGAATACTATTGTCTACCAAACAAGCCTACTCAGGCCATTGTTCATCTTAAGAGCCTATTTCAGACTAGGGTGACATGAGGTCAAAGCTGACTATAAGATGGAGAACTTGCAACTAGCTTTGTTCAGTCTGATGAAGCTGTTTGGATGAGCAGTGAAATATTTCTGTCTCTCAAGAAAAAGAGTCCAGTAGCCATGACTCAACTTCCAGATAAACTCACCTGGATGACTGAGAATCTTCACAGACATACAGTTAGTTGATACGTTTTGTCACATCACAACAACATTTAAAATTCAGACAATGCTTTAACCAAGTTTGGAAATGAATTAGGATGGTTAGGGAGCATATCCTCATTCACATAGTTGGTATTAGTGTTTAACTAGTAATGAAAATACAAATCATTCCTGGGAAGTTAAAATGTTGATTTTGTAGTTGTGAATCAGTATTCTGCAGCATATCCCATTTTAACACTTTCCATCAGCTGCTAAGTCCCAGAGAACCATTTAACATTCTGGATAAAATAGATACTGTACAGTTGTTTTTTTTATAAACATATATTTCCTTTAACAGTAACAATAGAATTATTGAATTCCACAAAAAAGTGTTAACAACAACAAAAAAATGTGTTGCTGGGGCACAATTAAGTCCCGAATATTGGATTTAATACTTAAGCCTGCAACAATGGCATCACTGCTGTGGTTTTTTAAAAATCATATCTACTAAATGTCTTTCCTCTTCTTTGAGTCTGGCACTGTACCAAGGGCATGAACAACTTCCTCCCACCAGAACTCTTCTTCATGTTTATAGCTGTGTAACTGGTATCACTTTCAAGTTGATCACTGGCTCTCTTTGTAGCCACATCAGAAGTGGCCTTACCATCAAATTTCAAGAACTTCTAGACAAACAGCTTATAGCGCTGCTAATCGAATGTCATTGTGGAGCTATTCACTGTCTTTTACTTGGTAATTTTTTTTCTCCTGATGAGAAAAAGACAGAAAATTGGTGAGAGTTTACAAATGGAAAATAGTAATATCTGTATTTTCTGTTGAATCACCCCTTCTTTCATCATCTTTTTAAATTGCTCTGAAATAATCTGAGAGAGAGAGAGAGAGAGAGAGAGAGAGATCTCAGGACTCAAAAAGCACATATAGAAGGCAATGGGAACCGAGCAAACATGAGTCCTTAGCACTGTGTAGATGAATATTTGTTTTTCTTGTTATGGGCAGAAAAAAAGCCCTGGAGAACATAATGAGCTGGAAATTCTGATGGAATGGGGAGGTCTAATGCAGTCAGGAGAGGAGGTGATACATTATCCCCACAGCATCCCCCACCTCAGTCTTTTCCAGATCCTGTGGCACCCTTTTGGTGAATGGTACAATCCAGTCAATCCCGAAGGGGAAGTTCTTCTTCATGTCCACAGTGTGTGTGTTGTGTCGTTACAGTCGTGACCGAATCTTCGTGACTCAATGAACATGGAGTTTTCTTGGCAGGAATACTGGAGTGGCTTGCCAGTTCCTACTCCAGGCGCCTACAGCACCTGGTATTCCCTGGTGGTCTCCCATCCAAGGACTAACCAGGGCCAACCCTGCTTAGCTTCCGAAATCAGGCGAGATCGGATGTACTTAGGGCATTAGGCCGCAATTCATGTCCACAGTAGCTTCCTGTATATTTGTTCCTACTGGCTGAGAAAGTGGACCTGTTTGGAATTGTAGAGGGAGATGCAGGCACAGGGGAAAAGAAATTGAAATGTTTAAAAGTTCTAAAAGCAAAACAAGGCATTTAGCCAAACAGAGCAGAAAACAACAAACACCTTAAATATGCAGATGGAATATAATGCATGTTTAATAATAGGGAGGGGTCTAATGTATTCCAACTGATTAAAAGGCCTCTCAGAAGGAATATATTGCAATTAGGAAGGCAATATTTTATGAAAAATAGCACTGTCAGCTTGCTGTAGGACTGTTTGCTCAGTTTCAAGCTAAAGACAGCTTGCAAGTGTCATTATTAAGAACATTCGAAGATTAGAACCTCCCAGAGTAGCTTTTTTGCTAGATGGTTGCGGTAAAGAAAGAAAGAAAGAAAGAAAGAAAGAAAGAAAGAAAGAAAGCCTTGCTGGAACAGGCCACAGCCCATCCAGTCCAGCATTCTGTCTCACACAGTGGCTCACCATTTGCGTCAGGGTATTCCCAAGCAGATGTCTTCACCTGCTTACTATTCCCTGGAAATGGCATTGAGAGATATTCTACCTGTCTCTCCAACTCAGTGGTTGTCCTTAGGCATCCACAATGATAGCCATTGACACCCTTGTTCTCCATGAACTTGTCCAATCCTTTAAAGCTGTCAAGGCTGACAAATGTCACCACTTCTGGCAGGGAGTTCCACAGACCAGTGATCCTCTGGATGAAGAAAAGTACTTTCTCTTATTTGATTGAGATCTAGCACCCAAAAGTTTCATGGAGTGCCATCTAGTTCTAGTGCTGTGCGACAGAGAAAACAGTTTTTCCTTATTTACTTTGTCCACACTGTGTATGATTTTATAAACTTCAATCAGGTCACCTCTTAGGTGCCATTGTTTAAAAGTGAAGAGGCCCAGCATTTGCAGCCTCAGATGGTAAGCCTAATCATTCAGGTTACCCTCCTCTGCACTTTTTCCATTTTCATAATAGTTTTCCATTTTCCATAGTAGGTTAAATATGAGAAAGCAACTGGACCTCTTAAATATGAATGACTGGTTGAACATGTATGTCAATGGGTCGTCTGACAAAATAAATGATGTTTTCTTGAAGGAAGACAAGTACCATAAGTCCATCAACAACTGGATACAATTTACTGACTTTAGGAAAACAATGAATTGCCTGTATCATGTCACATACTGCTGTTTTATTTTCACTGCTTTCAAGGCAATCAGCTGGAAGGTGGTCGGATGTGCAGAAGGTGCCACCATCACCGTGGCACAGCCTTCAAGGACTCCATGCTCTTTCCATGTGCAGGCACCTGACACCCAACTGATCATGCAATGAGTTAGGAGGTGGCCATATGTGCAGAAGGCAGTGTTTCATTGAACACCCTGTTGTGGGATGACGACGACGATAGGGCACAGAGACAATGGTGGTGGGGCATGACAGTGATAATAGCGGTGCAATGATTATGAGGGCAGTTTTCAACAAGCCTGGGTGCTGCCTTCTATTCATGCGCCAGCCTCCCAGCTGATTGCCCTGGTCAGCTGATAGGCGTGCAGATATGCAGAAACAACAGCCCCAGCTCCTGAAGGGAAGCCAGGCTGATGTCTCTAAGAGGGTGGCGGTGGCAGTGGAGCTTGCAGCACCAGGTAGAGAGGCAAAGAGGGCAGTAAGAAAGGGGGCAGGTGTGCACCTGTTTTGTTCAAGCAAACGAAGCTCTGAGCCAAAAAAAAGTTTGCCTCCCCCCCCAACAAAATAGGTTGCACAAATTGTACCATAAACCAGCCCAGCTCGTGTCCCCCCCCCTCAACTCCAGTTCATAGTTTGTTTCATATTCATCTCTACATCTGAGTTTGCCCTGGACACCATTCTGTTTTAACTCATTAGAAAGCCAGCCTCCTTTTTGACAGCACATGAGGAATATTATATGAAGTCCAGTTCTCTTCATGCATTTCCTTAAAATCACAGAAGATTCCAGAAAGGATCAGGGATGGAAGTACCTGGAGGGCTCTGCTGAAAAGATCCCCCTCCCTTTTTGCTAGCAGGAGGAATTAACTAGATACCATGCAAAACAAAACAAAACAAAACAAAACAAAACAAAACAAAACCCTATGCTATTTGGTAAAGATCCACTCAATATTTTGATTTTCCATTAACATGGACAGATAGCACCTGTTCTTTATTTCTTATAGTTCTTTCTCCATCAATAACTGTTCATACAGTAATGTATAACTCACACATTAAACATTCAAGGCCATTATTTCTAGGTATCTGTATAGTATAGTACATTATGTATCAACAGTTGAACCAGAAGATGGTTGTTGTACATAATCGTCACACTCCATGTATGTGTTACTACTGCTTAAAGCATTCAGATAGTATTTTATCTGCCAATATTCAGATTACAGAAGCATAATAAAGTCTTGTAAACAGGGTTTTTGAAATGAAGTTCATTGTCATATATTACAACAGCATCTTTGATTTCTTTTCTATAAAATATTTTATATTGTGTATTGAAGTCTTTGCTTAAATAGCATTATTATTACAGTACTGTGATGAATGTAGTTAGTGCTGAACAGATGACATGTCTTCTGGAACATTGACTTTTATTTTGCTTTAAACAATACAGAAGCTCTTTAATTGGAGTTAATAGCTTGTGGGTTGAAATGGAGAAGTGAATAATAAGCATATGTAGAATAAATATTTTATATACTGTACTAGAATTGTGGATGTAAACCCTGACAAAACATGGGACTAGTCATCAACAGAGATGAAGACATGTTATCTGTATGTTCCATGTAATAATACACTGGTTAGATTGTAATTTGTATAAAAATCATAGTTATATTTTTAAAAAGGATGAAACCACAGGACAAGTACTTTTCAATATTCTGTGATGGGACACTGGCTCCAATCCAATTTTTGTTCATTACATTTAAGTCCCATTGCTATCTTTGGGATAAGATAGTACAGTAATTGCTATTTGAATCAGATGAAATAAGTGTTTCCTATCCCAAACAGTGCAGCTTAATGTGCAGCAGGTAAACTAAACCCACTCAGTGGTCAGTCATAAATACGAAGAGCCATTATGGATCAGATGAAAAGGCTTTGTAGTCTAACACTCTGTTCAGACAGTGGCCAGACCATTTGCGACAGGAAGCCCACAAACAGGACATAAATCCAAGTCTATTCTCTTACTCATGCTCCTGGGCAACTAATAAACAAAGAAATTTGACATGGTTCCTCTGGTGTTTCAGATTCTGGGTTCAAGCCTGGATTTATTTGCCTTACATTGCTCTGAATTGTCCACATAATAATCAAAAGGCCTATGTATTATAAAACAGTCAAGCACCTTTGTATAGAACTCTTTAGAAGAAAGGAGCCATCTTGTTGCTTTGGCTGGTATTTTGAAAAGGAAAAACACAGATATTTATCAGCAAAGGAACAGGAAGCAGAGCAGCATGAGATATACAGCACACTGAGGCTTCCTCCTTCCTGGAAGGACAGGGTGATCCAACTTTCCAAACCTCTCGAGCTGTCTCACCTGTCATTTGTAGTGCTGGGGAAGACAGCTTTGAGTATCCTTTGTAAGCAGAAACCTCCTGTTTACCACATGGGCAGCATATTATGTAGCCAAGTTCTTTGAGAGGACTGTTCTTTATAATCAATACAGTGATCTCATGAGAAGGGAACACATTCATCATTCTCTTAAATGACAACCCTGATCTCTCCCACATATACCACATGGAGCTAAACAACAAAATGCACTGTTCTGGTGAAGAGGAAGCTTTGTGCTTTATTTTTTTGTTGCTTCTGAAAAATGCATGATTTAACCCTCGTTATCAAGGCAGGGCATTTCAGTCTCCCAGAGTGACATTTTGTTATAGAATCTAAGCTGAACTAGACTTGGAAAATTGGCAGTCTAGAGCATTGCCATCAGAAAAGTTGTAAACAATGCATGCTTGCTGTTTCAAAGACAAAAAATGTTGCTTTTTGACATTGGAGTATGTCTGTGAAGATTCTCAGTCATCCAGGTGAGTTTATTTGGAAGTTGAGTCATGGCAACTGGACTTCTTTTCCTTGAGAGATAGAAACGTTACACCAGGGGTCCTCAAAGTTTTCAAACAGTGGGCCGGTCCACCACCACCCAGACACCACTGGGGGCTGGACCACATTCCAAAAAAGGGGGGAGGGTGGGCAAAAGGGCGGAGCCCCCTCACAATCGGCCCATGATCAGTGTGTCTCCGGGGCCCCAGCAATACCTCCTGCCCCGGATCACCACCCGGAGGTGCCACTGCAGTGGCTGGAGTGGCTCTCCTTCCTTCCTTCCTTTCATCAGGAAGTAGGTGGCAGCCCAGGTAAACTCAGGGTCCTCATCACCTTCTAGGCAGCCACTCAGGATGAAGAGCACCAGCCACAGCAAGGCTGGTGCTGCTGCGTGCAGATCCAGCTGTGCGCCCTGGCCATCATGCCCTCATTGCCTCCTCTCTTCGCCCGGCCCGGCCCGGCCCGACTTGGTGCTCTGCAGGGATGGGAGGGCAATAGCAAAGGCTGGGAAGGAGAGAGGGGAGGCAGGAAGGCCTGCCGAAAGGCACCCGTAGCCTGCTCACTGGCCGGGCCCAGCCAGGCTGCAGTGCTCTGTTGGCTTGCTAGCCCGCCCATCACCAACTGGGGACAAATGCAGCCTCGCCAGCCTCCCAGGAAACCAGGGACAAGCTGCCATTGGCCTTCCCTTCCCTTCTCTCCTTCCTCCTCTGCCTCCGCCTCGCTGGTCTCTAACCTGGTGGTGGTGGTAGCGGCAGCCTCAGCCTCCGGCCATGGCTGGACTCCCTCCTCCCCTCCCTCATTCCACAGAGCAATGCAGCAGCTTGGAGGGGGCTGGGTGGGCAGGAAGTAGCTCTGTTTCCCCTTCGGTTGCCCGCCGTCTATCCCTCTGTCGGTCCACTGCAGTGGCTGCTCTGGCTCAAAAGACTGGCTGGTGCTGCCTCCACCTGCCCCTTCCTTCCTCACAAACACAATATCACAGGTGGCAGCCGCACAAGGAAGGCAGGTGGATGGGGTGGAGGAAGAGCAGGGGTGGGGCCTTGGGGCCATGGAGGGAATGGGAGTCCTTGCTGCAGGCCTCCCATTTTAAATTGCCCTGCTCGGCTGCAGCCGGCGCCCCGGTGGGTAAGGGGAGTGGGGGAAACGACATAGCTCACCACTTTGAACTGCCTCAGCAATAGAAGCAGCTGTGGAGGCTGGCTTGCTCACAAAGCAGGGGGTAGGTGGGGGGTCTGCAATTGGTCATGGAGGCCGGATTCAGTACCCTGGGGGGCCGCATCCGGCCCCCGGGCCTTAGGTTGAGGACCCCTGCAATACACTGTTCATCCAAACAGCTTCATCAATCTGAACAAAGCTAGTTGCAAGTCCTCCATCTTATAGTCCACTTTGACCTCTTGTCACCCTGGTCTGAAATAGGCTCATAAGATGAATGATGGCCTGAATAGGCTTGTTAGATAGACAACAGTCAATAGCCTAAGATGCTGAAACCCATAAAGTATTGGTCATTAGCTGTAGCATTGGTGGTGAAGGCCTTTTGATTTGTCTGGGTATTCTTGAAAGCACAGCCTGATAAGTAGCAGATAGACTGTGCCTGAGGCCCCCACCTCTGTTGAGAAAGGGGTTTTCATTCATGTAAACTAACTTTGTTCAGACTGATGAAGCTGTTTGGATGAGCAGTGAAACATTTCTGTCTCAAGAAAAAAGTCCAGTTGCCATGACTCAACTTCCATATTTTATTTATTTATTTATTTATTTATTTATTTATTTAGTTACAAGATTTTTTAGCCACCCCACTACCAAGAGGTCTCTGGGCGGCATACAACAAGTATTAAAAACTATAAAACAATAAAATTATTAAAACTATAAAATACAATACAGTTAAAACAACATACAGTACAAATTGCTCATGTGCACATTTTTGTCTCAACCAGTGCAATATAGTTGGATAAAAAAAGTCTCATGCAGTTTTTCTGCAGATTGTGATACTGAGAGGGAGATGTGGTATACTCTGGTTATCAGTAGGTGGAGAGGCACTGCAATTCACAGGCAATTTAAAAAGTACAAAAATTGTATGTAAGGTACAGTTTCTGGACCAAATCTGTAAGTGAAACTCCGACTCTAATCCTAACTTTACTGCTAGTTGTTTTGCCTAGCAAAATATATAGATTTGGGGGAAGACAACATTTCCTATTTTCATACACCATATTAAACTAAGGAAAACATATATAACTCCTCTACATAGGGATGGACCATTTGTTTCGGAAGGTACTAATTCCAAAATCGCCCACGGGAGCCCTGCTGGCATTCAGAAGCCTCCGAAACACAATCAGCCAATCCCTTATCTTGCTCTGCATCCGCATGGGACTGAGTTACAACAAAGAAGCCTCTGACATCATTGTTCCTTCTCCCTGGTGCTGGCCAATCAGAAGCTGTGCAGGGAAATGCATCATCCCACCTCCCTGTCTGATTGGCCAACACCAGGGAGAAGGAAAGACGACGTGCTGGAAGCTTCTTCTTGTTGGAGCTCAGCCCCATGTGGATGCAGAGCTATGCAAGGGATTGGCTGATGTTGCATGTCATTGTCAAAGGCTGCATGTTCCTGTTAAGGGAAACATAAGCAGGGAGGCGATACTGCACACAGGTCCTGCCTAAAGATTTCTCAGAGACATGTGGTGAGCACTGTGAGAAAGGATTATTGAATTAGGTTAGCCCTTTGGTTTGATTCAATGTGGCCTTGTTAATTTTCTTCAGAAAGTCTGGGAACAGAAAAGGCCAAAATAGTATACTGTTAAACAGAGGCATGTGTGTAACTGAGACATTTTGTTTAATTTAGAAAATGATAAGGACAAAGTTAAACCTACTTATGGTTTATAGCAGTGCTGTAGTTATAACTATGCTGTTTAAATGATAATAACAATGCAAAAGGGCACTTTCTCGTGGTAGATGCTGTAAGTTGGAGTTGGAAATGATCTTTTGGCTTTACCATACGGACCAGAGCTATCCCATGGAACTTGTTTGTGCTGTCATGGTTGCTTTCCTCTGGGTAGTTCATTTGTAGTTCAAATGTTCAAAGGGAACATTTCTCAGAACAGTGTTGGTCTGTGGTTAACAGATTTTTCAAGGTAACTGCTGGGCAAATTTTCTTTAAAGCCAACTGAAATGAGGTTCTCACCCATTCCTACTATACAGTCTCTATACAGTTTTTGCACATATCTGTCTTATCCTTTCCCCTTGCAACTGTCCCTTTCCTACTTACTTATCAATCATAGTTAGTTTTCTTTCTCCAAGCAGTATGTTTAGGAGCTTGTGTATCCTACTGCTGTCAGTTTTTCCCCTTGATGGAAATCAAATCTGATGGAAGCACGAGGAGGGTCCAGGATAACTTTTTTTCACTGGTATACAGTAATAACTATATTTTAAAACTGGACCTGATGGACTGCCCTACCTCATGCAGTAATCAGAGAAATAATCATAGAAGACAAATGCAATTTCAGTCTTTTCATCAAAATATCAAGTGTGCATAATTTTGGCAAATATCATAATTAAGTTGTCAACTAATGCTGTTGATGAAGTGCTGAAATGAGAAAGTAGAACTAATAATGCCTACCATTACTTTTTACGGAGTGCATATAGAATGAGTGCATAAAGTTTAATTGCACCTTGAAATTCAGCCTTTTGTTAAGTTACAGACATATCACTAAACTTGTCTAGCACACTCACACAAACAAACTTTCTGTACAGTACGTAATCCTAGGTCAAAGCCTAACCAATGATCACTTGTTTTCAGATGAGTTTTTCAATTTTTGCAGAACTAAATTGCAATTCTGAAATTTGAAGAAGGCATAATTGAAAGCTGTTTCAGGTTAAGTTTTCAGTAACATGAATATACAATAAATTCAAAATCCACAGTTGGTTAGTATCTCAATTAAAGCCAAGCAAACTGCCCCCTCCCAAAAATGAAAGTTCGTTACTCCTGCAGAACTTTTTATCAAACTAGGGGGTATAAAAAGCAAAAAGGTGTTATATAGAATTCAAACAGTTGCATATGTTTATGTAATGTTACTTGTTTTAATTAAGCTGTTGATTTTGGTTCTGGTCGATTGAAAGGCATGACTTACTCTTGTTTTTGTAATTATTATCCCAAATCTATAGCCAGTGTCTAAAATACAACGTCCTTTTCATGTGGTACATACATAAAGAGTGTTTATGCAATGAACAAAAAGCAGGGATTCATTCTGCTGTTATATGGTTGGGATAGCTACACTCCCCAGTGTATATATGTTGGATCAGGATATCTGAAGAGCTGCGCCTATGCATGAGAAGATGCTCATGCATACAGATTCTTCTTCAGATGTCAAAACTCACTGCATGAACAACAGTAGAGCCAGAAGGGCATACTGTATTTGTTCTTTATTCTATGTGCTGCTTTTATCTTGCATGTGCATACTCTGTGTAGACGTCTTTTGTTCCTCAAGGTTCACTGAAACCCAGAAGGAAAAACTTGTTTAAGCAAGCAACAATATTCTGCTGTTCCATTGCATATACATATTCAGTTAGTTTAAGCATTGATTAAAATGACACTTTTCTAACACCATGGTACTTGAAACAAAAATAAAAAGAATCACCATCCAGTAGCATCCCCTTGAAACTAGGGACCAAATGCACTGAATATTAAGCATTTAATAGAGAGAAATGTATATAGTGTCATCTCAGAATACAGTGGGAAACATGCATTACTCATTTCATCTCCTTCAGCTGTATTCTAACCAAAGGTTATGCTGCAATCATTCATAAAATTATCATAATTAAGAAATATGCAAAGTTTGTTCAGTTGTTCAGTTGTTTCAGCAATTCAAATTAAACTCATTAAAGAAAAGGAAACTCTTGCCACGTTATTGTATTATTTTCTGTTAATTGTCAAAAAATGCAGAGAACTTGATAGCTGCCTACATTTGTTCTTGGCTCAATTCTTAGCTAAGTCATTTCTTTTTTAGAACATGATAGTAGAATTGACACTGATTGAAAAAGCCCACATTTATAGAGATGCCTATTAACTGTGATTTGCCCTACTTTATAAAAATGTCTTTAAGGTGTTTTACATCTGTGAAATTAGTTGAAGCAGCAGAAAGACTGACATCATGGATTATTCTGCATAACGAATGCATCACCAAAAATGCTTGTATAGATCACAGAATAATGCAGTTGGAAAGGGCCTATAAGGCCATCAAATCCAACCCCCTGTTCAATGCAGGATTACAAATCAAATGATACCTGCCAGGTAGTTGTCTAAATTTCTCTTGCATACCTCCGGTGTTGGAGCACTCATCGCATCTCAAGGTAATTTGCTCTATTGTTGTATTACTCTGAATTTTTTTCTTGCTCTTCAACTGTTTCTTGTCCTGCACTCAGGGAGGATCTAGAATAGACCCCGTCCCTCCTCTGTATGACAGTCTTTCAAGTATTTGAAAAGTGGGAATGTTTAGCCTTTCAAAAAGAAGGCTGAGAGGGGCAATGATAGCTATGTTTAAATATTTGAAAGGATGTCATATTGAAGAGGCAAGAGGTTTTTTTCCCATGGCTTCAGAGACTAGGACTCGGGGCAATGGTTTCAAAGTACAGGAAAACAGATTCCATTTGAACATCAGGAAGAACTTCATGATGGTTAAAGCTGTTTGGCAGTGGAATATGCTGCCACTGAGGGTGGTGGGGTCTTCTTCTTTGGAGGTTTTTAAGCAGAGGCTGGATGGCCATCTGTCGGAAATACTGTGATGGGGGTTCCTGCATAGTAGGGGGTTGGACTGGATGGCTCTTGAGGTCTCTTCCAACTCTATGATTCTATGATTCTTTATCTCCCTTCAGTTTTCTTTTCTCAGGACTACACATGCCCAGTTCTTGGTTTCCAGGCCACCTGATCATCCTTGTTGCCCTCCTCTGAACTTCTTCCAGTTTGTCAGCGTCCTTCTTGAAATGTGGTGTACAGAACTCCGCACTATCCCTCTTTTTCCTGTAGGTAACAATTTCTTCCAGTATAATATCCTCCATGACTTGTTCTGCAGTTAAAAGAAATTGCAAAACCTTTAACATTCTGTATTTCCAACTGTATCTCTGGCCTGAAACATAAGTGCATCAAATATAGAAAACTCCTTGTGTGACCTATAGGAGCCTTGATTCTTAGGGCCAAACAGTCCGTTAAGTAGAATACTTATTCTGTAGGATTAACTTATTTTCTCTCCCACATTGGGATTTCCTTGAGGATATCATGCCTCACCAACTAGACTTGTTGGTTAAACTAATGTATACATTCTAATGACCATTTACAAAATGAAGCACATTAAAATGTGAGATACAAAACTGAAGAAAATCATATGCTTGACAAACAGCTCTATTATACTACTGGGGGCAGCATTATAAAAATATGATAAATGTATAATCAAATCACTGTTTCCAAAATGGTTCAACATCATGACCTCATTTTGATCTCTCTTCTCCTTTACAATCATCCAACTCACTTTACAACAAATAAAGTCTTCTGTTTTCCTACTGACTGAACTTCTACCTCATTGTCAAAAGATAATTTTTTCATGACAGAAAAAATGGAGAATCATTTTTTCCCTGCTAAGGAAAATGCATTTAAAAAACTGACAGAATTGAACCTTTCAATGTGCACTCAAAATTATTTTAAAAATATGCAGTCTAAATTTACTTACCTTGGAACTCCAAAGTAGCAGGGGTACCTTTCTGAAGTGATTTTAGGGAACCCTCCTGAAATCTGGAAGGACTTAGGGGTAAGGGGACTTAGTTATGAAGCTCTAAAGGGGCTGAGGGTAGTATTGGCAACTGGGCAAGGACTGTGGAGGCAATCAGGTAGTTTACTCTATGGTATTAACTCCCTAATTGCATCCACACTCCCAGCACACATTGGGGATTACTATCCCCATCCCCTTTAGAGCTCAGCCAGTATAGTGTATATACTCGAGTATAACAGGGGGGGAAATGCCCTTGGCCCTTGCCTTATACAGTTTTGGGGGGAAAATTAGGCCCTCTGTTTATACTCAGGTCGGCTTATATTCGAGTATATACGGTCATGTGAAATCTTTTCCCTTTTCTTTCTCTCTGGAAACACTCCCTATAGCAATAAGGGATATTGATTTTTACATCAATAAGGTATTTCATTATATCACTTGCTGTGGAGAAAATCATGATTAATTAAAAGGTTCTGGCCATCCATAATCCATAAACCTGGTATATAATAAGTAGCACCTCTTCCCCGAATATATTTATACAGCTGGATCAAACCAAAGTAAGACATGCATCAAACTGGAATTCTATCAGAATCTGCTTTGTGTTCGTCTAGCTGTTGATTGCTCCCGGCATATAGTTCTCTGAATCTGAAAAGTTTTAATTTTCAGTGTTAAAATTTGGAGAAAGCTACAGCTTTTGCAATATTTGCCTATCTGTCTTTCCTTTTTAAATAATGTTTTAAAATACTGAGGAAGAAAAATCTATAGATTTTCACATTTATTGGTAGCCCTCCCCTTGTCATCATCACACACTTTTTAACGTGGTGCTTCAGGCATTTTATTAGAATTATTGTCATATTTAACCTTTCATACAATTTCTGATTGCAGGCAGAGGAAAATATGAAACATTTTTCATCATGAAGTGTCCCAGTGATTTGCACTCTCTTAGGAGTCAGAAACTGGCACATAGTTAAATATCATTGGCATGTGCTATCAAGTCAGTTCTGACATGCTGACCCTTTCCACAGTTGTCCTGGCAGCAAACACTCAGAAGTGATTTAACATTCCCTTCTTCTGGGGGCCTCCCAGAACTGTACAGCTTGCCAATGGCTAAACAGACTGGTTGTTCTGCTAGGAGGCGAACTGAGGGGATTGATTTCTCAGTCTCTGGCTCTGCAACCAGATACCTCAACAACTATTGAGCTATCCAGCCATTAAGTGACATCAAAAAGGTACATAAGCAGAATATACAGTGGACCCTTGTATAACAAATGGTTTGTATAACATAAAATTTGTACAATGTAAAAAAATCCAGAGATAGGGGAAATTTGCTTAACATATTCGCCTATGGGGCGAATCTGTACAACATAAAAATGGGATCCCACTGTTTTCAATGCATTCCTATGGGAAATTTGTATAAAGGAAAATTTGCTTCACATAATTTTATTTGGAACGAATTAATTCCTTTATACAAGGTACCATTGTATTCTGCCCTATAGTGCTTAAAGCACTCTCTGGGCAGTTTACACTTTATTTATACAGGCTACATACACATCTCCACTCCCCAGCAAGCTGGGTACTCATTTTACTGACCTCGTAAGGATGGAAGTGGCATGGTGGCGCAGCAGACTAAGGCTCCAAAAGCTATTGGCTGCAACGTCGGCAGTTTGGTGGTTCGAATCCCAAGTGCCCCTGCGGATGAGCTCCCACTGAGAACCCCAGCTCCTGCCAACCTAGCAGTTCGAAAGCATATAAATGCAAGTAGATAAACAGGTACCACTGTAAAAAGTGTGAAGGTAAAACAGTGTTTCCTTGCAGCCATGCCAGCCATGTGGCCATGGACTTCCACAACACTGGCTATTTCGGCTTGAATACAGAGTTGAGCACTGCCCTTAGAGTCGGACACGACTAGCACGCATTTGCAGGGGGAACCTTTGCCTTTACCTAAGGATGGAAGGCTGTGTCAGCCCTGAGCCAGCTACTTGGGGTTGAACCCCAGGTTGTGAGCACAGCTATAGCTGCAGTACAGCAATTTAACCCCTACATCTCCAGGAAGAAAGCTATATAAAAGGTTAAATCTTGACAGTTTCCTCACCATTATCATCTGACAATTTAGTACTCTGCTGAAAATTTATGCAAAGCCATACTATTTAAAGTCAGCAGAGTTCCCACAGATGCAGAGAAGATCGGACACATAAAACTAATTTCAGATACAAATATGTGTAATTTATAGCAACAGCAATAGCTAGACTGGTGTATGTTCTGCATTTTTACAGGGATGGTCTTAAGTCATATCAAGCTTTGTGCAGAGCGTCTCTGATTATTTCTTGGTTTATGTACTTGTATCTTACAATTCTTTATATATATATCTCAATTGAACCATAGCTGAATCTTTCAAGGCTGCTGTGATTTGTCCACATTGTTTGATAAGGGACCCCAAAGCAAGGGGTTTGAAAATGTGTTGAGGATCAAACAAATATATATTGTGTGTAATAAGGTTTCACCTTCAAGTAATCCCAAACTATTTAAGGCTACAAAATTTAGTACCAGTACTATGAACTGGGCTTGGAAATCGTCTGAAAACCAGTGCATCTCTCTCTCTCTCTCTCTCTCTCTCTCTGTTTCTCAATTACAGCAAAACAACAACACCATTCATTAGTTCCAGATGAACATTAGTTCTATTGTGGCATAATAATCCAAGAAAGTCAATTTCAGCAAACATTTAGGAAAATATCATCATTATAATCTATAGGTAGTAAATTTAGCCACGTCATGGACTGAAATCCTGTTGCTTGGTGTAGTGCAGAGATGGCGGACCTTTTTGCCACCGAGTGCCCAAACTCGGCGGTGGCGGCGGCAGTCGAGATCGGCGGCGGGGGGGAGGAGGCGAAGGCAGCAAGGGTGATGGAGGGGGCGGGGTCTGGGTGGGAGGGGCAGGGATGGCGGCAGCGGCGGGGTCAGATGGGTGGCGGCAGGGGTGGCAAGGGCTATGGCGGCGGGGTTGGGATCGGCGGCAGCGGGGGGTCAGGGGTGGAGCGAGGTCGACGGCAGCAAGCGCAACGGGGTCAGAGTTATTGGCCGCGGCAGGGGCGGCAGGAGGGGCAGGGATGGCGGCGGGGTTGGCGGAGGCGAGGTCAGGAGTGGCAGGGGGCGGAGGCAAGGGCAGCGATGGCATTGGCGACGGCAGGGTCAGCTTAGCATCACTTTTCCCCTCCACAAATTCCTCATGGCTGGTCCAGCGGAGGGGGAAGTGGGGGGGCAAGGAGCATGTCGGGTGCCAGGCGAAAGCTCTTTCCGTGCCACCTTTGGCACGCGTGCCATAGGTTCGCCATCCCTGGTGTAGTGAGTAGCAATAGAACAGGTCCTTTGAATTAGTGGAGATCTAGTGAGTTGACTCTTCCATAAGTTTCACTGATTCAGACGGTGTTGGAATTTACTATGCTAAGCAACATGATTTCTGTGCATATTATTGCTGAACTTGAATTATTATTATTATTATTATTATTATTATTATTATTATTATTATTATTATTATTATTATTATTATTATTATTA
>JAHTLZ010000122.1:22628090-22647822 GCA_023846285.1 Phrynocephalus versicolor | reverse complement strand
TCTTTCTTTCTTTCTTTCTTTCTTTCTTTCTTTCTTTCTTTCTTTCTCTCTCTCTCTCTCTCTCTCTCTCTCTCTCTCTCTCTCTCTAAGCTGCCTAGATGCCCTAAGTACATCCGATCTCGCCTGATTTCGGAAGCTAAGCAGGGTCGGCCCTGGTTAGTACTTGGATCGGATACCACCAGGGAATACCAGGTGCTGCAGGCGCCTGGAGTAGAAACTGGCAAACTACTCCAGTATTCCTGCCAAGAAAACTCCAAGGACATGGGGTCACGAGGAGTCAGTCACAACCTTAAGGACACAACACACACACACACACACACACACACACACACACACACACACACACACACACACACACACACACACACACACACACACACACACACACACACACACACACATGTGCGAAACCTCAGAACCTGAAAGGCATGGGCGGGGCGGGGGATGACAACAGATAAGCCTTCAGTCTAAATTAATTATTTCTTTTGCCAGATCCATTTTACACTGGCACACTTCATGCAATGAGATTTTTGTCCATCAAGTCAAATAACAACATCCAAATGTACAGATACAACAGACTACATAGTACAATACTAAATTCTCCGATATTGGGAGTGTATGTGCAATAGTTAAAATATAATAAGAGAAATGTTAAGTATTGATTTCTCAAATCCTATTTAAAACTCCCCACTGATAATTAAAACTTGTGATAGTATGATGATTTTGGAAGGAGAGTAAAAGGCCATCTAGTCCAATCCTCTGCTCAAGGCAGGAGTAAAAATCAAAAGATATCTGCCAGGCGGTTGTCTAGATTTCTTTTGAATGACTCCAACATTTGGAACACTCACCACCTCTTGAGGTAATTGGTTCCATTGTACGTATGAGCTCTGTAAGCCTCCCCTTAAAATCCATTTGCATTTAAATGTGAATAAGCCATGTATCACAAAAAAATGAGATATGCTTCTAGTTATTTTATTTCAAGATAACAGAACCAAAAGTTATACTAATATCCCCAAATTGGGATGCAAAAAATAAAATAAAAACATGGTCTCCAGTCTGAAATCAATTTTTTCACCTCTCTAGTGATTCTTTCCTGAATATTATCTGCTACCCATGTCTCTAGGCCAGTGATGGCGAACCTATGGCACGGGTGCCAAAGGTGGCACTCGGAGCCCTTTCTGTGGGCACCCGACATCACCCCTTCATAGCCACCTGTATACCGGTTAAATTACTGTATTGGCACTTTGCAAAAAAAAATAGTGGGTTTTGAATTGCAGTTTGGGCACTCAGTCTCTAAAAGGTTCTCCATCACTGCTCTAGGCCCTAGTACTGTTGTTTCCACTGGTGTCACCACCACAAATCTTAAATTATGCCCTAAGAAGATGACTGTGGATTGGAACAGCCCATATCTTGTATTGGCCTGTGTCTCTCAATAATATATATGGAGAAACCCAGGCTCATATTTTTCCAGGTGACAAGTGAGGCACCTTGTAGTCTTTCAAAATCCCCTGCCTCCTCTGGACAGTTTAATGATTGTGGTATGGAAACCCAGAGGAACATGAACAAACAGCTGTAATTTAAGACTAAGAAAAGCTAACACAAATAATAGTGGTAGGTCTAGCACTGAATTATTAGGGCAAATCTGCATACGCAAGCCATTTATGAGCAGGTTTTTAACATAACCATAGTACGTAGTCATCCTTTAGAAATAATTCATAAAGTAAAATTACTGTAGCATAGTGTTGAAATATCACACAGAAAAAGAGAGTGCTCAGCTTCCTTCCCTTGGCATTTTGTACTTTAGATATAATCTTACTTTATATATAATTAATTGTATCAGGAGATTATCTTATCTAAAAACCAGAGCTACAGCCTATTATATTTCTCTGTTTAACATTTAGAAAAATAAAAGTGTTAAAACAAGTTTAGCAGATATTTACCTGTTGAAATTCATTTTATATGTGATTTTTAAGAAAACCTACATAATATTAAATTTTGTTTAAATGAAGAGGATTTATGTTAATTTTTGTTTAGGGGGAGAAAACTAGTCCTAGTCCGTAATTCAGGAGGGAAAAAAACTACTAGAAGTTAAGTTTCATGAAAACAAAGCTTTCAAGTTACCATTCCAGTTTTAAAGCATCATTGCTAGCATACAAAAGCATCATGATAAGGACACGAGTTGAACCAGACGCAGATACACATACAGCTACACTCAGTAACATATCCAGCAACCTGTACAGAACAACAAACATAAATGCCATAAGAAAAAAGAGAGAAAAATGTGTGGGAGGGAAGAAATCCTAGTCATTTAACTAGTAGGATAATATCCTGCTAGAAGCTAATTGCCATATGCTTCTGAACGTGAATATTAAATGCTTGAGTATTTTCGAAGAGCATTTTTGTTTTTGTTTTAATCACTAGCTGTCTTCAGCTCATTCTTCTTCAAGGGTGGGTGGGTGGGTTAGGGATTAATAGAAGACTTCCAATTTTTCAGATATATGCAATTGGACAGGGCAGCCTGAACAAATGCCACAGATCCATTCATAGATTGGACCTAGTTTCCGTTGAGCAGAAAATCCAAACAGCACAATGCCGCAGATTTATGCCCCCCTGCACAAACACTAAGGCTATGCAAGCCAAGGGGTGGGCTTTCCTTTTGAGATAATCATGACCAGGATATGTGACGCTGGCAGGGCATTTCACCCAGTGTAAAGTCCTGTGTACTAGTTGCCATGGTGGGTAGTATCCTAGGCCAGCCAAGTTAATAAGGAGAAAGAAAATCCCACTAGGGATTCTCTTGCTTTCTGGCAATATATAAGCATAATAAAATAGACCCAATAATAATATGACATATGCTATGTTTTCATAATGTACCTCAAATCTGCTTCCTTTAGCAGTGCTCTCTCTCTCTCTCTCTCTCTCTCTGTGTGTGTGTGTGTGTGTGATTTCAACTTTTATACTGCTCCATAGTGTGCAGACACTCTCTGTAGTTCTCATCCTTTTAACATCATGTATAAGATAAAATAAAAAATATCATGCAATAAAAACCAGTGCTAAATAATCCTCTGTGCCTAGCTAAAACCTGTCTTGAAACAGAATTAAACAAATGACCATTTGAACATCTCTGGTAGATCAAAACACTAGTAAAAGTTGAATTCACATACTACTGTTTTACTAATTTCTTTACAAATGAGAGGAAAGGTGTCTGATAAACCTCTTCTGGAAGCTTGTTCCAAAGAGGAGGAGTCATGACCAAAAAAGTGCTGTTCCTAGTACAGTGGACTCTCATATAACAAACGGTTTGTATAATATAAAAACTGTATAACATAAAAAATTCCAGAGATAGGAGAAATTTGTTTAACAGAATCACCTATGGGGCAAATCCATACAACATAAAAATGGTCGCGATTAGGGATTACTCTGTTTTCAATGTATTCCTATGCAAAATTTGTATAAAGGAAAATTTGCTTAACCGAATTTCATTTGGAATGAATTAATTTCTTTATACAAGGCACCAGTGTGTTAACTTTTTAGGCCTCCTTAAGTGTTACAATTTTTACATCAAGAAATGTGAAGGGTTGGTGAGGGTTTTGCTGCTGCTGCTGCTGCTGCTGCTGTTTGTTTGTTTGTTTGTTTGTTTGTTTGTTTGTTTGTTTTTAAGGAGAGATGTTCGAACATCTATTGAGGTTCTAAACTGCTAAGGGCTGTATAGAAAATGATCAGCACCTTGAACTGAACATAGAAACTAACAGGGAGCCAACAAGGCACGTCAAGACTAGAAATATCTGTTCATATCTGCTGATGCTGTACCTGTGATCAGTTTGACTGCTACATTTTAGACCTGTTAAAGTTTCTGTGCTAACTTCCAAGGCAGCCCTACATATAGAGCATTACTGTAGTCTATTTTAAAGATTACTAACACATGAACCACTGTTATTAGGTGTTTATTCTTCAGGTAGGGGCACAGCTGGACAGTCAACCAAAGTTGATTGACACCTTTAAGGTAGAAGGGCTGTTTGCTTTCCGAGACTTTATGTCCTGAAGACCCATTATTTCTGTTCTTGACAAAACTTCAGCTGTACCAGTGCTAAAAATGGACACAAAGCTGTAAAACTCAGCATGAAGTTAATCCATCATGAGGCTTTTCTCCAAAAGATGAACTCTTTCCCCAAACTAGCTACTTGTTACTGAGGAGCCAGAAGGGTGATAGTTACTGCTTTTCATAGCTTCCAGGTGAGGCATGTGGTTGACCATTGTCGGAATCAGCGTATGTGTTTGTTCTTAAATGCAAAACAAAGCAGACGGAACTGGGACATCCAGTGGTGGCAAAAGTATAAATGGGAGACAGGCTCAAGATGTATAAAAACACATGCTTAGGTTGTGTCATTCATCTGGAGCTAAGCATACATATGACAAAGAGATATATCCATTTAAAATCATTTAAAAACAACTGACTGGTGACAGTTTAAAGATCATTGTTCTCATCTCTATATTAGTAAACAGTATAAATTATTAATGAAGATGTACAAAATCAGATCACTGTAGGCGCCTGGAGTAGCAACTGGCAAACCACTCAAGTATTCCTGCCAAGAAAACTCCATGGGCATGGGGTCAAGAAGAGTTGGCCATGACTGTAACAACGCAACACACAGAGAGACAGGCACAGGCACAGACAGACAGACAGACAGACAGACAGACAGACACACACACACACACACACACACACACACACACAAGCTCCTGGCATAGGTAAATGACAGCATTTAAGATATATACCACGCTTTTAGAATTTTAGCTTCTTTTTCAGTCTGTGCCATTTCCAACATAAATTGAGAGTGCGAATACAAAGGAGGAATGGTAATGATTTATTTTCAGCTGGCAAACGAGTCAAGGATAGTTAGATAACCAACAAATTGCTGTGGGGTCTTTGTTATACCAAGGGCAAGAAATATATTTCCTCATTTAGACCCAAAGATGATATTGTGTTTAGCCTGAGTATCCAATTGATCTCCCTTCTCAGTAAGGATATCTCATAAACTTGTTTCTTAAGGAATGTCAAATTAAGGCACTTCTTTGGTAAGTCCGAAGAATATTCTCAGGGACAAAAAGTTTGTTTCAAAAGCAAACCCCTGTTTGTGATTCAGGGAATCTGGCCCACAACCACAACTTGTAAAAAACTAGTTCTAAAAGATCTGGAGAAACTAGAGCACCCACGTTCCCCTGGAGAAATAGGAGTAAGGCAGAACAATGTGCCCATAGATTTCTTTCCTCTGACCCATCTATAATTATAAAAAAGAGCGGACGGGGGGGGGGAGGCGGTTATACGAAATACCAGTGACTGTAAGCAGGAAACCCTTGGGCAACTCCCAGACACAACAGTATGTGAACCATGTGAATATGATCCAATTAAAGAAATCATTAAAGAAATGATCTATGCCATAAGTTGCCCTTGCAGCAACCTGTGTATAGGGAAGACTTCTGGACCTCAAGATACAGATACGAGAACACCTGAATAATTCAAAAAATAGAACATTTGATAGTCCTTTTGTCTGCCACTTTATAGAATTTAACTACACTCATAAGAGATTCAACATTCTGGGCCTTAGATGTGGTTCCCTCAAAGAACAAGAGATCCAAATGAGTGTACATCTTGGTCTTATGCTTAGTTCCTGAAGAAGGACAGAGCCGAAAGATGCTGAGTCTTAGCTTCTACTTTGACAGTGTTCTTAAATGCAACCTATATTCTTCATGTCAGTGGTTCCAAGTCTTGGGTAACCCAGGTGTTCTTGGACTGCAGTACCTAGAAGCCTTTACTCCCAGTTTTGCTGATTTGGGTTTCTGGGAGTTGCAGTCAAAGAACACCTGGATTACCCAAGGTTGGGAACCACTGCTCTCGATAAAGACTACTTGCAACATCCCCCCCCCCATTTTCCTATGCAATAGTAGTACAAACTCACTTCATACTTATTCCTTTTAATTTGTTCTAAAAAAAATTAATAACAAAGATTGTGAGATGATACGTATCTTCTCCAAGTACTCTGGAAAATGGATGAAATTTCAACTAGTTGTGAGTTTTTCGGGCTGTTTGGCTGTGTTCTGGAAGTTTTTCCTCCTGACGTTTCGCCAGATTCTGTGGCTGGCATCTTCAGAGGAGAAGTTGCTCAGGGAAACTAGGAGTTCTCTCTGTGCTCTGGAATTTTTAGACTTTCTTCTTTTTTGTTGAAATTGTGCTTATGTTTGTGGATTTCAATGACTTCCCTGTGTAGTCTGACATAGTGATTGGTAGTGTTGTTGAGTACTTCTGTGTCCTGGAAGAGGATTTCATGTCCAGTTTGTTTCAGGGTGTGTTCAGCTGCTGATGATTTTTCAGGTTGTTTAATCTGCAGTGTCTTTCATGTTCGTTGATTCTGGTCTGGATGCTGTGCTTTGTGGTCCCAAAATATACCTGGCCACAACTACAAGGTATCCGGTATACTCCTGCAGGGGCAAGTGGGTTCATTTTGTCCTTTATTGTTGTATTTTTGTGGTGGGTCTAAATACTTTTTGTAGGTTGTGCTTTTTCAACACTTTGTCCATGTGGTCCATGACTCCTTTAATGTATGGCAGAAATACTTTGTTTGTTGGAGACTGTTTTCCTTCTTCAGTTTGGTGTTGCTTTTTTCGGTTTGATGGCTCTTTTGATTTCGTTCTTGAAATACGCATTTACCTGTAGGGCCCAATTCAGGTGTTCAGCTGAACAAACCCTGAAACAAACTGGACATGAAATTATCTTCTATGGTAAAAAATTATCTAGGATGTTTCTTATTGGTTGAATATTCTGTGAGAGCCTCTGCTATTCATGGGGAGATTTTTATCTCTCTTAAACTGAAGCTGAATTAAAATTAGCAATGACAGTGCTTTGCAACAGCTGTGATTGAGAAAGAAGTGGCATAATGTTTTCATCAACTGTACCTCAGTTCTTCACAAATCATAATGATTATTCAGAATCAACAACCATACCCTCCAGGGCACATTATGACACTGAAAGCAAAAGAGAATTAAAGCTGTCAGGTTTGACATTTGTTTTTTGATGCTGTCATTCTGCAAGTCTGTGTATTTATATATATAAAATTTGAAACTACAGAAAATTTGTCCAACAGAATTGGGAGCCACAAGAAAATCTCTGCTGACTGAACAAAATTTTATTTATTAACTTACAAATTTTTTTAGCTGCCCCACTACCAAAAGGACCAGATCTACTTGTGATTACACGGGGGAGGGGGGAACTACAACAAAATGAACATTGAGAACTACAGTGGAGATAGCAAGACACATTTCTGTCTAGTACTGCAGTGACTTGCAGGTCAATATGGTGGTGGACTCAATTGAAGAGGACAGTGTCTCAGTTATCTTTTCTCAGTTATCTTCTCCAGTTTTTTGACAAACAGGTCTCAAACCACATACCATTTGTTAAAGAAAGAATACTGTTTGAAATTCTTCAATATCCCACCCAACCATAATGCACCATCCCTAAGTTTTGCATTTGTAATTGCTTTCTAGGATGTTTTTTCTTTAAAAATGAAAAAAAACCACATTGTGATGTTTATATACCACCCCATTGCGCTTAAAACACTCTCTGGGCAGTTTACAATTTAATTATGCAGGTTATACTTTGCCCACCCCCCACTCCTCAGCAAGCTGGGTACTCATTTTACTGACCTCGGAAGGATAGAAGGCTGAGTCTACCATGAGCCGGCTACCTGGGATTGAATCCCAGGATGTGAGCACAGTTATAGCTTCAGTACAGCAGAGCAGTCTAACCACTGAGCCACAAGACTATAGTCTATTACAAGAAATAAACACAAAAGCAGAATTAATTTGTTCAACTGATAATCAGTCTCTAATGAAGTGTTGCAAACATTTTATGCATTTCTTAATGATAAGCTATGTTTTTAAATTTTTCTTCTTTAAATCAGTACAAATTATGGAAACCTACCTGGAATATAAAATCTTCCACTTTTAGTATAATAAAGCAGAGGAACAGTAGTTATAACTTAGTATCACTTCCCACATCTGATATTTCCAGAAGACAGGAAGGGCAGATTTCCTGAGTTTCCAGTACAACTCAAGGTGAATCAGAATTCTTCTCTTGCCTTGTAAGGATTTGCAGTCAGCACTTATGAACAGCAGGGTACAAATTAGTTGCAAGGAATACCCTCAAACCAGACTCTACTGATAAAGAAACAAGCTTCCAATCTGCTGTCTACCTCACATGACAACTTGAAGCTGTGATCTCTGTGGTGTTCCTGTTGATAAGGAGGGGCTGCCCATTAAAAAAACAGGTTGCTTGGAACTCCCCTCTTCAGATGGCTGTTTTTAATAAAATGGAGCCATCTATGAAGGGCATGATGTGCCCTCCCTTCACTCTCACAGAGACCCACGTGCAGAATCAGGGCTGCTGTATGTCAGGAGAAGCCAACAGGTTACATATGCACTGCTGCTCCCATGTGGTCTGCTGAGAAGGGAGGAGGAATATGCAAGAAGACAACTAGGCAGTGATGATATCCCAGACTAGATCAGGCTAAACAAAGTTACTTGAAAGTACAATCTGAGATTTAGAACAATCCTAGTCTCCATATGGGAGAATCATGCGGTTTTGGACCAGGAAGCCACACTGTACCTCGAAACAGCCCAATCTTCCCTCTAAGCCTCCACATCCCTGCAATCTTCTCAGTCTCCACATATGTGGGGAGCAATAGAAGTCTGGATTTTTTTTACAACAGTTATTGGTAAGTGACATATCACTGCATTGGCTTGCCATTAAAATGAAAGGGGAAAATAAATCTAATCAATTCTAATATTCAGGAGAACAAAGATACAGACAGCAAAAAACTATTAATCAGCATAAAGTCCACTTATTCAATCAGCCCCTCTCCCCCCAAAAAAGTTCTGGTTTAACTACTTTTTAACAGCACGGGATGTGTGTGTCTGGCATAGTTCCTGTGGCAACATATTCCCTAAAGAAGGTGGTGCCAATGGTGAAAATGTCCAGCGTCTGGTTGCTGTATTCCAGGCTTTTTGAGGTATTAATATTTGAAGGTGCATGGTCTTAATTGCTTTACTTTTCTGCCCATGTCCATATTAAACTCATTGTCTGATTTTATTATGCCACTGAAACCTTAAAGCTGCGTTCTGTTTTTAAACATTCTACTTACCTTTTTTTTGGCAAATAACAGTATTTATTAATGTGTTTATTTATTACAAAATGTGGATAACAGAAATGGTTGCCAGAATAAAAAAAGTTATGTGTGGCAGAAGCAGCACAGTGAAAAGAATGCAGATACAGTGATACTCCAGGTTACAAACACTTTGAGTTACGTAAAACTCAGATTACAAAAAGAAATTATTGGAAATGGGGAGGCCTCAGGTTAAGAAAATTTTCAATAAAATGCCCCAGGTTACATCTCCCCCACCCCGGTTAGGCATTGCAAAATAACTGTACCCAGGATGCATTGCACCCCTATTTGTGGAGGTGAGGGAGGAGTTGGAGCTGTTTTTCCCCCCATAGAGTTTTGGAGCCATTCTGGACATTTTTTGTAGTGGGTATTGGACTTTTAGAATGTTTGGGGTGCATTTCTCAAGTGATGGAAAGGTAGGGAGATGTTCCTTCATTGCTTCTGTGCCTGTTCTGTGCATTCTGCGTTGTGTGGAGGGTGTGTGTGTTGAATTTTATTGCTTTTTTCTGACCTCCAAAATGGATTAATTCATTTTCAGTGCAATCCTACGGGAAACCATGCTTTGATTTACAATTTTTTTCAGGATACAAAACGTCCCGAGAACATATTAATTACTTAAACCAAGGTACCACTGTATTTTCTTTTCCCACTTAGACTGCCTTTATAACATGTCTTGCAGGAAAACAAAATAAGGGTAATGATTCATGGTCATTTCTATCCTACAGATTTTGGTAGTTTCTCCACTGTAATTTGGAATACAAGAAACAGAAAACACTTGATTATTTAACTTCAGAATATTTAGTGACTTCACTTCAAAAGTGTGAGCTTTTAGTCATATAGAGAGCCCTCATTATCATTTTATAATTGTGCTGATTTTAAAACTAATACTTAATTTATTTCTGTTCATCATGTCATTTTGTAGCACTGGGCCCATGGACCAACAAAATATCAGCCATCAGTTTAGTAATTACTTTGATTCAAAGGTCACTTTTTGTTTCCTTTCCTTTGTGTCTATCCCAAGATTTTGTATGTAAAAGTGAAAGAAAGAAAAACATTATTTCCGTTATTCAATACACTTTCTGTTCCTCCTTTCCAAAGGCAGAAATGGAACTGACTGTTTCAAATTCTGCTCGTGTATTCAGATAGGTACATCATCTGGTTTCTAACTCATGGGTGCAATACAGATACACTTCATGATACAAGTTAACAGTACAATTTCTCCATATAATTTGAAGGGTCTGCTTTCCATGTTTGTTTTACTTTTACACAGAGCAGCCATTCAAGATTTTCTCCTTCTGGGGGATTCACCTTTCACTCGTTTCATAGCAACTGGTGGCCATTGGGACCTAGCTAATAAGACTTGCTTCCAATCAGAATTCTCACATAGTAGAGTCCGGCAACTTAGAAAAAATAATGCAAATAAAATGTTAAAAAGAAAAAGAAAAAATAGGGGCAACACAATTGTATGAAATGCATTTCTGAGAAAGTAATTCATATGACTAAAGGGTTATGATTTGCAGCAGCAAATGTTTATTTTTATAACAGACCATCAAATGAATGAGACATTCATCCTACTCTTTCTAATGAGATATCAGTTATATAGGTGAATGTTTACTCTTAAATATTTGCTTTAAATGCACTTCCAAGACTAATTGCAGAGTTGAGAGATCCTCTGGCTGAATTCCTTTCATCACATTCCAGTGCCACAGAATAGTGTATTCCAACCCAGTTTCAGTTCTAGTTTGTGGGTGAGACACATACCTGGTTATTACGGTGGGAGACTTGTGAATTAACAAATAGAGTGTAAGCCCAGTTTACTTTCCCAGAACTTTCAGCTGTGCATAGTATTTATCAAACAGAATATTCTCCTTAGTCCTTTATCTACAATGAAATCAGGAGGTATAGTGCTGTGGTGGTTCTGCTTGGAGTAGTAGTCTCAGATGTTGGTGCTCTGGAAAGTATAACCCAGGCATGTCCAAACTTTGGCCCTCCTGATGTTTTGGACCACAACTCCCAGAATTCTAAGCTTAGATTGCTAATGACAAAGGACTGTGGAAGTTGTGGTCTAAAACATCTGAAGGGTCAAAGTTTGGATATGCCTGGTATAACCCAAAGATTCCCTTATAGTGCTGTGATGTTTTGCATACTATGGCCAGAGGTGTATGGCATGCCACACTGTTTGTTGTGTTAGACATTTTATTTGATTTGCAAGTCTCACTGTACAGTTGGGTGTTTTGCTGGTTGCTGTTCTTCCTCATTGCTGCAAGAAGGTTCTTCATCAGATTCAGCCGATGTATGAAGACTGCCGAAATGCTCTTCTTGTGGCAGCAGTTCCATTTGACTAATTGGGCTGATTCACACAGAACAGCCTGCCTTCCACAACTAGCACTCGCCAGATGTGTTTGATTACAAGTTTTGTCATCCTTAGCCAGTTATTATGGTATCTGGGGGTGGTAGAACTTGTATTTCAACAATCTGCAGGATGCCAGGTTGGAGAAGCACTCAAAATTTTCATGGAGGCTGTAAGATATGAATTAGACACCTGACACTTCTATTTGGGCATTGGTTTCAGGTATTTTAGAAAATGCAAAAATGAATCAAGATTAAAGATTTTGTCTGTAGTGGAAAAAGTCTGGTTGTGGTCCACTTTTAAAAAAATACTGATATACCTCTAACAATTTTACTAATTTCTGAAATTGCAACTAAAAATAATTTCCAGGAAAATACGGCCAAAGAAAATCTTCGTACACAAGGCAATTTAAATGACAGATTTGCTCAAGGAGTTTAGCCTGAGGGTTGGCACCTCAGCCTTTTCCATAGTATCCATCCCACAGTACGAATTCTTTAAAAATGGAAAAGCACAGGTCATCTTAACCTGATGAGTTATCACTGAATAACCTGACACCACATTGTCAAAGGAAAGGGATTTAAATGCTTAGATACCAAAGACAGTTATGACACAAGATTGTGATTGAAAAAGGCCAGCTCAGATCCTTGACACTGTATAAATATAGATCTGTTTGTAAGCGCTGTAGCCACACGTTCTGAGCAGTATCTACAAGTCAGGTCCCAGGAGGACATTGTTCGGATCAACAGTCCCTGGAACAGAGGCAGTGAAACTATAGTCAAGGACAAAGGGCATCAAGACCCAGAACAATAAATCTCAAAGGATTTAGGAATTTAGTGAAAGGTACTAAACATGCCATATATTTCTCTGAGCTCCCTTTTTTGAAACTTTGTATTATTTCCTCATATATAATGTTGTCTAAATTTTACTGCATTGAAATACTGTATCTGCTGTTTTTTTAATCCATTTTAAATAATAAGCATGGCTTCCATAAATTATGTTGCACATATTTACAGAGAGGCGTTTATTGCGAAGTTTGGTGTTATGCCATCAAAGAGGGACAGTATAAGTAGAGCCATAGGACAAATGCCAAATATTTCTTCCCCTCCCCCTTGTGCATGCTTTATCTATTTCTGGCATGTGCGTTGAAATTAGAAAACACATAGTTTCTCTCCCCCCCCCCCCAACAGCATATCTTTCACATTTTATTATTTTAAAATAGAACCATTATGTTTTTTAGAACTTTAGTGTTAGAACTAATTATGTATATTTATGCCTTAAGACATAAGGGGGGAGGGGGCAGCAACTGAAGAGTCCCCTTGCAAAACCTCTATGGGTTCCATGATGGTTTGGTCACTTTTTAATTAAAACCCTCCTACCATTTCCCCCAGAGATGGCATTTCCCGGAACAGTCAGAATTGCTGGGGACCCAGTTGACTTCATTGGGTTGCCCAGAAGTTCAAGTCTGGGGAAGTGGGTGGGGAGCATGAGTCCAGATCCAGGGCATAGTCCTTTTATGGAAGGGTTGGTAGAAGTTGGGCGGTGGGAACTGAGCTGTGTGGTGTGTTTTCCACACACACCCAAAAAACCCTTCTTTCACCACTCCTGTTTCCACTTGTGTCTCCAGTACCGAAGCTAGATTGGGATAGGGTCTTTGGCTCCCATTGGGTGGCAAGCATGTCAAGACTGGAGTGGTCCTGGATCAGCTGGGGGCTGTGTTGCCAGAGTCTCAGGTCTCCAACCCCTTCCATGGCTTAACAGGCTGGTCAGGAGGAGGTGGTTTACCCTTTTCTCTGTTCCCGTTTTTTACCTCTGCAGAGATACAGACAACAGAGTCCTAGTGCTCAACTGTGTCTTTCCACATACCCTCAACATCTGAAACAACTGATAATGACCCTGAGCCCTACAACTCATGCCCTCTTATTCCTACCTTTTCACCTTCTTCTAGTAGTCCTGCATTAAGTGCCATAATCCCTTTTCCCACTTGCAGTGGTGCATTCCTCCCAACTAGATTCCTGGGAGACTCTCTCTCTCTCTCTCTCTCTCTCTCTCTCTCTCTCTCTCTCTCTCTCTCTCTCTCCCTCCCTCCCTCCCTCCCTCCCTCCCTCTCCCTCTCTCTCTCTCTCATGCTCCCCTCCGCTTGTGGGATGGGGCCAGGTGACCTGCTGCGATTGCCCTGACAGACTCATTTCCTCATAAGAGGATAAACATAAACATATACTGGAAGGATGTTAACAAGGGAAACAAAAAGGAAGGATGTAAATTGCAAATTAGGACATAGGATGGTAATACCCCAATGCTCTGGTTGGTAAAATGGGGGAAATGAGAAGCTGTATACTGAATCCATGCAGTTATGTTTATTGGATGGTGCAATACACAGTACATATATTCTATGTATCCTGTAACCTGTGGACAGATGTACATTTGCTTTATTTATTTATTTATTTATTTATTTATTTATTTATTTATTTATTTATTTATTTATTTATTTAAGAGTATTTTTTACCCCGCCTTTCTCCTTGGAGAAGGACCAAAAGCGGCTTACAGTAATGAGGGACAATATACAGTCCAATACAATTAGGACTGTAACCTGTGGACAGATGTACATTTGCTTGCTTGCTTGCTTGCTTGCTTGCTTGCTTTATTTATTTATTTATTTATTTATTTATTTATTTATTTATTTATTTATTTATTTACCCCACCTTTCTCCTTGGAAAAGGACCAAAAGTGGCTTACAGTAATGAGGGACAATATACAGTCCAATACAATTAAGACATGTTTAGGTAGTGAGAGCAGGGAATTGAGGGACATCTTACAGCATTAAAAGACAAGATTACATCAAAGCTACAAGAAAACACAAAGGGCGTTTATACACGACCCCTAAACTCCGCTGCAAATGGCTCCCAGCTCCGGACCTTAAAAATGTTTCCCCACCAGCTCCGGAGCTAACAGAAAATTAAGTGCGACCCCGCCCACCTAAGCGTGACCCAGCGCACCTTTCAAGTACCTGCTCTGGGAGAGTGAAAAATTTTGATGCGGAGAGTGCCGGGCTCTCCTTGCTTCTTTTTTTTTTTTTTTTTGCCTCCCACCCCTTTAAGAGGAACCAGGAAGTAACGGGGGGTCAGAGCAACTTCCACCGGCACTCCGGAGGTAAGAGTGCATTCTTTTCTCCCTTTTTTTCTCCCTCCCCTCACGCAGACAGAACAAAGAAGTGCAGAGGGGGTGGGAACGCAGGGAGAGCGACAAACCCTCAAGATCTCTGGTCCGAATTTAAGGGACCAGCGGATCTTAGGGGTCGTGTAAAAAGGCCCATAGTTAAAAATAGAGTAAAATTCCATGTAAAAGCTATGAGTGATGGAAACTATCATTGAAAACATAGTGTCATTTTTAAGAATTTTATTGGGTTATTAAAGGAAAAACAAAGGGAAAGGGTATGGGGGAAAGGAAGAAAGGGGGGGATACAGTTTTTAAAATTTACATTGAGTATATCAAGCAAAGTAAAAATAGTGATTTAACATATTGATAAAATTGCCAAATATTATCACAATGCTAATAAATTTGTTACTTCTTGCCATCTTTTCCGAGAGATCTCATCATAGTCTCCCTTTAGATAGCCGGAGAGTCTGTCGATTTCGATACATTCTCTTATCTTTTCGTGAAGATTCTTCTCTGTTGGCGCGTTTGGTTGTTTCCAGAATTTCGCATACAGTATCCTTGCAGCAACGATTACATGGTGGAGTACATATCTCTGATCATAAGAAATATTTATATCTACTATATTTAATAAGAATAATTCTGGTCTAAGCTCTATCTTAATTTTCAGAGATCTTTCTAAAAATAGTTTTACCATTTTCCAATATGCCTTTGCCTCTTTACATGTCCACCACATATGGTAAAAGGTACCACAGTCATATTTACATTTCCAACATTTAGGTGAGCAATTATACATCTTAGATAAACGGTGTGGTGCGAAATGCCATCTATAAAACATCTTATAGCAGTTTTCCTTAAACGAAATAGATTTAAAGATTTTAACTGTATTCCACAAAGAGTCCCATTTATTTAGATGAATAGTGTAGCCAAAGTTTTCTGCCCATCTTATCATAGTGTCTTTGACCAGTGTATCAGTCATTTTTTCATTTAGCAGTATACTGTAAAATTTACTAAGAAGCTTAGAATCACCAGAGGATAGTATTTTATCAAATGGAGTATCAGTAGTCGTAAATCCACCCTCTTTGGAAAGCTCTTTGAAGTATGAGTATATTTGTTGATACTTCCACCAATCTAAATTGTAACCTTCTGATAGTAATTTCCCTAATGGTTTCAATGAGAGGTCGGCATTCAGAAGGTGTCTATAAGTTATAACATTTGTGATTTCACCTGCATGGGAGCTATAAATCGCTCCCAGCGGAGATAACCACAATGGTACTTTGAAGTAAAATTGTTTTTTAATCGATAACCATATTTTAACTAAGGCATTCCTTATCCAATGCTTTTTAAAGAGGGTAGGTATATTGCCCTTGTACCACATGTAGTGGTGCCAGCCCTTGTCAAGGCCATAACTCTCAAGCTGCAATATTCTTTTATTTGTCATCAGAATCCAGTCTTTAATCCAGGTCATGGCAGCAGCTTTGTAATATAATACTAGATTAGGAAGGGCAAAGCCACCAAATTTGGTTCTGTCCTGTAAATAGACATTTTTAATCCTTGCTTTTTTCTTTTGCCATATAAATATGCGTGTACTTTTTCCAGATCTGTGATGATCTTAAAGTTTGGTAATATAGGCAGAGATTGAAATAAGAAAAGCAGTTTAGGTAGAACATTCATTTTAACTGCAGCAATTCTGCCCATTAAGGATAGCTGGAGTCTTGACCAAGTTTCGAAATCAGCTTTGATTGTTTTTATAACATTAACATAATTGTCTTTAAATAAAGAGTTACATCGGTTAGATACAGTAATACCCAAGTATTTTACCTTATTAGCATGTTGGAAACCAGATTGATTTACCAGTTTTTCAATCATGGATGGAGTCATATTTTTAGTTAGCAACAATGTTTTTTCTCTATTTACCTTTAATCCGGAAATTTTAGAATATGCCTCCAAAATCTTTAGGAGTTCTAAGGAGGAAGTCTGGGGGTTCTCCATGATTACCATCAAATCATCTGCAAAGGCTTGTACCTTATAAACTTCTCCCTTGCTTTGTAGGCCTTGGATACCAGAATTTCCCCTTATAACATGAAGAAGTACCTCCAGAGTTAATATAAACAAGAGGGGGGAGAGGGGACATCCTTGCCTGGTACCTTTGTATATGTTGACTTTGTCTGTAAGGTGGCCATTGACTACAATCCTGGTATTTTGATTTGTTCAATTGCTCGCAGCATTCTATGGCCACACTGTAGATAATCTAACTGAGTTTTAAGTAAATACCAGGATACATTATCAAAGGCTTTCTCAGCATCAATAAATGCAAAAGCTACTTGCTTCTCGGGGTGGGATTCATAGTATTCCAATACATTGAGAAAAGTTCTGATGTTGGATTGGAGGTGCCTTTTCGGAAGAAAGCCAGTCTGATCATGTGATATCAGCGAAGGTAGAATCGTCCGCCATCTGTTGGCCAGAATGGTTGCAAAAATTTTGTAATCCACGTTTAGGAGGGCAATTGGCCTGTAGTTCTGTATCAAGTCTTTAGATTTCCCTTCTTTAGGAATCAGTGTCGTATGCGATGATTTCCAGGAATCTGGTATATCTTCGCCTTCTAAAATGGATGTAAAGAGATTTTTCATATTTCCAGAGATTATCTCCGAGAATTTTTTGTAAAATATAGCCGGTATTGAGTCGGGTCCAGGGGCTTTGTTCAATTTTTGATGATTAATAGCCTCTGTTATTTCCATCATTGTGATAGGAGCATTCGTCTGGGCTCTCTGTTCTTCAGTAAGTTTTGGAAAGTTGGCTTGTTCAAGGTAATGAAAGATGGCATCTTTGTCAATCATCTCTGGCTTGAATAAACTCTGGTAGTATTCCTCTATAATTTTTTGGATTTGTAACTGCTCTGTCTGATTTTCCCCAGTTTTGTCTTTGAGTAAGATTATGAGTTTTTGAGATTGTACCTTTTTTAACCTGTAGGCTAACCATCTACCTGGTTTGTTTGCATTTTCCACAAAGTTCAGTTTGGCCAACTTGATTTTGTGAGCTATATCTGCAGTCAGGATCAGGTTTAGTTCATGCCTACAAGAAGCCAAGTCTTTGTTCAACTGGTCGTTGCGGGGATCGTGAATTAAATCCGTTTCAAGCTTTTTCATCATATTAAGAATTGATTCAGATTGCTTTTTCCTCTCTTTATTCCATCTTGCCATAAATTGGATAACAAACCCTCTAAAGTATGGCTTTAAGGCATCCCACACTGTTTTGAGTGGTGTACCCTTATTCAAGTTAGTTTCAAAGTACAGATTCAGATCTTTAGCGGCCTCTGAAATGAACTCTTTATCAGTCCAGAGAGCTGAGTTAATTTTCCAGTGTCTGGGCCTACCCGAAGATTTCAGTGTCCATAAAATGGCATTGTGATCGGATAATGTTCGGGGTAAAGTTTCTATATCCCGTGTATTTAGTAGAAGATCGGATGTGGCCCAGCACATATCTATATGGGAGAAGGAGGCGTATTGTCTTGAATAAAAGGTGAAACCGTCTTTTAGTGGATTTTTCCTTCTCCAGATATCATGAAGTTCTAAAATATCAGACATGTCCAGGAATGATTTGGGCAGTGTGGAGGATGAAGTCTTGGATTTTTTCCCTTTTGGTGTTTTCCTGTCTACAGATGGAATATGAACGGCGTTGAAATCTCCCAATATTATAAGCTGATGATTTCCATATTGCAGCAGTTTCTGGGCCAGTTCTTCAAAGAAAGTTTGTCTTCCATGATTATCGTTGGGGGCGTATATACCAGCAATAATTGTTTCTTTAGATTGGATATTTGCCTGGACAAGGATCCATCTGCCTGATTCATCTTTTTCCAGAAGGGTTGGGGAGAGCTCTGGTTTAATATATAGTGCCACCCCATTTTGCTTCTTGTCTTTGTTTGATGTAGAGAATAAATTTCCCAATTTATTTTGCATTAAATATTGTTCATGTTTTCTCAATATATGGGTTTCCTGTAAGCAGATGATTGAACATTGTTGTTTTTGGAGGATATTGAAGGTCTTTCGACGCTTCTGTGGGGTGTTCAGACCATTAATATTCCATGTTAGGATTTTCTGAGCCATCTTATTACTTCCAACGATATTTCTTCTTCCCTGATTTTGGCCTGAGATAGTGTTTCGGCCTGGCACCTCCCACTGTGCCACAAGGATCTTGATCATGCTTTAAAGTCTCTTGTTTCGAAGTCTGGTTGTCTCGGCTGTCATCTTTGGTGGTGGTTTGAGTTCTGGTTGTATCCTCACCTTCGGAAGAGGATGGTGAAGAAGAGGAGGGGGAGTAACCCAACTTCCCTGCATTTTTTTCGGCGAAGGCTCTAGCTTTCTGGTGGGATTCAATTTTCTGTAATTTTCCTTCCCATTGGAAAGACAAACCTTGGGGGTAAAGCCACTTGTAACTTATATCATGCTTGAGCAGAAGTTTGGTGAGAAATGTATATTCTTTTCACAGTTGGCGGACTTCCCAAGGGACATCTTTCAGTATTGTCACTTTGGATTTATTGATTTCCACCTCTTTGTCTTGAATAGCCTTGAGGATACAATCTCGAGTGTATCTTCTGACCAATTTGACTATTACCTCAGGAGGGAGTTTGTTTCTTCTGGTATAAGCCGTAGGTTGACGGTAGATCACGTCTACCTCGCGGAGAAATTCTTCAACGGGTGCCTCAAGTAGGGTGGCCAGGCTGTCTCCTACAGTGGTGTAGAGGTTTTCATCTTTGTCAACAGTAAGATTTTGGATCCTTAGAATTTTGGAGGAGGCTTCAATTTCCTGTGTAAGAACCAGTCTGCTTGTTGATTCCATTGTGGCTTCAATTTCTCCTAGACGAAAGTCAGTGACATTCATGTTCTCTTCCAACGCTTGTAAACGTCCACCAAAAATTTCTAGTTTAGTGTCCACATTCGAAAAACCCTCTTTCATTTCCGCTCTTAAATTGGAAAATCCAGTGCTTTGGTCTGATATCAGCTTGGCCTGGGTTAAATTC
>JAHTLZ010000122.1:22612583-22623885 GCA_023846285.1 Phrynocephalus versicolor | reverse complement strand
GCTTTTCTTAATGTTTTGATCTTGCTTCCTAAACTAGGGTACAGAATTATTTGTTACTAAGACACAAATAATTGTAGGATGTTTTTTGTTGATTATTATTTGTAACTGAATTTGTTCTGCACCACTGGCTCCTGTTTAAGACCCAGCATGAAGGGTCCTAATATCATTTAGAATAAACAATTCAAGACATCAAGGTACTCCTAATTCCTTCCAATGCTTTGTCAAAAATGCTCTGTGCTTTTTTCTTCTCAACAATTAGAAACTTTGTAACAAAAACTATCTACAGTGTCTGAAATCCTGTTGCATATCTTGTAGAAAGGTCATTTCACTAGCAGGGGGCAATTTTCAATACTTAAAAGCATCCTATTGCCTGGAGTAGGAACTGGCAAGTCACTCCAGTATTCCTGCCAAGAAAACTCCATGGACATGGAGTCACGAAGAGTCAGTCACGGCTGTAACAACACAACACACACACACATTTCTTATTGCATGGAAGCCATGAGAGTTGCAAGATGGAAGGAAGAAGTCTTTAATTGTCCCAGTCTCCCCCTACTAGTAGCACCACCCAAAGTACTGTACAGTAGGACCCCTGTATCCACTGCTTCTCCATCTGCAGATTCAGTTATCCACGGGTGGCAAGTGGCAATGCGATGGGAAGGAACGGTGGCAGCGTGCTTACCCCCGCAGCGCAGCGGCAGTGGATGTAATGGCCACTCAGCCCAGGGGTGCCCACCTAGGACATTGTTGGCGGCAGTGGCGGCTGTGCGGTTTGTGAGCACCTGCCCACATCATTGGTGGCCAAGGCAGCACACCCCGAAAGTGCCTGCCTGCAGCAGTGGTGGAAGCAGAAACCATGCAGCCCGTGAGCACCCACCTGAACACCATGGTGGGGTTTGCAGGGGTTCTGATGGAGGTTGTTGAGACACCTCTGACACCCAGGTGCCAGTGCTGAGGGTGGGTAGGTGGAGGACCTCCCCTGCCAGGCAGAAGGTTGCCTGAGGATCACTTCTTCCTCCGTTGTCTCCTCTTGCTGGTGGGTCCATCTTCACCTGGCACAGCTTCTCCAGGCGCAGCCCACCAGCAACTGGCAGGGCGCCTACCTCGCGCCCTAGTAAGCACAACAATAAGGAGGTGGAAGAGGCAGCCCAGGTGGCATGAAGGAAGGATGGGTGTCATAGCACAATTACTTCCGCCCCCACTTTCGACCCAAGCATTCCCCACCCCCACCCCCACCCCCACCCCCATTGTTGCTGCTGTCACCCTAGTATAAGAGTGTTCACTTTTATTGCGGATTTCATTATCCACAAGGCAGCCCGGAACCGATCCCCCATGGATACAGGGCTCCTACTCTACTCGAAAGATTGCTGTACAAACCAGAATAGGGTTTGGGTTACATTTCTAAGGATGCTAATTAGAATGCCCCCATCTTGTTAGAGAAAGGGCAGCAGCTAGTTCAGCATATACACTTCTTGTCTTGTATTGATACGTATGGTTGCTGTTAGACTAGGAAACCTGCTAATTCTAAACTAACCTGACAGCCCTCATTTGGGAATTTCGGTTAAGAGAGGCACATAGACCTTACAGCTAGACATGATTTTTGGAGCTTCTGTGTTTCTTCTGCACACCTCACAGTTCTGTAATGCTCAAGGTTGCTGAAGACTTACAGTAAGACTGCTGTATCTACATCTACGGGGGATCAGTTCCGGGATCCCCCGCAGATAGTGAAATCCACAGATAAGAGGAAATGCTCTTATCCAAGGATAATGGTGGTAGAAGGGGTGGTGGGGAGAACGCTTTTACCTCCAACACCCCTCAAAATAGCAAGGAGGGAAGAAATCCCCCCCTTAGCAGGGAAAGGCGCAAAAAGAAAAAAAGTAATGAAATACCCTGAGAAGAGATTTCCATGCTAATCGGTCCCAGCTTGTTGGCAAAAGGAAGAAAAGAAAAGTTTGGGCTGGGGAATAAAATATTGTAGCACTTGGAAAACTAAGAAGAGTATTTCATTTTATGCTTTCCTGCTTGAAAGTTCACTTCCTCAGACACTGAAATATAAATACATGAATGTAGTTTTTATAAATATCCCTATGGTCAGGTGAGAGAATACAGATAATAGAAAAAGTGACAGTGGTTTATTAACACAGCAGTGGGGCTATAATACCGTAATTTACTTCAGTTTAACAAGTTATAGGCAGAACAATAACTGTAGGCCAGGTGGATTTGGCTGTCATGAGTATGATAACAGATGTTCCTGAGTTGGAGGTCAGAGCCTGCCAAGGAGGCAACAGTTTGTCTTATATAAAACTGGGTTATTAATCACTGTCCTGTGCTAAGAAACCTTGCTCTTTGTTGAGGACTTTAGAGATGCAGAGGAGTGTATTGGTATAGCTAAAGCTGGTGTGTCAGCTGCGCCCATTCCTAGAGAGTCCAGATTCGGATGTAGTGATATATGCCTCAGTGACCTCCTGCTTAAATCACCACTACATGCTGCTGCTTTTGAAACTTCAGTTGGTTCAAACTGCTGCATCCAGAATGCTGACTGGGGATGGTTACAGGGAGGACCAAATTCAAGAGGCTGGTTGTGACCTGTAAAGCCTGATACATTGTGGGTCCAGGTTATCTGATGGACCATATCTCCTCATATGACACCCCCCCAGCTATAAATATCTTCAAGGCAGGCCCTTCTTTCAGTCCCACCACCACTTGGGCATGTTCAGTGGGGAAGCGAGAGAAGGCTTTCTCTGTGCCTGCTCCCAGGCTTTGGAATGCCCTAACTCAGGAGGTTACGTTCCCCCACTCCCCCGTCCTGAAGACCGTAATTTGTAGGCAGGCTTTTATCAACCATTTGGGCGGTTATGAGTTTTAATGTGGGGTGCTTCAATTTTGTTGTTGTATGTTTGTTTAAACCTGTTTTAAGCAGTTTAATACTAATATATCCTTATTTTTTGTAATGTAACAGTTTATTGTATTTAACCAATATAAACAAACAAACAAAAACTGTTTATGTAGCCAATTTCTACTCTCTGCCTTCTGAGTCTCCCTTTGCAATTCCTTTTTTCTACAGTGGTCATTTTGAGATCCATAACAGAATGTCCCGGAGGTTTGAAATACTGGAAAACTGGATTCTCTGTATTGTCATTCCTAATGTCAGATTTGTGTCCATTCATTCTTCTGTCCAGAGATTATCCTCTTTCTCCTGTGTGGAAAGCAGAGTGGTGTGGCTAGCAGTAGATGGCACAAATTATATTCAAGAATGAACAAGTAAATGAGCCCCGATTGTTGTGGCTGGTATTGTTGGAGCCCTTCTTTGACAGCACTGACAATGTGGTTTAGGGGGCACAACTGGTGTCTAGACTTGGTCTTGGTCCTGTCTCTGTCTTCATGTCATGTTGCCTACTGTGTGTTTGTGTGTAGTTTGAATTGGAGGCACTCGATCACTATTTGTATATATGACAATATCTGTCAGACCTCAAAGCCTGTTTCTCTGAGGAAATATTTCCCTGAGGGAAATAATGTTTTCCTCAATGTTTTCCTACAGCTCATCAATGATACATCTCAGTGGTTTTAATGTATTCATTTATTTTGAATATTTTTACCCTGCCTTTCTCCTTGGAAAAGGACCCAAGGTAGCTGACAATAATGAGGGGCAATATACACTCCAAAACATTTAAGACATATTCAAGTTAAGAACAGGGAATTTGAAGAGGCATCTTAGAACATTAAAAAAATGTAACTTTAGAGCTACAAAGAGTATGCAAGAAGAAAATAAAATCCATTAAGAGGGGTGAAAAGCAACATGGAGAACACTAGTGTTTTTATGATATCATTAATGCAATCATGTAAGGTAATCCATATAAAGTTACATAGAAGGAAGTCCCTCATTCAGGGAAAGCTTGCCTGAAGAGAAAGGTCTTTGCCTGTTTCCGGGAAGACAGCAGATACGGGGCAGTCCTAGCTTCTTTTGGGAGGGAGTTCCAAAGTCTGGGAGCAGCAACACAGAAGGCCCTTTCATGTGTTCTTCTGAGATGCACCTGTGAAGGTGGCAGGATGGAGAGAAAGGCCTCTCCTAATGACCTTAGCACTCAAGATGGTTCTTACTACAATATTTGATATTTGAAGTAGGTTGGACTCAGATCGTTTTGTGCTTTGTAGGTTAAGGTCAGCACCTTGAATTGGGAGCTGTTGGTGACTGCTAATGATATTCTGTCACCCTCTTTAGTGGGTTCATCTTTAGCAACTTGTTCTTGAGCACTACTCTGGCTCTGTTAATTTGCTTTTTCACCATGTTAGTCGGATGTTGTAATTTAAGATACACTTGTTCTAACTCTCTGAGTTTTCAATCTCTGTACTATAGTTCTGAGCAAATTTAAGGTAAGGTAAGGTAAGGTAATAGTTTATTGCTAAAAACCATTGGTCACCGCAATCTTAATTTACAACAGAGAGAGGAAAGAAAACTTATGAAGTTACATCTACGACAAATATAATTAAAACATTTTTTAAAAAAGTGTTACACTTGCAGAGCAATACAGTCCTCCCAAAGTTAGAGACTGACCCGGATTTTCATAGCTGCCAGCGCAAACTTTGCAACTTGCTGTGTAACAAACCTGTCTGTACCAACAAGTAGCATACTAAGTTGGGCTCCAGGAGACCTGTCGGCCAGTGAACCAATAATCCGACCAAGAAATTTGCCTCTGGGTTGGTTGTGAAGGGGGCACGTGAGCAAGTAGTGGAGCACGTCATCGACTTCACCTGAGCCACAAGGGCAAAGTCTGTCCGAAACAGGGATGTTGGTTGTATCTGAGACCTTACTGAGGACATTGGACCTAGTGGTTTTTTCTAGACGGAACTATATAACCATTTTTCTGACAGCCAAGTGCACTTGATCTACAGCTATTGTCATGCCCATGACCCACTAAATTACAGAATGTTAGTCCCAATCTTTTATTAACAAACCATTGGCACTTTGCCTGTTGTCTGTACTCTCATTTTTTTCATGGAGATATGTATAAATATACTAGTCAATATACTACTTCAGTCTTCTTTATTTGTATCAGAGTGTTGCACAATTTAGAATTATGCATGTATGTGAAATATAGATAATATTTAAAATAAAACATTAAGGTAATTAGACTATTTTCAGGTGAAATAAATCTGAATGTATGCTAGTAAATTACATTGTTAAAGGAAGTATTTAAACTAGTGCAAATTAACAAATAGCATTAATTATTTGGGGATAAAGATAGCATGGGATTTATAAGACATGCTTAAAATAAATATAGAGAAAGTAAAGAAAGAGATTATTGAACAAATAAAAGAATATAAAAAATTAAAGATTTCCTGGTTTAGAAAGATTTCAGTGTGTAAAATGAAAATTATTCCCAAACTGATTTTTTTTTAATTTTGGATGTTACCTTTGAAATTGGAAGAAAGAGAGTTAAAAGGAATCCAAGGAAAATAAATATGTTTTGTAATGGTAATAAAAAGCTAGGATTAATAAGAGTTTATTGTATGTATCACAAAAAGAGGGAGGTTTAGGTTTACCTAATACAGTGGTACCTTGTATAACAGACAGCTTGTATAACATAAAATTTGTACAACATAAAAAATTCCGGAGATAGGGGAAATTTGCTTAACATAATTGCCTATGGGGAAAATCCGTACAACATAAAAATGGGATTACTCTGCTTTCAATGCAATCCTATGGGAATTTGTATAAAGGAAAATTTGCTTAACATAATTTCATTTGGAACGAATTAATTCCTTTATACAAGGTACCACTGTATAATATTTCCAATATTATGGAGTTGTAAAAAGGAAAAAGGGACATATTTACACATGTGGTGGCTGTGTGAGAAAGAAAAATGGAATGGAATTTGTTTTTTCAAGAAAGACAAGAAATCCTAGGGAAAAGGATTCAGATGTCCCCACAAATGGTGATTTTAAATATAGTTGTGAATACACAATTGAAGAAAGAGGAGGTGGAGCTGGTAATTATAGTGATGGTAAGGTTGATTTTTGCAAAGCATTGGAAATCTAACAACCAAATAACATTGGAGGACTAGTATAGGGCAGTGATGGTGAACCATTTAGAGACCGAGTGCCCAATCTATGATTCAAAACCCACTAATTTTTCGTAACGTGCCAATACAGCAATTTAACCTGAATACAGGGTGCCCACAGAAAGGGCTTTGAGTGCCACCTTTGGGCACCTGTGCCATAGGTTCACCAACACTGGTATAGGGACTTACGGAATATGGCCATTAATGATAAATTGACTTGTGAAATTAAAATTAGGAAAAGTTTGAGAAAGTCTAATGATTTTAATGGACTACAGGATAAACTGTTAGTATATGTATTTCAAAGAGGTAAAGGGTATACACCCGGAGAACACTCAATGTATCTCTGGAGGGAAATGGGTTGGTTAATAACTTAAGAGTTGCAACTTTGGTTAAATCCCGAGCAGGAGCTGGTTTGAACAGGGTCCTGTTATATTTGCTTGAGTTTTGATTAATGTTTTCCCCTCTTTTTTGTATAAATGTTGTTTTACATTTTGTATTGTAGCTTTATAATACAAAAAACATAATTTGACTATTTTTGACTAGAAGTGGGTTACTTTAATAGCATTATCTCAGGCGTTTGCTAGATCTTCTTTTGTACATATGGTGGAGTTGCATGGGTGTGAGTGCTGCATTGACTGAATTTCTCCACAGCCACATAACACTTGTTCTGTATCTAAGTACTGTAGTGCCATTTTATTATATTATATCTTGATCTTCCTACTTCACTTTGGAGTCTATTGAGTAACTTCCGGATAGTCCAGCTAGAGTTTTATCCTGGTGAGAGACAATCTATGTCAGTCATCCATTTTGCAAGGTACTGTGTGTTGTTTGTTCTTTATTGGTTTAACCTAGCCTCTTCTGGTTTAATATTTGCAAATGGATATTTATTTATTTATTTATTCATTCATTCATTCATTCATTTATTTATGAATATTTTTACCCTGTCTTTCTCCTCACAATAATGAGGTACAATATACAGCCCAGAACATTTAAGACATATTCAAGTTAAGAACAGGGAATTAGGAAAGGCATCTTAGAACATTAAAAGGTAACATTAAAGCTACTAAGAGCACACAAAAAGAAAAAAATTTGTTATGAGGGGTGAAAAGCAACATGAAAAACACGAGTTTTCTTACGAAATCAGTTAATGCAATCATGTATGATAATCCATATAAAAGTCACATAGTAGGTAGTCCGTCATTCAAGGAAAGCTTGCCTGAAGAGGAAGGTCTTTGCCTGCTTCTGGAAAACATTTCCTCAATGTTCCTCATAGTGCACACAAAACAAAACCTTCCCTAAATTTTAGCCATTGTCTAGTTGGTAGGTGTCCATCAAGTAGATGGGTTGGATGCCGTATTACTTCATGTAATTCATTATTTGCTGGCACCTCTTGATGTACTTTTGGAAGGACAGTGCCAGCCAAATAATGGGGATAGGTTTCATTAAGAGCTATATCTACTTGTTTGTCATGTGCTGATGAAATAAAATTGTGAGTCTTTAAAGTGCTACAACTCTTTTATGTTTCCTTTCCTCCTTTCCTCCTTTCTCTCTTTTCTTTTCCTTCTTTCCTTTTGTTGCTAACCTATGACTAATGTTTGGGACTGCTTCATTTTTTGAAAAAGGCTAGTGGAAGCACATGTTCCTTAGGAACATATTATTATTACTATTTACAAAGTGAAGAAGGTGGAGAGGGCAAAGTATTGCTCCCTCTCTTGTCAAAACCAGTGCCTTGAGCCATCCACCGAGGCTGAATAGTGTGAAATTCAGAAGAGGTGGAACATTACTTCACAAAGTGCATACCTATAAGTAAACCATGCAGTTCACTGCTGTGATGGACAGCTCTATTGGCTAAGATTAATAATAGAGAGTGAAAAGGTCTCGAAGCACAACTTTTGGGGTTGTTCTTGAGCTGTTGTGTTGCTTATGAGCCTCTCAAGGGCTTTTGTTTGGCCGCTCTATGAGAAGATTGCTAGATTAGGTAGGTCTTTGGTTTGGCCTAAGATAGTTCTTTCTTATAGTATTATGATTGAGCTCATGTCTACCTTGATTTCTCTAACTTTCCCAGCAGAGCTTCTGTGACACAGAAGGTTTACTTTTTCATCTTTCAACTAAGCAGGTGTCCAAAGGAAAGGAGAGCAGGCATTCTTCATCTGCTTTTCATTCATGCTGACACATTTGCTTACTGTGAAGTGATGTAGAGGCAATGTCAGCCAGCAAAATGTCTGCATAAATAGGACACAGGTGTTATTCTCAGGATAGAGCATATTTAATCTACCTTCATGTCAGACCTTCTTGCCCGTGGCATTTCTTTTCTTTTCAGCAGATGTGCAGTGTTTCAGAGTAAAACAGCCCAAGCCATTCGGCTGGTCCTTAGGGGTTTTCCCATATGCATCCTTTTTGTATATTTGGTCATTTATTGTAATGAAACACTCACACACGGTTCCAGGATTGGCATATTATCTTTGCACTGGTGAAAATCTGCTCAATTTACCAACATATTTGTTTATCTGGCCAATAAATGGAAGCTGGGTCCAGATAACAGTGCTACTGTAGGTATCCAGCTCATCTATCTATTTGTCAAGTTCGTTGTTGAGTGTGGATCAATCTCTGCTTGTTTGGCGCCTCAAAGCCCTGCCTCCTCCTGTGGCTGCCTATTCGTAGGCAGCAGCAGCCTGGCTTCTCTGCCCCACCTCCTCTGGGTGCCCCCACCAAGTGGACACCTGCTGGAGGGTGAGGGACTTTGAGGCCTAAACATGTGTTCAGCCAATAAACAAACCAGTAGTTCAAGCCCATCTCTAATTCCATCTAATATTGCACTGAATCTTTACTAATTGGATTTAAAAAAACCTGTTATCTCCTATGGAACGCTACTGTTGACCGTCAGACCGCCACCATGAATTGGCATGTTATAGACCAGTGCTACATACCTGGAAATGAAGTACAGACTGTCTTCAGGCACTGTTGGGCTGTAGGTTCACTAGGAAATATTAAGTCTGGGTTGGAGTCACATGATTGTCTTCCACGACTGAAAGATAGGGTAATTTTGCTATCACGAATAAAGGCTAGGCGGGATGTTTCCACCTTTTCAAGTGCATCCCTCAGACCCTGCTGGGGCAACTCAACTCTCCAATTATAAAAGTTCTTTCTTGCTTACACAGATTGTCTCAGATTTTAAACGGAAAACTGGTATTACATGTTTTCTACACGGGGAATACAGAATTATGTAGCCCCACTGTTATATCTATGTCATTGTGTTCTATGACACTAGTAGATTATATTTTAGAGGTCAGGCTTGATTAGTACAGCACATCCTTGAGGGTGCTCTTGAACTCATTCTTGAACCTAGATGCTCAAGTCACAGCTGTGGCCAGGAGTTGTTGTTGCTGTTGTTGTTGTTGTTGTTGTTGTTGTTTCATTAAAGTCATGACCAACTTTTTGTGACCCCATGCCCATGGAGTTTTCTTGGCAGGAATACTGGAGTGGCTTGCCAAGTTCCTACTGCAGGTGCCTACAGCATCTGGTATTCCCTGGTGGTCTCCCATCCAAATACAGTACTAGACAGGCCCAACCCTGCTTAGCTTCCAAGATCATCAAGATCAGATGTCCTCAGGGCATCTAATCCACTTGTGGCCACATTTACACAATTAAAGCTAATGTAATATACGCCTAATTCTTGAGAAACCAGCTCTGGCCATGGTGACACATGCCCTAGTGATGTCTTGACTGGGCTACTGTAATGTGCTTTATGTGGGGCTACCGATGGAAAGTCTCAGGAAAATTCAACGGGTCCAAAATGCAGCAGCCAGATTGCTGACTGGAGTGGGTTACAGAGATCACAATATTAAAGCAGCTCCACTGGCTGCCAATCAGCTATCGGGCTCAATTCAAGGTGCTGACCTTAACCTACAAAGCACAAAATGGTCATCAGGAGAGGCCTTTTTCTCCATCCCACCACCTTCACAGGTGTGTCTCATAAGAATACATGAAAGGGCCTTCTCTGTTGATGCTCCCACACTTTGGAACTCTGTTCTGCTGTAGGCCAGGACTGCTCCATCTCTTCTGTCTTTGCAGAAGCAGGCAAAAACCTTCCTCTTCAGGCAAGCTTTCCCTGAATGAGGGACTACCTATTATGTGACTTTTAGATGGATTATCATGCATGATTGCATTGACTGATCAAATAAGGATGTTAGTTACCATCCCTCATAATGGATTTTTTTCTTTTTTCTTTTAATTGTTTGCATGCTCTCTTTAGCTTTAAGTTTGCCTTTTAATTGTTGTAAGATGCCTCCTCTAACTCCCTGTTCTTAAACTTGAATATGTCTTAAATGTCCTGGGCTGTATATTGTCCCCCATTATTTTAGCAGCCTTGGGTTCTTTTCCAAGGAGAAAGGCAGGGTAAAAATATTCTAAATAAATAAATAAATAAATAAATAAATAAATAAATAAATAAATAAATAAATAAAATGGGCATTGTAGTCATATTTTGCACAAATAATCTCAACTGGCTCCTCTTTTATTTCCATGCTGTACTCATAGTTCAGGTTTTAAACCATAAAGTTGGTTGTAGCTTATGATTGCAGTACCACATGGACTACTGCTTCTCATGTATATTTTACATCTACTCCAAGGGTCGGTGCTTCTTGTGCTCAGATTTAGCAAGTGGCTACTCATAAATTGGGATTTTCAGTAGCATGCCCAATTGTGGAATTATCCTTCCAAGATATACAACTGAGACCTACTTCATTGGTTTTTCTGCAGACAGTGAAGAATTTAGACTGATAACACTGTTCATATCCATGCATATATTTACATCCTACAGTAATGTTTATCTCTGTAAAGTTTTTCTAACTTCTTAATATTTGTTCTTTTTAATATTTTAGAATCATATTTTAGTTTAAAATCTTTTAAGTGGTGTGTGTTGCTACTAGCCTGGATTTTTTCATAATTTTGTAACTTTTGTGTGTTGTCTTGAGCCCTTCATCTTGTAAAATAACTCAAAATTTGAATTAATGAACAAGGAAAGCTGATCCTTAAGTTTTCTTTTCTTTTTAAAAAGCCATTTCATGAGTTATTTTGTATTTTGTATGTTTTGTTATTTCATATGCCCTATTGTGGATTTGGTTTATCGTTGTCTAGAATTGCTTTTGTATTGTTCACCGCCCTGAGTTCTCTCGGGAAAGTTGGGTGGCATATACATACATACATACATACATACATACATACATACATACATACATACATACATA
>JAHTLZ010000122.1:22601463-22612573 GCA_023846285.1 Phrynocephalus versicolor | reverse complement strand
ATACATACATACATACATACATACATACATACATACATACATACATAAAATTCAGCATATAAAAGTTACAAACAAGGGTGAGGAATTCATTAAGTAGAACTACACACATAAGGGCAATTGGCTAGTCCCCAATCACATGGGCGGGTGCATAACTTGTTGTGTGACTGATATTGCAACCTGTGGGCAACGAAGCCCATGAAGAGGAGCCTGTTTAGAGGGAGGGGATGCTTATGCAATTGACCTTCTACTCTGCTTTTCTTCAATGAAATTTCAACCCTTGACTTAATATTGGGTTATACTTCAGAAGTCACTGCACTGGATGTGCTTTGCAAGGGAGCATCTTTTAGAGCTCCTCACCTCCATCCAATGTGAGCATAAAGCTTTTGGTTTGAGTGACAGTGCATAGCTAATTGGAGGAGAGGAGTCTGTGCATGCGATTTAACAAAACAAGCTCATCCAAACAAATCATGGGCTAGAAAACTCAGGTCTATAGTGCAAGTCTCCAGTCTGTCTTTCGGCTTGCATGTTGCAGGAATTCTCATTAATTTGGCCCCATGAGATACATGAAACAATCCCGTATGTCAGTTTTCTAGAAGTGATGGGCAGAACTTAACTTATACTGTGAAAGCACCACACAGGAGAGTAATTTGAGATGCTTTCCATGGACTTTTTGAACCCTAGCATATGGTTGCAAAGCTATGCTGGAGAGCATTCTGGCAGCTCTGCTGAATGATTTCTAAAAAGCTGAGAGAAAGAGTTTATTTCTCTGCAGAACTCCATGTCTTGTCACTAGGGGACATATACAGGTTTTGAATTTATATCGAATTTATAATTCCCTGGATTTTTCTGAAAGTCTATGTATGTATAATACTACACTTGAAACTAAAGAGTGAAATTCATCATTGCCAGAACATCAGTACCATTTATATAAAGATCGCCAGACATTATTTTCTCCTGCTGTTCTTCATCTGGATTCTGGTCAGACCATACAGTATCTCTTATTTTGAGATGCAGAGAAGTCAGGAACACACACACTGCCCCTTTATTTGGGTGCATATATAGAACCACAGAATAAATGAATTGGAAGGGGCCTAATAACCCATTGAAACCAACATATGTATGTGTACATATGTAAGGGAGAAGTGGACCATAACACCCTGTTTCCCTGAAAATAAGACAGTGTCTTATATTAATTTTTTCTCCCAAAGATGAGCTAGGTCTTATTTTCAGGGGATGTCTTATTTTTCCATGATCATCTTAAGTGATTCCCCCCCCCCAACCCCTGTGCCAATGGACACCTTCACCAGATATCCCCCCCACCCCTTTATCAGACATTTTCACCACACTGCCTTATGTTCAGGGGAGGTCTTAATTTTTGGAGAATGCCTTCTGTTTCAGTGAGAGGCAAAACTGTAAGTAGTCTTATTTTGGGGGGATGTCTTACTTTCAGGGAAACAGGTTATCAGCTTTGTTGAAGGCTGTTTATACTTTTAGAACAATACAATTTCCAGATGATTATAATCCTACTCTTCTTTGGAAAAAGGAACAGCATTTGTAAAAATTGCATCAGCACAGGTAGTCATTCTCCAAACCAAGAAACTTTCATAGTTTAAATGGAAGGCCAGAAAAGATGTGGGTTCGATTGTGGCCATAACAAAAATGGTTGCAATGTGTACACGGGGGTGGGGAGGACCCTCATGGAGTGGGATGGAGACATGTGCACACACACATGCAGTTTAGGGGAAACTATGCACCTGACACTTCAGAGTGTTTCTTGAATAATAACTAATGTGTCTTCAAATTATTTGGGATCAATGTGTCTTCTTTTTCTTCTGACAGGTTTGGGGGTTTGGCCTGAACCCTCATACCTTGTATTCGTTCCAAATGAAATTATGTTAAGCAAAATTTCCTTTATACAGATTCCCATAGGAATGCATTGAAAATGGAGTACTGTAATCCCATTTTTATGTTGTACGGATAGGTGATTATGTTAAGCAAATTTCCCCTATCTCCGGAATTTTTATGTTGTACAGATTTTATGTTATACAAGCTGTTTGTTATACAAGGGTCCAGTGTATTAGAAGAAAATTCTGAAAGGATATTTCTGCTGGTTTTATACCAGACATGTCAGTATATTAAGCAGATGTGGTCTTGTGTACCAGCCAAGTGGATATACCTATGAATTTACACTGTCAGTTAAGTGGAGACCTCTGCAGAAGAGCTGGATTAGAATAAATGTTCCAAGATTAGTGAACTACAGTGTCCATTGCCTTGGCCGAGAAGAAACATCAGCTGATTAGAATTTACCTGGAGACAGTCACCCATAATTTGTTCGACATGGGCTTGATTTTCTAATAGTGGAAGAGGAATTGAACGCATTCAAAGTGAAGGCTTTAAACATATTTTACAAAACCATTTATCATGCTACAAACCTCCAATTAAATCCAAAGTGCCTGTAATGCTTTTTACCAAAAAGAAAAGACATCTGCTTGTTGGTTAGCAAAAAAAAAAGGTAAGATGTAAATATTTTTGTAAAGCAAATGAATCAAATCTCAGAGTAAGTATGTTCAGATTGTTGCAGAATTTTTAAGTTTCCAGCCTAAATTAATTCATCTGGTTTATCCTTCGGTGTCACCCTACTAGGCAGATCTCTGTAGCAGCTTTGATCCTTAAAGTATTGTTTTAGAAGCACTTTTCCAATTCAGCACAGCACGGTGATTTGTTCAGTAGGCTTTTTGGTTACCACGGACTTCAAAAATATTTCTGGTTTATCTAACATTCCACTCCCAAGGATAGTAATCACCCCTTTCCTTTTCAATTAAAAAGTGATGAGGGTGAATTGCATATGTTTTAATTGACATAACAAATTAATGAGTGGTGTGGTAATTAGACTCTATAGCGGATTGATTGAGGCTTAATAACATTTTCATAAAATAAATGCATTGCCATTACTTAGAAATAAAATACCATCTGGGTTCTCTGTACCATCACCTTCTGTTTGTTTTTGGTTTCTTCTCCCTCAACATTTTGAGGCTAGAGAATGTCATGGCTGAGATTACTTGTACAAGACTACAGATATTAATTCATAAACAAAGAAAATGGGTGCATTTGGCTTGGTTTCCTCGTATGTGTGTCTTGGATTCTAGCTCCATTTAGATCAAAGTAATAGGTTGATTACATTTCCTCCAGCTGTTGATTTTCCTTTTGAGAGTGAGACCTAGATGTAGAGCAGGGCTGTCCAACTCTGAACAGGCTTCTTCTGGCCCAAAGTGCCTGAGGGCTACTACACTAAAACCTCTACTTACGAATTTTATCCCTTCCAAGCACATGCTCATAAGTTTTAAAAAAAATTGTAAGTAGAGCAGCGGTTTCCCATAGGGAAATGGATTTCAATGCATTCCTATGGGAAGGCTGACCATGCACACGCTTGCATTGCACCCACTCGAGCCAGTGCAAGCAGGTGCAAGGGAGGCGCATGCATGCTTGCGCAGATCGCCCCTTCCAAGGGGCAACGCACGCAACCATGCACATGCCTCCCTTGCACCCAGCTCGAGCAGGTGCAAGGGAGGCATGCACATGCTTGCCCAGGCTGCTGGAAGACTTTTTTTTTTAAAAAAAGGTGCATTTTCCCTCCCAACCCACCCAGGGCCCGACTCAACTTTCCTCCCCCTCCAGCCTCCTCCTCCCCCTTCCAGCCCCCTCGCCACTGCTGTCACTGACACCTGCGGCTCTCACTCACCTCCGCCATGTTCACCGCGCAGGGAGGAGGGAATGGCTCAGAAGGAGAGCAGGAGGAGGAGCAGCAGCAGTGCATCACGGTCTCTGTGAGGCGGCCATGGGGGTGGAGGGGAGAAGGAAGAGGAGGGAAGAAGGCTGGGAGGAAGGAATTCTCCAGGGGGAAGAAGGCGAGAGATGTCACCACATAAAGGAGGTGGTCGCACCTGCGACCCCACCTCTTGCTGTCCCCTCCCCTCCCTCCACTCTGCATTAGCAACTTGAAACAAAGAATCAGACGTGGGATCCAGGCCCAAAGATCCCTGCCAGCTATAGTAGTCCCGTTCGCAATTTACTTGTGCTTGAAAAATTGAAAGGAAGACCTCATATGCTCCATCTTTTCCAAACTGTGATTTTTTTTTAGCACCAATCCCAGAGTACAGTCAGTCATGAAACAAAAAACATTAAGAGTGTTGAATATAATAATTATACAAAACCAAAATAAACATGCCAATCTATGTGCACAAGGACAGCATCAAAATAGCAAAAACAAAACAAAAAAACCCACCTAATTTAAAGGGAAGATTCAGGGCAGATAAGGTAAATGCAGACAAAACCTTTGCACTATGATGGTCTGGTCTCCTGAAAAGCCTTTCTTAGAAGCCATGTTTTCAAGGCTCATTTGAAGGATGGGAGACCACCAGGAAATACTAGGTGCTATAGGCACCTGGAGTAGGAACTGGCAAACCACTCCAGTATTCCTGCCAAGAAAACTCAATAGACATGGGGTCATGAAGAGTTGGTCGTGATTGTAACGACACAACACACACACACACACACACACACACACACACACAGAGAGAGAGAGAGAGAGAGAGAGAGAGAGTGAAGGAGTACTACATGCTCTCTGATAATGAATTATGGATACGAAGGGAAGCTTTGGGTACTAGGCAAAACCTTAAGCCAGATAATGGCTTAATCTTCAATTTTCCAGTTTATTGTGTTTTGTCTTAATAGTTTTAACTGATAAAACTGTTTTAAAGTGTAGTTTAAAATGTTTTAATTTACAAGTGTTTGTATTTTATTAGCTTTAAAATACAGTATATGTTTGTTGGTTGTGCATTACCATGAGGTCTGTTTATAATAGTGTGAGGTAGAAATACATTAATAAATTTAAAAAAATGAATGAACAATAAATTAAACATGGGGACTGGGGAAGTAGAACTAAATTTAACATGGCTGAACGGAACTCACTAACCAAAACTGGCTGCAGAGCAGGCCTCTGCTTTATATTAATCTGCATTGCAGCTAATTTCTCTGGTCAATTGTAAAGTCATTTTATCTGACATTCTACCTTGTAAATCTTATTTTTCATATGGTGATTGACAATGACCTTTGTTAAGCTAACCTCCATTACAGAGATGAATGCTTTAAAACAAAGTAGTATATCAAAGAAATTATCTAATCAACTGTGAAAGAAGGTTTTGAACTTGTGAATGGATCAATTGATCACATTAACTGACTACCTTGTAATGTGATAAGTCAGACATTCTAAAAAGAGGACTGTGTTGCAAAAATATAGTCATCAATTTTTCTCTGTTCCACAACTTTCAGAGTGTTGATGTTAGTCTTTTGCATTGTAAGGACAAATAAATGTATGGTATCATAAACAATAGGGTAAACATAAGTAGAGAAATACAGGAGCAAACCAAAGGCATACCGAGGTCTGTTCAAATCATGGATAAATGCCTATACAAAGCAGGACATTAATAAAATAGCACCCTCCTGTTGGTGTTCCTCAACAAGAGGCATTGAAGAGCACTCTTCCTCTGATAGGGAGGGAATCGATAGTCCTTATGACCAACACGAGCTATTGATTATTTTATTCTTCATGAATTTGTCTAAATCCCTTTTAAAGTTCTGACCATGTTGGTGGTTATTATTAATAGCAGTGAATCCTGTAGTTCAGCTTTATGTTGTATGAACTACTTTTCACCATTTGGTTTTACTAGAAGTCCCTGAGTTCAAAAGTTGCATGTGGGAATGTCTCCACTTCCACTTGCTCCACAACATGCACAGTTTTATATAGCCTCCGATACATTTGTCACCACAGTATATTTTGGAGCGCTTATCTTTTTTATATTTATCTGACCTTCCATCACAAATAAACAGCGGTCACGCAAGACGGTGTAAATGAAACCATTATATGCTTGAAATATGTATTTTTGTGGGAAGGAAGTCTTGTGATCAAGTATACCATCTGGATTATGGCTTTTACTTTCAAATGTCTGCTGGCAATGGATTTGGACCCATACATGACCTTATGATATTCATAGAAGGAAAATTCATTGTCCTCTCCTATATCCTGTGGTCACCTATGACTCACACCTCTGCCAAAGCTTCTCTGGAAGTCCGACATCCATGTGAATGAGATAGGACATTGAGGAGGCATATGAGAGAAGAATTGCTGAAATTGTGTGGACCTCCTTTTTTGCTTTTCTGATTTTTCCAATTGGCTGCAGTGGAGAGACTGATGGAAAATTTTTCTTCCGAGCAATTCCTTAAGTCAACTTATCTTGAGATCCCAATAAATATTAAGAGCAACTCTGTTTAGCTTACATTGAGTTGCCTTTCAAACACCTAATTCAGAGACTGAAATTTTATTTGAAGTCTCAGTGTTAATCAGAAACAGACCAGTATTTCCTTTCATAATCTTTGCCGGTAAGGGGATAATATTTTCATTGTTAACAGGACAGTTGTAGTAGGGAAGCTCTTTCTGAAGAATTTTGCAGTGTGCCTAAAATGGTGAAACAAACTTGTCTTTTCAAAACACAAAATAGTCTTATAGAAACAATAGCCAGTATGAATACTGAAAGTGAATTGTATTTGGTCTTTCTTTTTTATAGAATTCTCTAAAATTTAATTGATCAACATGCATTATTCTATAAATGTAGTCAATTCTCCTTTATATCAGTATTTTGCTCTTTATTCAGAAAATGTCTTAAGCATTTATCACTTTTGTAGCCAAGTCCATATACCACATTTGCACATGATTTTTGTACAGTTTTATTTGTTCTTTATTTGAAGTGCAAAACTTGCTGGATAATCTAAAAATGTGTTCTCAGAAGGATGAGGTATTGTAAACATTGCTGCTATTAGACAGTTGAAAGAAACAGTGTGGGAGTCACAATTACAGGTTCAAGAACCTATTTTCTTCTCTCTCCCACACAAACTCATCTCCTGTCATAATCTCTCCTCTTAGTTTGCAAATTTACAGTCATCCGCTGTGTGCCCTCTTATATAGTTTGAATTCCCCTGCATCATAACAGTAAAAGCAACATGTTTTTACTGACAGCTGTCCTTTCTTTCCAATGTGGTGCAGTGAAAATTTCTTGAGATCTGTCATGTAGCTTTAAAGCTCTGGCTTATCTTTTCCAAATAGTTCCTACCATACAAGTGGATATATTTTCATGCCACCAATGCTGGTGCCATGCTGATACCCTGAACACAAACTTACCTGTGCACAGGTGAATGGTGTTGCAGTAAAATTCACTGACCTTCATTGTGACTGTTCAGAGTCACATTTCCCAAGAAATTCCACAAACGAAGACTCTCATATGATGATTTATACTAGCAAACCACTTCTGGCAGTTTTCATCTACCCAAGAAACAGGTCCTTTGTAATACTAATGTAATACTAGCTTTAGCTGCCTGTTCTGGATCAAGAAATAGAAACAATGTGGTATTAGAACACAGCTGCAATCTATTTCTCATGCCACCACTGTGATAATAAATCAGAAGAATCCAAGATGTCTGAGGATGTGGGCAAGCAAACTTCCCGGGTTTTTCTGCTAACACAGAGCAGGGCCCCAATCCTGCATTGGGGGGAGGGGGTCCAACTGTGACCTGAAGCAAATAAGAGGCCCCAGTCCAGCACACTTGGTGGCAGATAAGATTGTTATCTCCACTAGTCCAAATAAATAAATAAATAAATAAATAAATAAATAAATAAATAAATAAATAAATAAATAAAAATCCTGGCTTTTGTTCTTGTGAGCCCCAGCTTCATGACACGACAGCTCAAGCTGTCAAAAACCAGGAGAGGGAATTCAGTGCCAAAGACTAAAATAATTTTATAAACTTGACATTGTCTGAAAGAAGTACTTCATATGAATACCGCTATTCTCACAGCTGCAGCTATAGGATGTGGCATGCTGCTGCTGCTGCTGCTTAAATGTCCACTACTAAAGTCATTTATCCAACCCACTGAGCTGAACCAAATTGCCCCTAGAGATTACGCTTGCTCATGACAAGACCTTTGTATTGACACAGGGATAAACTGTGGAATTCACTGCCAGTGGGATTGTGTTTCTTTCCTTGCTTGGTATCATGGTATTTCTAAAGGGACTCCTTTCCAGGGACTTACGAAGTGCTGTCTAGTAGGGATGGGCACCTTACGAAAAACGGCATTCTATTTTGTCATTTTGTAAGGTTTTGAACCGTTTCAAAATGAAACAAAAAGGGAAACAGTGTATCATCCTGAATCAAAACTAAATGATGTTTTCAGTTCGGGAGGAACCGAACCGGGGAGCCGCCACCAGATTTCGCTTCAGCAGCGAGATCTGCCAGCTGTTTCCCTGCTTGATTCCTGCCCACCACCACCTCCCAGCTGGTTTTGACAGCTCAAGCTGTCAAAAAAATCTGAGCTGGGAGGCGAGCGGCTAGGGAGAAGGGAGCAGTCAGGCAGCAATAAATTAGCTGCCTGACTGCTCCTTTCTCCCCTGCCACCCCCTTCTCCCGGGGGTGTGTGTTTTGGACAGGGGATGTTTTGGGCAGTGGGGTTGAATTAAACAACTCTTGGCCTCCTTCCTTCTCCTGTGCTTCCACCTCCTCCCAGCTGGGGCTTTTTGCCAGGTCAGAGTGTGGAGAGGGGGGCACCCCTCCCCCCACTTCCCAACCAGTCAAAAAGCCCTAGCTGGGAGGCAGGGAGAAGGGCAAAAGTCAGAAAGAAGCAGGTTTTTCCCCCCTACTGTCTGCTCTATTCTGCATATCACCCCTCCCCTGCCTCTCAGCTGGGAGGGTTTCTCATTTCGTTTTGTAACTTTTTTTTAAAAAAAAAGTCAATTACAAAATGAAGTGAAACAGATGAGAAACAAAACAAAACAAAATGGTATTTTTCCATTTCGTGCCCGTTCCTACTCTCTAGTCATTGTGTGAAAATTTGTGGTCACTGATGATGTAGTTTAGCTTCTTTTAAATGTGTTTGTTGATTTCTTGGCAAAAAAGAGGAAGGTTTTGTAAGCTGCCTTGGAGATATTTATTGAAAGTTCTTCTACCAATCTGTATATATGTAGGGAAATGTACTTTTCTATAGGGTCTCTGCAAACCAAAAACATCTGTCTATCTCCAATTGCTTTTCCCAGATAAAAATATGGGATTTAAGGAAGAGACTGTTTGGCCATTCAAGTTAGGACTAGCCACTGATTTAAGCTCTAGTCAGGTAAAAAACAAGCTGGTGGCTTGGGAGAAAGGTGGCTGTGGGAAACAGCTGACAAGAGAAATTAAGATGCACTGGGGGGTGATTAAGACATAGATATCAAAAGAATGTGGTATTTTACTATAAAAGAAGATAAGGAAATATAGCCATTACTCAGTCTGCAGGAAGCATAATGGAACCTCAGATAAACTGACTAACGAGCCAACTAGAGGTCTGATTGTAGCCACAGTGAGTCAGCCATGGTGGTCTAGAGAGGCTCTCCAATGACTGCCGTGAAGGTGTCCTATTTGGTCTGTGAAATAGTCAAGTATGTGGGAAGAGGGAGATGGGAGGAAAGAGCTGCATCTGCTTTTCTAGAAAAATAAGCAGGTTATGGTTGACTTGCCCATTTTATTTTGGTGATAAAGCTGACATCTTGTGTGATTTGGCAAGGTTCTGAAGATATTAGGTGAGAATGAGATTTCTTTAAAAAGCATGACAAAATGGAGCTATTCAAAGATGCATTCAGGACCATTCTCCCTGTGTGAGAGATTTTCTGATCCATCCTGTGTAATTTTTTAATCGATTTACCTGTTGCCATCTGGAGGATCTGTTATATTATATTATACTATGTTTATAGTTGGTTTGTTACTGCATGTCAAACTATAGGATATTAGAGCTTTCTTTGAAACTATTTTCACTTTGAATGAAGAATGTGCAACATGGTAAGATGGATCATGGTAATGTTACCAAATATTATGTTGATATGCAAATACACACAGTGTCATTTGCAGGTTGTAGAATTCTAAATTTAGCAAATTAGAAAAACTTTGTGCATTAGCCAAACTAAAATTAAATGTTCTGGAAAATACATTTAATAAGGATTGGTTTAATCTTGTCTTATAATTGAGCAGTTGTTTCAAAATCTAAATTTGGTATTTTATGTGAGAACAAGCACATCTAATCTAATCTAAAGGCAATTAAAAAGAATGAGAATATGAATATCTCTACAATATATTCAAATGGATAACTGTGGTTATAATACAAAGGCTAGAGAAAGCTGGAATGATAGTTCTTAAAATCAACCAGAACTAATGCCAAATGTTTTTGACAGTAAAGTTGTAGCAATCTGAGGATTTTGCTTTCTCCGCTGCAAACATGCCTCGGCTGGAGTGTGCAATCAGGTTGGAACCGTCTTATAACAACCCTAATAGGACTTTCAAAGTGAGCTATTTTTTTTGGGGGGGGGGTTGTGCTAGACATCCAAAACAGCATGCCACTTACTCAGCAAGTATTTGCAATGTGCAGTCAAAATATAGGTGAATCCTATTCCTGAAAAATAGTAACAACACTTGCCTAGGTGCTAATGATGATTAAGGGGCAATCGATTAAATGCCAGATGTTGATCTTTGTGGGTTAATCATGCTGACAATAGAGATGAGAGCATGCATGGGTATGGAAGGCCCCACTCTTTCTAGCTTGACATTACCCAAGGGACTACTCTAACCTCCTTGCTAGGAATTGCACCTCAGACACAGTATGTCAAACCTGAGCCAGACGATTAATGATCAAAACCTTATGTCTAGCCACCAAGTTAGGCAGAGTGGATCCTATTTCCAACAGTTTTCTAACTCTGCGATGCGGCTTGTGCTATCGCTGTGCTATAGAGTAGCTGATTTCAGGAGGCACCCCAGCTGTGGAAGACTACTCCTGTTCTCTTGTTTAGAACAGTGGGATATGGTTTGGAACGCCTGCAATCTATGGCAAATACCTTATTCCTCCCCCCTGCCCCCTTATTCTATAACTCTTCCAATGTGATGGGTATTTTTGTAAGCTCAGTTATGATCCAATCTCAGTTTATGCCAAGGGGAACAAGAAAGAAAGAAAGAAAGAAAGAAAGAAAGAAAGAAAGAAAGAAAG
>JAHTLZ010000122.1:22566214-22599704 GCA_023846285.1 Phrynocephalus versicolor | reverse complement strand
AGATAGATAGATAGATAGATAGATAGATAGATAGATAGATAGATAGAGTCTCTTTTAAAATCTGATCTTAAGTGCTTGGGAAATGGCATGAGCAAGAGTCTGCTCACACACTAAGGCTTTTCCCCATCCCTACTCCTTGCTTTCAACACACACACACACACACACACACACACACACACACTCCGAAAAGCCTCTCAGAATGGTTTGGGGTGCTCCTATGTTCCGTGTGTTGCCTAGGGCTACCATGGAAGGGGGCATTCTCCCCATTAAATCATAATAAAGCACAATATAATCGAAGATTTTAAGACAAAAAGTTATATATGAATGGGAAGTAAGCCGTTTTATTACAAATCTTCTCAGTGCAGTCATCAAACTTCAGCTATGGCATATTACTAGATTCAGAAGCATGTCCAAGAACCAAGCTAGTGTGTGCTCACATCCCCCAATAATTGTGGCAGGGGCCTTCTGTTTATCAGGGAATGAACAGAACATTACAATTTTGCTTAGGCACTGTGATGTATAGCTATGTATGGTAAGTGCACTTTTTGCAGCAAATCTAGAAATGTAGATGAAAAACACAAAAAACTCTTGTCTTACTTGCATCTTCCTCCTTATCCTTATCCTGACACATAATCCATCTTATCAAATCAGTATACTGTATCATAATTAGGAACTTGCTTTTGCTTTCTAGCTGATGCTTTTGGCACTTAACACTACTTTTCAGGCAGCAATGTTTTAAAGTGAAATACGAAGCATTTTTAAGCACCTCTTTGTACAGAAAACTCCAAAATTGATTTAATGAGATTGCTACAACAAATAAGGTAAAAGCAATTTACTCTGGTTTTTTATGTATCTGTTTTCAGTCATAAACAGGGACAATGTTGGTTTTTTCTTCTTCTTAGTATCTACCCCACTCATTGGCAGGTTCCGCTGTTCTGGTTTTTGTCCTCCACTTTGCACTGGTGTGGGTGAACCTGGGACAACTTCATATCATTGTCAAGGGTGTTCATCCAAGCACTGTTTTGGTTGTTCCCTCTGCTGGGATCCACAGACTTCCAGGGTGAGACCCTTTTTGGCCAAAGTTTCCTCATCGGCATGCAAGACGTGTCCATGCCAATGCAGTCGGGTTTCATGCATCTTGTCGGCGCCCCATGCAATACTGTATTTAGATCCGATATCATTACACACACAATCATTTCGCATGAAGTTGGAGGTCCATTGTAGCATCTTTGTCTCCATGACACCAACATGGTGTCCGAGATCTTTAGTGGCCAGCCAGCATTCCGTGCCATAGAGCACAACAGGTTATACAAAGGTGCAATAGATCTTTGACTTTATGTTTACTTATATTTTTGTTGCACATGATGCTTGATGTTGTACACCATTTTTGCCAGGCACCATTGGTCCTTGATGTGACTTTGTGATTCAGACCCCCATCAGTTGTGATCACAGAACCAATGTATTTGAACTTCTCAGTTCTTGAGCCGGTCATCAGGTTCTTCATCTTGGCTCACATTCAGGCACAGGCCAAACATTGCCAGATGGTCACTCCATGCTTGGGCTTTGTGCTCATGATCTGCCTTACTCTCCAATGCAATCATGACATCATCAGCTTAAAGAAGCATCTAGGGTACCAGGTTCTGCAGATCATGACTGACTGCTTCCATAACCAGAATGAAAGGAAGCAGAAAGAGTGCCAAACCTTAGTGGACCCCAACTGCAATATGAAAATTTATTTATTTATTTATTTATTATTTACACTTATATACCGCCCCATTCCCACAATGGGGACTCTGGGCGGTGCACAACATCAGAATAAAAACAGATAAAAATCAGTTTCAGACAACAATTAACAAAACAACAATGTCCAAGAGTAGTTAGGCGGGATTAAAGAAAAAAAAACCGGACTGGGTCCTTAGACATCGCTGTAAGCTTCTTGGAAGAGGATGGTCTTAAGATTCCTCTTGAACGCTGCCAGCGATGGAGCCCGCCGTAGATCACTGGGGAGTTTATTCCACATGGATGGAGCCACCACCGAGAAGGCCCGTCCACGAGTACTAGTCTTACGGGCCTCCCTCGGGGTGACTGTCCGCAGTGAAAAGGCCTCCGAAGCACGGGTGGTTCGGGCCGAAGCTGATTGTCGGGGGAGACGCTCCGCCAAATAAGCCGGGGCCAAGCCATGGAGGGTTTTGTAAACCAAAACCAACACCTTGAACCTTATCCGGGAGGCAACGGGTAACCAGTGTAGGCGAGCCAGGATGGGGGTGGCGCGGTCATAACGGCGCGCGCCAACCACCAGCCTGGCCGCTGTATTCTGGACCCGCTGCAATCGCCGAATAAGGTTCAAGGGAAGCCCCATGTAGAGAGCGTTGCAATAATCCAGCCTCGACATGACCAGTGCCTGTACCACAGTCCTCAAGGAGCCCTCATCGAGGTACGGGCGAATCTGGGCGATAAGCCTAAGATGGTAAAAGGCTGACCTGACCACGGCTGACACCTGAGGTTCCAGGGTCAGATCCGGGTCCAGGACGACGCCCAGATTCCTCACTCTTTGCGCCAGCTGGAGGGCGGACCCGCCCAGACTGGGAAGAGGGCCACAGTACCCCTCCGACGAGCCCCCGAAGAACATAACCTCGGTCTTGCCTGGGTTGAGCTTGAGCCTGTGGGTCCTGGTCCAGTCCAGTACCGCAGCCAGACAACGATCAAGGGTCCCAACGGCCTCCACTGCACAGGTGGAAAAGGAGAGATAGAGCTGCGTGTCATCAGCGTACTGATGGCAGCAGACTCCATAACTCCGGATGATCTCAGCCAGTGGCTTCATATAGATGTTAAAGAGCATTGGGGAGAGTGACGACCCCTGAGGCACCCCACAAGAGAGTGTCCAGGGAGCCGACAACTCACCCCCCAAGCTCACTCGCTGGATGCGGCCCCCAAGGAAGGACCGGAGCCAGGCCAAGGCCTGTCCTCCGATCCCAACCTCCGAGAGCCGCTCCAGCAAGATACCGTGGTCGACGGTATCGAAAGCCGCTGACAGGTCGAGAAGGACCAGCAGGGTAGAGCAACCCCTGTCAGCCCTCCTCAACAGATCATCGTGCAGCGCGACCAGGGCCGTTTCGGTCCCATGACGCGGCCTGAACCCGGACTGGAAGGGATCCAGGACATGGTTCTCCTCCAGGAATGACTGGAGATGCAGGGCGGCGACTCGCTCAATCACCTTGCCCAAAAAGGGAACATTGGCTATGGGACGATAGTTGGACAGATCGTCCGCAGCCAAGCCGGATCTTTTAATAATGGGCTTCACCACCGTCTCCTTCAGAAGACTGGGAAGAATCCCGTCTCTGAAGGAGGCCGAAGCAATCAGTGAAGCCCATTTCGGCATGCTCCCCCCTGCGCTCTTAATCAACCAGGAAGGGCAAGGGTCGAACGGAGAGGCCGCAGGCCTGCAATGTCCCAGTGCCCTGGAGGCGTCCACCGGTGTAACAGGCCCAAACTCAACAAACCAAGGCGGCCGAGGCGGCCCGACACTGGCCGTGACAGGGGCCGGATCAGGGCAACCGGCATCCAGCTCGGAACGGATGGCCTCTATCTTAGATTTAAAATGGGCTGCAAAAGACTCACTAGTGAAATCACTAGGAGGAGGCCCCGGCGGAGCGGGATTGGTGAGGTCTCGGACCACACGGAATAATTCCGCTTGACGATTCGAGGCCTCACCAATTCTCAGGACGGCAAAAGATCTCCTAGCCGCCCTTATCGCGCGAGAATAGCGACCGTTCAACGCCTTAACCGCAGCCCAATTCTGAACCGTCCGAGCGTTCCGCCATCTGCTCTCCAGCCGTCTCCGCTCCTGCTTCATCGCCCATAACTCCTCGGTGAACCAAGGGGACAAACGGGCTCGGCATCAGATCAGGCGCTTGGGGGCGATCCGGTCAACAACCCCAGCCACCTCCTCAAACCACCGTTGGGCTAGGGAGTCGGCCGGATCGTCATCCAAACCGTCTGGTACATCCCCGAGGGCCTCCGAAAACCGCACAGGGTCCAGGAGCCCCCGGGGGCGGGCCCAGATGGACGGGCCCGGCTCCCCGCGGGGCGGGGTGGCTACCGCAAGAGAGAAAGTCAGTAGATAATGATCTGACCATGACACGGGCCGGGCCAACAGTCTCCCGACCCCCAGATCAAAACCCTGCGATGTGGAGGCAAAAACCAGGTCCAGGGTGTGTCCACCTATATGAGTGGGTCCGATGACTAATTGGGACAGGTTCATGGAGGCCATGGACTCCATGAATTCCAGAGCTACCCCAGACAGCCCGGCCTCGGCGTGCACATTGAAATCCCCCACCACCAATAGGCGGGGGGACCTCAAAAGTGCCGCCGAGATGAATTCGGAGAGCTCCGGCAGGGAGAGTGCAGGGTCGCCCTTTGATGTACCAGCAGTGGACTGCATATGGGTCTTTGGTGACTCATGGAACAGTTTGACCCAATTAACAAGTTCCTGTTGGGCTCAATGACATCATAGCGCATACCAGATGACATTATTTGGGACTTGGTCCAATGTTTTCTCAAAATCAAGGAGCAATGCATGCACTGGTTTCCGTTTCTCCCCGTGTTTTTTGAGTAGCAGCTGGGCAGCATGGATTGCATCTATCATTCCACAGTTCTTGATTAAGCCAGTTTAATTGACACTTAGACAATGGTGCAGATTCATGTGTTGATGACTCACACAAAAATGTTAAGAGTATGTGAAAGTAATCTAATCTGTCTGTAATTGGTGCAATCAGCACGGTTGCCCTTCTTTTTCCAGATTGGCACTGTTGTGCTGCACTGCCAGTCATTGGGTATCTTCTTCTCCAGCACAATCTGGTTAAAGAACTCCATCAGCCAGACACAGGGATTCCAGTCTTGCGACTTCCACAGTTCCATTGCCACATCATCTGGTCCTGTGGCCTTGCCCATTTTCGTCTGATTCATTGCCACAGCATCTTTGTCAGATATGATAGGTTGCACAGGCCCTAAAACTGGAGGAATATAGGGGATTGGCAGGTGTGCAAATTCTTCCATGGAAACTTTCTCAAAGTGATGCCGTCAATGCTTTGTTACCTTGTCATGGTTGTTGATCAGATTCCATTCTCATCATTGACACCATGGAATCTCTCAGTTTCCTGAGTCCTTTTGTGGTGAGCTTTCACTAGCCGTTAAATGTCATGTTGGCCTTTCCATGTATCAAGATTTCTGTACAATTCCTCAAAATGTATGAAGCTACTGCTTTCTTTGCAGTACATCAAGCATCATGGTACTTCGGCCAGTAGTCAGCTGTCTTTTCATCTAGAAAATTATGGTAGAGCCGCTTTTTCTCGTGGACTGCTGCTTTGACTTTGTCTGTCCAAAGCCATGGTTTTTTTAGTCACTTTTTTTACAACCAGACTGGGTCATGCCAGGTTCAGCCCAGGCAGCTGTTTTAATGAACTGTTTTGCTTCAGCCCATGTACTGTCTACTATCAGAATGGGAGGAAGTTGTAAAACAGGGACAATTTGGTATTGACATAATATGAAATTAATTGTGCACTGTTTACTTTGCCAAACTGAACTGCAAGTATTATCTGACTGCAAGTTGTGTTATTTTTGTTTTGGTACTTCTTCTAAACACTTAATGGTCTTTATTTTTAGAGCTGTTACAGTGTAGTCCTACCCATGTTGAGTCCCACTATGTTCAGTAATGCACAGTGTCATCTGAGTGCATGTAAGATTGCATCCCTAAATAGGCCTGGCAGGTAACAGTCTGCTGTATTAAAATCTGAGGATCTACTTAATAGATGTTCAGTAATTTATACTTAATAACATCTATTCAGTTTTCAAATGTGCACAGGTGTTCTGTTTTAGTATAATTATCAGATTGTCCGAAAATACAGCCAAAGGTAGACAATTCACTTTAATTACAGTACTTCATTGGAAAGTGGGTACAGACCTAAAAATGGCCCCTGTCCAGATCTGAGTCAAGAGGTTGCAAATTTATTTGGTAGTGTAAAAAAATTCCATGAAATTTATTTATTTATTTATTTATTTATTTATTTATTATTTTTTATTTAATTTACAATATTTTTTAGCTGCCCCACTACCAGGTGGGTAGACATCGTACACTCAGAGCAAGGAAGTAACTGTCGGTTATAGTTTCCAATTCTTATTTCCCTTTTGAATTGAGGTACAACAAAATTAAATTGCCAAGGTAACAAGATGAATGAGAATGTTACTTCTAGGAAGTCTAGTTACTTCTAATTGTTTCTGAAGATTATTTTAAACTAGAGATATTTTCAGTGGATCTTCCCCCATGTTTCTGTTCCGTTCCATTATGAATCTGTTGGGTTGCAGGGGGAATGTAACAGGAATGACAGGAAATCAACCAGTCAATATATTTTTAAAAAACAAAACTCCATCTGAAACAATACTAATTACTGGGCTATTCAACATATTATATAGTCTAATCACTTTTTAAATGTAGCTTTCCAATATACACTTCATTGTTTGACATTTTCATTTATTTCTATGAGTGAGGCTCTGAAGGAAGTGAGAAAAAATACTATTACAAATTCAAATAAATTATCTGGCTATTCTATCATAACAGAGTAAAAGTAATCTTGCTCATTTTCTAATTAATTTTCAAATTCACCAAATTTCTACGAACACATAGTGCACTGAGTCAAATTGCATCCAGTGCCCATCATGCCTTCCATTCACTTCAATTGGTATTGCAAATAATTCTCAGGGAAATCTTGGCTAAAACTTCAGAGGATACACACAACATCCACCCTGTGGATAAGTTATGCCTGTTGTCATCTAAACAGATAATATTTCAAATGTAAAATTCCATAAGAAGCTTTATGAGAGGAATATTGGTATTAATTACACACAAATAAAAATAATATTTTTTATAAAATAAAAATAATATTTTTTTTATTTCACAGTAATATATTTTATTTTGGAATTGACTCAGTGGTCTTGGTGTTATGTGACATGTGATGTGGGGTTTCTGAGGGCCGCAGTGCGAGAAACATGATTATTTGTGTCTAAAGAAAATGTACTGCTTTCCCCCCCTTAAATGCATTATGGACAAAGTGAGAAGTGCTTCAGCTGGTGAAATAATGAGGCCTGTGTTGAAAAGAAATATCCACGAGAAACAAATTAACACATTTGGGATACATTTAATCTCTTACCACTGGGAAAAAAACAAAATGTTTGTAAGAAAAGCCCTGGCAGAGCTCACAGTTAGACCAATATATCCCTGTGGTAACAAGAAAATGAGCTATAGTTAATCACAAAACGTCTCATGAATAAAACGCTATTCGGTTGAGTTTGCCAGTGATTGTGTTTAGAGGGACTAAATCTAACATTAGTTTTGCAGTCAGTGGTAGAACCATTGAAATGCATGGGACTCGTTAGTCACAGCTAGTGTAAGTCATACTGCTCTTGTTATTATTCCTACCTCAAATTGAGACACTAACAGCAATAGGACTTAAGCTAGCTATGCTAGCCTATATTTCTATTATTTATTTTCCTAATCATGAAAGCAAAGCACTGGCAAAAAACATTATCCCCCCATGGTCTTGCCGGTAGTTCATTCTACTGTGTCTTCCCTTGAGATATTATTGGTGGTGGGGGGAGCTGTTGAATCAGAATCAGAACCAGAATCCTTTTTATTGGCCAATTGTGGTTGAATACACCCAGAACTAGTTTTGGTAAAAAAAAAAAATGCTCTCCATATATAAGAAGGAAATACAAGAATCATATATTCAACAATAAAAACACAGTACAACAACACAATATAACTAATTCTTCAAAAAGGAAGAAAAGAAGAAAAAAGTAATTATTCAACAGTTTTTCTACAGACTTGTTTGAAAAGTCTGTAGAAAGAGGCCTTTGGGTCACACAGAACTCCCTTGGTTACAGATTGTGGAACTAATTAGGGTTGCAGCCAGTCATTAATGGTTATTTACAGCACATAAGATTTGGATTCCTGTTGCAATAGAAATCACTGGTACTTTCAGAATTTCACATCTCGTCTTAGCACACCATAGTCTTCTTCCCACTATTTGTCTTGTTGCTTATATTTAATTGACCACTGAAAATACATTCCCTGAAACATACTGATGTGGATAGCGCAAATACGTATGCACATGATGAGTTTCAATACAGTGTGATACACCAATTTGGTCGCAGAGAAAATACTAAACTTTTGAAGGCTTTAACAGCCAGATTGAAACAAACAAGCTGTTGTAAGTTAAACATTATTTTCTAAAAGTAATGAGTCTTATGACTAGCTGTTGGGACATAAGAACAGCGAACAGGCCACAGACCATCCAGTCCAGCATTCTGCCTCACACAGCAGCTCACCGTTTGCTTCAGGGTATTCCCAATAAGAAGTCTTCACCTGCTTATGATTCCCTGCAAATGGTATTGAGAGATATCCTGCTTATCTCTCCAACCCAGAGGTTGTCCTTAGGCATCTATAATGATAGCCATTGATACCCTTGTTCTCTATGAACTTGTCCAATCCTTTCATAAAGCTGTCAAGGCTGACAGCTGTCACCACTTCTTCTGGCAGGGAGTTCCACAGACCAGTGATCCTCTGGGTGAAAAAGTGCTTTCTCTTATTTGTCTGAGATCTAGCACCCAAAAGTTGCATGGAGTGCCCCCTAGTTCTAGTGTTGTGCAATAGGAAAAATAGATTTTCCTTATTTACTTATCTCCCCTTGGGGAGAAAGGTGGCATAAAAATAAAGGTTATTTATTTATTTATTTATTTATTTATTTACTACTACTACTACTACTACTACTACTACTACTACTACTACTACTACTACTACTACTACTACTACTACTACTACTACTACTTTGTCCACAGTGTGTATGATTTTATAAACTTCAATCAGGTCACCTCTTAAGCGCCGTCGTTCAAGAGTGAAGAGGCCAGCCTTTGCAGCCTCAGATGGTAAGGAAGGTGTTTTCAGTCCCCTAATCATTCTGGTTGCCCTCCTCTGCATTTCTTCCATTTCCATAATATCCTCCTGGGGGTATGGTGACCAGAACTGTACACAATACTCCAGATGGGGCCTCACTGTAAATTTATAAAGAGGCAAAATGACACTTGCAGACTTATTTTCAATACCCTTCCTAATGATCCCTAGCATTGAGTTTGCTTTTTTCACTGCTGCGGCACACTGGGTTGACACCTTCATTGAGCTGTCCACCAGGACACCAAGGTCCCTTTCCTGGTTTGTTGCACAGAGTTCAGACCCCATGAGTTTATAAATGTAATTGGGGATGACCTCACAATCTCTCTCAGTTTTTACTACCCTATATAATTTAGTGCCGTCGGCAAATTTGGCTACCCTGCTATTTACTCCTTCTTCTAGATCATTTATGAAGAGGTTGAAAAGCAGGGGTCCCAGTACTGAACTTTGGGGGGCCCCACTCGTGACCTCCCTCCACTTGGAGATGTGTCCATTTAGTGCTGCCCTCTGTTTCCTATCCCTTGCTGATCCAGGACAAGACCTGTCCCTTTATTCCATTACTGGCAAGTTTATTCAAGAGCCTTTGATGTGGAACCTTGTCAAAAGCCTTCTGAAAGTCCAGATGAACCATGTCAACTGATCTCCCTTATTCACATGCTTGTTAACACTCCCAAAGAATTCCAGCAGATTAGTAAGGCATGATTTGCCTTTGCAGAAGTCATGTTGGCTCTCCTTCAGCAGCGCCTTCTCTACTATGTGCCTATTAATTTTATCTTTCAGGATGGTTTTCATCACTTTACCTGGGAATATGTCAAACTCACTGGTCAGTAATTTCCTGTGGATCCTTTTCTGAAGATTGGTGCTACATTTGCTACCTTCCAGTCATTAGGGAACCATGCCTGATTTCAGGAAAATATATATATTGGTTAGGACAATAACAATTTCATCTTTAAGTTCCTTGAGAAGTCATGGATGGATGCCATCTGGTGATTTGTTAGCATTTAATTTAACAAGACATGCAAGGACCTCCTCCCTGGTTATTTTTATCTGCCTTAATTCCTCGGTTTCCCTCCCTTCTTCAGTTAATTTATTGAGTCTCTCTGCAATCTCTGTTTCCTCTTTGCCTTACATATTAATTTAATGGTCCAATGGCCTTCCTAGTTGGGTTCTTACTTCTAATGTACTTAAAGAAATCCTTGTTATTTCTTTGAATGTTTTTAGCCATATGCTTGTCCCAAGTCTTGCTTTGCTTTCCTGACCATTTCCTTGCATTTGTTCTGCCAGAATTTATGTTTCTGCCTGTTGTCCTCATTTGGACAAGCCTTCCATCTTCTAAATAAGCTTTTCTTGCTTTTGACCACTTCCCGAACAGCTCCTGTAAGTCACATCGGAGTCCTCTTGGACCTGGCAGTGCCCTTTTTCCTTTTGGGAATGCATTCCAATTGGGCCTCTGTTATTATTTTTGTGAACAGCCTCCATGCCTCTAGGAGTATTTGGACTCTCTAAATTTTCCCTTTCAGCTTCTTTTTTACTAGTTTCCTCATCTTTGGGAAATTTCCTTTTTGAAAATTTAAGGTCTCTGTGTTAGATTTTATCAGTGATTGGCAGTCTATGAGTAAGTTAAAAGTAATTGTGTTGTGGTTACTGTTCCCTATTGGATCAGTCACATTAATATTTTGCACCAGATCCTGTGTATTACTGAGGATCAGGTCAGGGATTCTTGTACCTCTAGTTGAGTCTTCAACCATCTGTTCCAGGGAACAATCATTTAGCATATCTAGGAACTTTCTCTCTTTCTTATGTGCTGAACAACAGTTCACACAGTCTATGTGAGGGTAACTGAAGTCCCCCATTATAACCAGGCTTCCCTTCTTGGATTCCTCCTTTACAACATTCACCAATTGCCAGTCACCCTCAGGGTTTTGGGTCGGAGGCCAATAGCATATGCATTCTGTTGGGCCATCCTTGTGGCCTGATAAGAAATGGGAAGTTCTCTTTATGAGACTCCAATACAGAAAGCTAGACTTAATAGACCTTTGGTTTAATCTTGCAGAGTGCTTTTTACAATCTTTTGAAACACTTTTTTTTCTTTTCCAAAATGCAGAATACTCTAGAATACCCTAGATTTACAAGATAATAAGCTATCTTTCAACTACGCTTGCCTCAGAATTACGGAGTTGCAACATTTTCCATCTTACAATCTGATTCTTGACTGCCTACATGTTTAAATCCAGAGGCTATAGAATTCAAAGTTATAAGTGGTTATAAATATAAAGTCTGTGTAGCTATGTATGGTAGTTTCATATAAAGACACAGTGGGTAGTCCATCATTCAGGGAAAGCTTGCCTGAAGAAAAAGGTCTTTGTCTGTTTCCGGAAACAGGCAAATAAAGGAAAATACTTCCTTTCTAAAGGCCACCCGTATTATAGTGGAGTCACTCTTTTGTGTATCGCTTGTGCACACCCTTGTTTTAAAGGCACAAATGCTGGTTTAAACGAAGCCGATGGTGGCATGGTAACAACCTTACAAGGAATGTTGGCGCTTTTGGCCACCACTTCCACAGCCAAGAAGGGTATCAAAAACAACATGCAGAGTGTAGTCTGTAGAGTAAACATTGTCCATCTCTTCTTTAGAAGAATAGCATAAGGTGGCTCTTCTACCAAACTGCAACTATTAATGGAATCCTAATGATACATTCAAGATTGAGATTCAAAAGCTGAGAGCAGGCAAGCACACTAAAGGAAGTACATGTCAAAAGATGCCAGCTGAGATTCAGATATTGAACAAATAGGAATTAATATCTGAACTTCCTTTGTCCAGCTCCCCTTGACATGTTTTCTTGCCTCTTGGAAGGTCTCTCTTTTACACACCTAGTGCTTGATATTTTAAAAATCCAATGTAGTGTATTCTTAACGCCTGGAGACCACATACTATCCCAAAATGTATTGTCTCAGAAAATATGTTGAGTACTTTTCAGTAATAATAAATACCTTGTGGCTGGTCCCAGCATTTCTCAAACAAAGCAGATTTTCCTTTTAAAAATATTAAATCTATACTTGCCAGGAGCATGCAGCTTTCCCACACAATAAAATGAAATAACATTTATGAATAAACTGACCAGAGCTATCTTGAACAGAACCCGGTCAGCAGAAATACAAGGTAATTCTGCCAGGAAAGAGGATTTAGCGAATGAGATGGAGCTTAAAGGTGTAGCATACTCTCATTTCAGGAAATTTTAACATACTTGGGTATATGTGAATGATTTTCTTTTACAAGGCTTGATCATGGCATGCTCTATATGACCTGAGTCCTAGCTACCTCAAAGATCAAATCTCACAGTATGAACCAGCTCAGCTGTTAAGGTCATCAGCAAAGGCATTTCTCTCCACGAGACAGATATGTCTCGTCGTGGGATCACAAGAAAGGGCTTTCTCACCTGCTGCGCCAAGACTCTGGAACTCCCTCCCACTAGAGGCCAGGACTGCCTCATCTCTGTTGTCTTTCCAGAAACTGGCAAAGATCTTTCTCTTCAGGAAAGCTTTCCCTGAATGATGGACTACCTATTATTTGTCTTTTACATGAATCTACCATACACAACTGTACAGACTTTGTGTTTATAACCACTGATAACTTTCTGTTTATATCTCTCCTTGTGTGACTGCTATGCTATCAATTGTTAGTTTTAATGTTGCCTTCTAATTCTGTAAGATACTCCTCAGTTCCCTATTTCTCAAAGTGAATGTGTCTTAAGTGTAATCAACTGCATTGACACTATGTTTTCAATATTAGTTTCCATCCCTCATAACTTTTAGATGGTCTACACACTACCATACATGATTACATGGAATGTATACTCTTCTCTTTAACTGCATTTAGCTTTAATGTTGCCTTTTATTGCCGTAAGATACCCCTCAATTCCCTGTTCTCAAACTTGAATATGCCTTAATTGTACTGGACTGTATATTGACCTTCACTACTGTAAACCGCCTTGGGTCCTTTCCAAGGAAAAAGGCTGGGTAAATATATTCAACAATAAAATAAATAAATATACAGTGGTACCTTGTATAAAGGAATTAATTTGTTCCAAATGAAATTATGTTAAGCAAATTTTCCTTTATACAAATTTCCCATAGGAATGCACTGAAAACAGAGTAATCCCTAATCACAACTATTTTTATGTTGTATGGATTTTCCCCTTAGGTGATTCTGTTAAGCAAATTTCCCCTCTCTCTGGATTTTTTTATGTTATACAGATTTTATGTTAAACAAACTGTTTGTTATACGAGGGTCCACTGTACAAGGAGGAGGGGGGGCTGAGATAAGAAGATTAAATAGGACAAATGAGGAACTAAATATAAGACAGTTCTGTTTAAAATCTCCTTCTGATATAGATCAGAGGAGATGTAAAATACCAACATTGATTATAACTATGAAAGTAGTTTAAAATACCATTCTTAGAGTGCAGTCCCGTATGAAGTTTTCTGAGAACAAAAGAGCAGATTCCACTTCGGAGTAAAAAAATGTATTCAATTGCATTCACATTTCATTTTAGATTGTACAGTACGTCAGATATTATCGCTGCATGGTCTGGTGGTTAGAGCATTGTAGTTGGATTGTGGAGGCAGAAATTGGAATCCCACTTAGATACAAAGATCTCTGACCTTAGACTCCTTTCCAGGGATATTGTGAGGACAGACTGGATGCAGAGAGGATATGTCTGCTACAACATGAACCCCAATGTATTTATCTAACCAGAATAAACTATGGCTGCTATCCCATGACCACTAAAAACCACTTCAAGCTGCTTGAGGATGTGGTTAATAAAATTGTGTCTCCGTGACTGGCAGACTTTAAAGGGGGGGGATGTGACCATGCCCATTGTAGCAAGACCCAGGTGTTTTTACAAGTACCTGGTCTCAAGGTGGTACAAAGCTTGTTTCAGTTCTGATGTGGATTTTTAACCAGTACTTGGGGACTTGGAAAATCCACATCAAATCCTTTTGGTTCCACTGTATTGCGGTTCCCACTCATGTGGACACAAAAGATGGAGTTATTTAAACTGTGCCCATGGGGACACAGAAACCACATTTTCAACTGTGTGACCATTGCGGGGGGCGGGGGGGGGGATCTGCATTTTACTTTGATCCAGATTTTCCAGCCATGGGATAGCAGCCTATGTTGGAAGGCCAACTGATCTCACTGGGAGCATTTAGTGTTTAATACTGTTCCACTAAAATCAATGGGCCTTGAAAATACCACACCTTGAAAAGAGTGTTTTTCCTTTGGATATTTCATACAAGGCTGGAGTGTTTGGAGCAATGCAGACAGTTTTGTGAAGGGTAATATCCAGAATTCACTGGGGGTTTTTTCACATCCAGCTAAAAGACACTTCAAAATATAGAAACGGCCATAGTAGCACTAGAAATCAAGCCTATCTAGCAGATATTTTAACCTATTTAGCAGATATTTTCACCTATTGTGCTAATACAATGCAAACTAGCAAGTTTGTAAGCTTATTTCGATTCACTGTTTCTATAAAAAAACAATTTTGATGGTATTTTAAGACATAATTAGACAATGGCAGGAACCCTATTGCCGGTGCTAAATTGCCACTCCTTAGCAATATGCTGTTTGTATTCTTTCATGTGCACTGGATATAATGGAATCAGGTGTGTATCCAGGATCAAAACAAGCATCTCATTAATGAGTGGCAGTTCGCTGCCAAGGCTGATGCAGTTTCCCTGTAAGTATAGCTAACCTTTGAACTGCAGAGCTGGAAGAGTCCCTGCGGACCGGATCCAGCCCCTCTCCAGTCACAATGGGGAATTAAACTCCCAACCTCTGCCTCCATAGCCAGTGATGTAATCCAATGAGCTACCCAACAGTTCTGGTAGGATTCTGGCCAATGTATTAAATGCAGTAATACATTTAATGTGATTGAATTTTGATGTTTAAAAAGGAATGCAGTGAAGAGTTGGATTGAAGGACCTAGAATGTAAATCACTGCTCCCAAGATGGAATTTTCCCCTCTTAGGACAAATAGCTATAGGAGGACAGGAGCATGGAAACAGTGCTCTCTATCCAGTTATTTTCTTTAAAAGGTGACTCAAAACAGCACATCAATTTATTGATGATACAAGGAAATAACATTACTATTGCAGTGGACTGTGATGACTTCTAATTAACTGAAAACTACAATAAGATTAAAATGTTAGAAGCAATAGGAGGACTGCTGATCCAATGTTGCAAAAAAAAAAAAATCCCCTTCGCTCACAAGGGACTAAATTACAGACAATCAATGCTGTACTATTAGCAGCAGGTCTGTTCAACTATGTTCTGTTCAGTTGATTGATATCCTTTAATCTCAATCTCTGGATGAATAATTTGTTACAGATTTATTGGAACATTACCTGTGAATCTCTTAATGAAGGTGACAGGATATTTACAGTGTTTGCTCATATATGAGTATAAAAGTTGCAATTGCTGCCATTTGCTACACAGGTTAATAATAATAATAATAATAATAATAATAATAATAATAATAATAATAAATAATTTATTGTCATTGTGTGTATATACACAGTATACACATACAAAGAAATTCAGACACCCAGAGACCAGATTCAACACACACACACACACACACACACACACACACAAATCCCCGAACACTTCCACACACATTAAAAAATCCCGTCAACACACACACATAAAAAATCCCCAAACACTTCCCCCCCCCAACCCTCCACCCACCCACCCCCCAAAAAAACACAAGCATCTACACAACAGACTACGTAAGACTGTCCAAGTACTCACTGCTGGTGGTCCTTGAGTTCATTATTAAGTGCAATTATAGCTCTGGGATAAATAACCAATTCATCAAATCCTAGCAAAGACTCCAGTATCACACATAACTGCTTTTATTATGAAAAAATGGACCGGTAGCTTTCTCTGTAATAAACAGAATTCTAGAACTTTCTGATCAACTGGCTTTTGTTTAAAAGGTACACTAGGAACAACATCTAGAAAACTCAAGCAAGAATCTACCAGACAGGTTTTATTTTTGATATTTTGTTATTGTGTCGATTTTACTGAGTGTTAGTCTAAACCACACTGAGATGCTTGATGTTCTTCAAGGCAGTCTTAAAGTATTTTAAATCACCAACACCTCCATCCTCATCTTAGAACCGCAGGACTTGAAAGGACTTTATGGATCATTGAGGCACAGAGGGGAGCTGAACTCCGAGCAGCTCCACAGCCAGATGCCCAAATCACAAAGCTATATAGAAACAAACAAATGATAAAAAAAGAACTGTAGTTTGTAAATGTTACTCTCCTGGGCCAGATGTTTCTGTGTGTTTGACATGTTGATAGGTATTCTGGGAGTTGTTTCTTTAAAAAAAACACCTTTTCTAAACTTTGAGAATAACAAGTTGAAATAATGAGACACCGACACATTACACACACACACACACACACACACACACACACACACACAGAGAGAGAGAGAGAGAGAGAGAGAGAGAGAGAGAGTATGTTTGTTGTTAGCTACAAGTACATTTTACACTTGATGCCTTTTCAGGGACCATTCTTGGCTGAAAAGAACACCATAAAACAGTATAATACAGTGTTGGCAAACCTATGGCATGAGTGCCAAAGGTGGTACTCGGAGCCCTTTCTGTGGCACCCGACATCGCCCTTTCACAGCCACCTGTATTCAGGTTAAATTGATGTATTGGCACTTTGTGGAAAAATTAGTAGGTTTTGAATTGCAGTTTGGGCACCCAGTCTCTAAAACAGGCATGTCCAAACTTCGGCCCTCCAGATGTTTTGGACCGCAACTCCCACAGTCCTTTGTCATTGGCAATCCAAACTTAAAATTCTGGGAACTGTGGTCCAAAACATCAGGAGGGCCAAAGTTTGGACATGCCTGCTCTAAAAGGTTCACCGTCACTGGTATAATAACTGTATGGTATCATATGATAACTCTCGCCCCTTGGTTATATTTATGATATATATTAACTCTAGACCTTGGAAGAGTTATGTTCTCGGACTACAGCTTTCATTATCCCCACATGACCAGAAACCGCTGGAAAAGGAGAAGACACTCTTTACCTGTGGAACTGCAAAACCGATTCCAGATTCTTGAAGAGGAGTCTGCCAGACAGTATGCAGAGGAGACCCCACAGGAGGGCACAAGAAGAGCTGAAGCACAGCAAAATGCAGTCACTGAAATCACACCCTACAGAAAGAAGATGAGAAGAACTGCAATGCACTTAGGAAGAAGAAACCAAATGCATAGTTACATAATGGGGTTCAGCAATACTACGTGAGAAAGATCTTGGAATTCTGGTAGATCTTAAGCTGACTATGAGCCAAAAATGTAATATGGCCACACAAAAAAGCAAATGCTATTTTAGGCTGAATTAACAGAAGTATAATTTCCATACTCCGTGAGGTGCTCAGCCCCCTCTATTCAGCACTGGTTAGGCCTCACCTTGAGTACTGTGTCCAGTTCTGGAGACCACACACTTCAAGAAAGATGCTGAAAAATTGGATGAGGAGGGTGACATCTATGATCAGGAGACTGGAGGCCAAGCCTTGTGAGGGAAGACTGAAATAATTGAGCATGTTTAGCCTAAGGAAAAGAAGATTGAGGGGTGACTTGATAGCATTTTTCAAATATTTTAAGGTCTGTCATACAGAGGAGGGACAGGATCTGTTCTCAATCATCCCACAGTGTAGAACATGCAACAACGGGCTCGAGTTATGAGAACCCAGCTTTTGACAGAATATCAGGAAAACCGTAGAGCAGTATGGCAAGGGAACCCATTACCTCAAGAGGTGGTAGATGCTCCAGCACTGGAGGCATTCAGGAGGCATTTGGACAACCACCTGGCAGCTATCCTTTGACTGGTATCCCTCCGTGGCGCAGGGAGTTGGACTTGATGGCCTTGTAGGCACCTTCCAAACTTCATTGTTCTATGATTCTTTGATTCTCAGCCTTCATTCATCCACTCTCAAATCTATAACATGGCAACAACATTATTTTGGTGAAATGGGTAATACAAGTGGTAACATCTATCCAGCAGCTGTAGTTCGATGCACTTGGCATAGATTCGTACAGTGCTGAAACAATATTCATTATTCTTACAAGCACTTAAGAGTTATGATCATAATAGAAAAATTATTCATAAGTTGAGTGATTTTAAGCAATTCTCCTCCTCCTTTCTCTCAGTAGAATTAAGTAACACAGGCCTATGCTGTAATTATTACAGTATCACAGAAGCTTTGCAGTCATATTGAACCTGGAAACAAATAAAAATGCCCAGTTAGCTTCCTTGCCTTTTCACAGGGAGACAGTGATATAATGCAGTCCCCTGAGGCATCTACTACCTGAAACAGTGGAAACCTAGTGTCACTGTGTTGCTCAGCAAATCCTAGTGTGATGGGGATGAGCCATGAAATGAAGGAGGTAATGGTGGTGGTGGTTCCATTTTTTAACTTTGGTGATTTCACCAGATGTTCTTAGCTCTTTGAACATCTTCCCATTGCTTCATGCAGGGAAGATAACTGTGCTGAGAACTTTGACGTGCCAGAGAAATGAAGGGCCTTGAGACCATTGAATGCAAGGTCCCTCTCTCTTGCTGCTGGGGTGCCGATTAGGCCTAATACTGGCAGGAAATGCTGGTTGTTGATCTACTTCAGTATATACTCAGAGCATCCGCCTGTGATAGACATCCATTCTCCACAAACTAATAGAGCTTCTCTCCCTCAGAAGATAGGCATTTCCATTCCTTTTGCCCTGCTATAGTCAGTGGATCAGTGATGCTGTGCTGCCAGGGACTTCAATGGCCCTCTTTTAGCCAATATCTTCTGTTTACTCTACGAGAAATGTGAATAATGACCAAAAACAAATGATTGTTCAATTCAATTACCACTTTCTGGGACGCAAGCCACTTAAAATATAGTGGGACATATTTCTAAGTAAAGATACAAAGTGTTGACTGGTATGTCGGAGTAGTCTCTAAAAATGGATAGTTAACAGGGGTAATGCATTTCTCTCTCTCTCTCTCTCTCTTTTTTAACCAAAAATCTTATAAGTAATGATACAGACAGAGCCTCACAAATGAAGCGGCAACAAATCATAGACACGCCTGACCTCATCCTGCTCCCTTCTCAGCTGCAGACTTCTGATCATTGTTAACTACAATAATTATGTATTAGTCATTAGTCACACATATGCTACGTGCCCTAAGGTCAGAATAATGATGAATGCATATTCTTTCCCTATGAACTGCCGTTGTCTGAGTGCTCCCCTTTGATTCAACAGCTGGAGAAATTGTACTTTGCCTGCTTCGGTAATACAAAGAAAAATGCTGCTTCTCTGAGTCTGTGGTTTTTCTATAAAAGGGTCTGATTTATGCTGTTTTCACTCTTGCTGTTGACTTGTGATTCAGTTTCTAGACCAGACACAGGGAACCAACAGCCAGTTTAATTATTATTAAATAGGGTACTTTCTGCTCATCTCAGCTATATTGCATGGTCTTGTTAGGTGTGCAAACCTGTGTTTACATAGAAGCAGTGACTAAGTACCGCTGCAGTCTGTGGGGAGAGCAAATGAAGACTGAGTGGGTTCAGAAAGAAATAAGAGTGGCAGAACTCCTTCTGAATCAGAGGCCTTGCTGACTGGTGCCAGCTAAGATGAAAGGTGGTATGTGCTTCTCCATTTAGAATATTGTCTCTTCAATCCTTCCCACAGAATGCACACCATGTGAACTGAGGAGAGGAAATAAGCTGTATCATTTCCAGGCTAATATAGCTAACAGGCTGAGATCAGAGGAACTCAGAAGCTTTGGAATCGATGCCATTGAAGACTTGGCTTATCCCATCTCCATAATACCCCATTATGCTCCCACATTTCAGGAAGCGTCCACTTCATTGCAGCTTAAGTCTAATAATAGTGAGACAGATTTTCAATGGTATTATTCAATTTATATGATGCTGTCTCAGTGTCGTTGATGTTCAATGCTGTATCAGCTACCAGTATATAGTTGATGCAACATTGAACATTTTTTTAAAAAGTTCTAAAATCTTAACCTTTGGGAAAGTGATGGCCACCATAATTAAATGTGTTTCTTCAGTTATGATTGGTAAAACAGTTTGCTCATTTGAAATTATTTACATGTGTATTTTTCCCCATTGGACTTGAACAATCACAGGAAATAAGTCAGGGGGGAAATAGTTGTGAGAGTGTTTTCCTCTAAATATTTCTTACTGGCAGAAAATGGAATAGCAGTCATCTATGTACTTATCTATTGACCTGTTTCTGGTTTTGTACACAGATTTTAATGTCCTTAACAGCCATTGGCTAAAACCCCGAATAAAACCTAAAAAGTAAAAAAAAAAAACCCAATAAGCTACTTATCTATTGTGCTTTTCTATGTATAACTAGTCCTAAATGACATAGAACATGAAATTTCCAGATTATAGGAAACAAGATTCCCTGAGCTCCTTGCCTTCTGAAGATGCCGGCCACAGAGTCTGGCAAAACGTCAGGAAGAAAAACTTCCAGAACACAGCCAAACAGCCTGAAAAACTCATAACAGCTATCAGGTCCCAGACGTGAAAGCCTTCGAGAATACAAGATTTATTTCCCTTTGGTTATTTTAAATCCAAGAACAGCACCACTGGTATAACGTTATTTTATTCATCTAATGCAGGGATGGATAACCCTTGAGTGCTGCAAAATTGGACCAGTAACGTATTGGGGGATTGACCTCTCCTGTGCTTCTGCCACTATGGAAATAAAGCCACCACTACTGGAGTTCCTGTTACTGCCAAACTGCCAGTGATTCTCTGGGTAGCAACATGCTGAGGGTGCATACAGCTTGATTCCCAGCAGAAAAGCACTCCCATGGCCTTCCGTGTGTTCAGTTCTCCTAGGAAACAGATCTGCACTCTACAATAATTGTATTTCCGGGAAGAATCTCTGGAATTTATGCAGTGGAGAAGATAGGGAAGTTGACAACCCTGGGAAGGCACTGGTAACCCTAGGCTGAAGAACATTTGGGAAGTAGGACATTTTTGTACATTAAAGTTTTGTGCTTTTGAAATGGTAGACAAAGAAAAATGAGGGTTTAAAACTGTGTTGGTTGGTCATTGCATGCTTCAAGCCGTTTGAGGAAGATGTATTTTAAGCATCTTGGTCCGACTCTGGTCCTGATTAGACTGGTAAAAGAACTACTATTTGAATCACATTTAACTGTAGTTGCATCCATGTTAAAATATGAATCTTGATTTCCCCCTTCCCTGTACTCACATTATTCTTTTCAGAAGCTCGTTATTTAACCTCCTCCTGTCAGGATTGTTTATTTTCACTGGGGCTTGAGTAGTGTTCTACATTGAAACACATTTGCCATTTCACAGCCCATTCTCCCACTTTGTAGAGATCTTTCTGGAGCTCTTCACAATCTTCTCTGGTTTTCACCACCTAGAAAAGTGTTGTTCATCTGCAAACTTGGCCACCTCACTGCCCATCCCTGTCTCCAGGTCATTTATAAACAGAATGAAAAGCACTGGTCCCAGGACAGATCCCAGGGGCACACCGCTTTTCACCTCTTGACATTGTGAAAATTGCCCATTGATACCTACTCTCTGTTTCCTAAAATTCAACCAATTCTCAATCCATAGCAGGACTTGCCCTCTTATCCCCTGACTGTGCAACTTTGTCAGCAGGCTTTGATGAAGGACTTTGTCAGACGCCTTCTGAAAATCAAGATAGATAATATCCACCGGTTCCCCCAAATCTACATGCCTGTTGACCTTTCCAAAGAATTCTAAAACGTTTGTGAGGCAAGACTTACCCTTACAGAAGCCATGCTGATTTTCCCTTAGTAAGGCTTGGTCTTCATTGTGTTTTAAGATTTTCTCTTGGATGAGGCTTTCTACCATTTTCCCTGGGACAGACGTAGGGCTAACCAGCCACTAGTTTCCTGGATCCCCCCTCCTTCAATTTTTTAAAAATTGGTGTGACATCTACTAACCTCCAGTCCTCTGACACTATGGCTGTTTTAAGAGAGAAGTTGCATGTTTCCATTAACAGATACGCAGTTTCATTTTTCAATTCCTTAGTAACCCTTGGGTGGATGCCATCTGGTCCCAGTGACTTTTTGATCATCAATTTATCAATTAAACCTAAAAATCCTCTCTTTTAACTTGTATTTGATTTAATTCTTTAGTCAAGAGAGGCTGTTCAGGCTGCAGAATATGCCCAAGGTCTTCTATCGTGAAGACAGATTCAAAGAACTCATTTAATTTTCTGCAATTTCCAAGTCCCCCCTTTACCTCCCTCACCATCCAGAGGGCCAACTGGTTCTCTGGCAGGTTTTCTACTTGTAGCATCTTTTTAAAAGCTGTTATTATTTCCCTTTATATTGCTAGCCATATGTTCCTTGAAGTCTTTCTTTGCCTCTGTTATCATCTTCTTACATTTCTTTTGCCAGAGTTTGTGTTCCTTTTTATTTTCCTCATTTGGGTAGGATTTCCATTTATTGAAATACTTCTCCTTGCCCTTTGGAGCCTCTCCAACTCTGCTTGTTAACCATGCCAGTGCCCTCCTGGACTTAGAGGAGCTCTTCTTTCTTTGTCGTATGCACTTGTGCTGGGCCTCCGCTACTGTTGTTTTAAACAGGTGCCATGCCCTCTCAATTGGCTCAGTTCAGTTGGCAATCACTATCTTGTGCTTTCCTAGTGCCCTGCACATACTATTGTTGTTGTAATAAGAGTATACTGTTAAGACCTACACTGAAAGAAGAGTGTTTATAACCAGCTAAAATCCTGCCTAGATTTATGCTGATTTTGTTACCCTCACATAAAAAGGAGGTAGCATTTTGCATGATGTGTTCATATGCTTGTGATGGTTATACTGGCAAAAAACCTGAAGGCTGTATAGACTCCTCATGATAGCACTGCTGCCCTAATTTTGTAAGCTGCCTCTCCCTCCCACTAGTGGATTTTTTTTAAAAGGAAGAACAGTATTTCAGGAGATTGAATCACCTACTGTATCCTGCATATCTTACAGTTTGTCTGTTATCCACCATTCCCCACTATATTATTCAGGTTTCTGTCTTGGACTCAGATAGGCTTCAACTAAGCCCCAACATGCTTATTTTTGTTGGTAAATTCTTGAACAACTTGAATCTTACATTGCGTTGATTACTTTCTAGCTGCATTGAGGGTCTCAGCAGTGTTGTTTTATCATCAGCATTGCAGAGAAAGTGTGCTTCCCAAAAAAGGTAGCAAACAAATTTCTTCAGTTATTTCATCAATATCATTTTCCCCTACCCTCACCCCCTTGTTTTGTACATGCCTTCCATTGCTTCATAAGCTTAGAGCATCCTACTGGTTCTGTAAAATGCCTCCTTAATTTTAAATCCAGCACATGATACGTTCAAGAGAAAAGAATGTATAAATCTTGTATTATAATTGGATCTGTGTGAGGTCTGCCTTTATGACTGAAAATCATTTGGTACTACCATTTGCTTCACACAGAGCAAGAATTGGAGAGAGGGAGTTGTATTTCTTAAATTAGTTCGCAAGTCACTTTTGTTAAGAGCAGTAGGTACTACAGAGGGGAAAAAAGAAAAAGTGGGGGGCAAGAAAGTGGAAAACTGCAGGAACACCTAGTGAGAGTTCCTTTTCTAGTTATGTTGTATACATATTCAGTAGGAATAAAGAATGGCTCTCTGAGATTCACATCTTGTAAAATATGTAATAGTTGTTCTTTCTTTCTTTCTGCATGCTGAAGTGTTTCAGTCTGTGCCAGAACACATGTATGTAACTACACTAGATCAAAACATTTATTTTTCAGTTTAGTAACCTGTTTGGTTGTCCTTGCAGAGAAAGTTGATATGATTAAATCCTGACTATACCAAATCTTAATACAGTGGTACCTTGTATAAAGGAATTAATTTGTTCCAAATGAAATTATGTTTAGCAAATTTTCCTTTATAAAAATTTCCCATAGGAATGCATTCAAAACAGAGTAATCCCTAATTGCAAACATTTTTATGTTGTACGGATTCGCCCCATAGGCGATTCTGTTAAGCAAATCTTCCCTATCTCTGGAAATTTTTTACGTTGTACAGATTTTATGTTATACAAACCATTTGTTATACAAGGGTCCTCTGTACATGCATTTTTTTTTTTTACAAATAGATATTGGAGTTTGGAAAGAGAAAGACAGAAGTGTTTTTACCTTTTCTGACACAAACCAAGGAAAGCTTTTGAAGCAAAATCTCTCTGTGGAAACTGCATGGGAGAATTACTCTGCAAATTAATTATGTTGTTTATCTCTTGCATCTGTAAAACTAATGCAATTGTATAATTTTGTGAATAGCATCCAGGGAATAAGCAAATATTGGCAACCTCTACATCAGGGGTGCCCAAACTTTTTGTAAGGAGGGCCAGATTTGGTGGCTGAGAATGTGTCAGGGGGCGGTTGCTCCCCGACCCTGCCACCCCACTGCAAGCCCCACCCACTGACCCATAAGCCCCACCCACTGATACCTTGCAACCCCACCCGCAGGAAGGAAGCAGGTCGCCCCTTGGAAGAGGTTATCTGTGCGACCTTGCACCCCCCAAGCCCCCCAGCAGTGGTGATGGCTTGCCCGCCAGCTCACCCCAAAGCTCCTTGGGGGTGGCAGAGGCCCGCTAGCCTGCCCAGCCGCCCAAGCTTCCCAGGGGTGCCGGTGGCGCGGCCCGCCCGATCACTGCCCCACGCGTGCGCCCAACCTCACAATGTTCCCGGCTATGCCGGTGGCAGTGGCCCGCCTGCACGCCACCCTGCATGTGCGCGCCTAGCTTCACAAGGTTCCCGGTGATGCCGGTGGTGGTGGCCCGCCCCCTCGCCTACCCACCCAGCCCCACAAGCTTCTGCTCACCAGCTGGCCGGCCCGCCCAGCCCCTCAAGCTTCCTGGAGGTGTCAGTGTTGGCAGAAGATTTTTTTAAAAAAAACATGGGGCAAAGGAGGGGGAGGCAGGGGCAGGCCAGCCAGCCGCGGGCCACTCAGAATGGCCTGACGGGCCGGATTTCGCCCCTGGGACGGACTTTGGGCAGGCCTGCTCCAAAGGCACATATGCATAGGAATTTTAATGTTATCTAATTCTTGAAAGGGAATGACTCTCTTTCCTTGAAATTGTTAATGACAGTGGCTGAGTATAGTGCCATTACTCTTTACAGAAATTACTTTTTTAGTTTTCAAGAGGATACTCGTATTAGTCTGTTGCAATATAAATAACTATACATTGGCATCTTCTGTGTCTCATTGTGCAGTGGTTAAATGCCTGTGCTGCAGCTAAAACTGTGCTCATGACCTGGGGTTCAATCCCAGGTAGCCGGCTCTTGGTTGACTCAGACTTCTATCCTTCCGAGGTCAGAAAAATGAGTAACCAGCTTGCTGGGGGGGGGGGGACGACAATGTCTAGCCTGCATACTGTAATTAAATTATAAACCACCCAGCAAGTGCTATGGGGCAGTAATTAAGTAGAACACTTTTTCTGTGTCACTGCATGTTAAACATAAAATTGCTACAGCCAGAGCCATATTAGTCCAGGGCTGGGTTGCTAGGCTTTTAGGTATTTTGGGAGCCCTCCAGCACTTCAATTTTTCACTCTGTACAGCTGACAACCTGACCCTTGTCAATTGATGGGCTCCTAGTCACTGCATGGCCCTAGGCTTCAGCCTAGTAATCCTTTTGAATAGTATGACTCAGGTCGGAGTTAGTTTTTATCTCCACTCCTGCTGTGAATTTTGATATATATATACATGCCTTTTTTTCCCTCTCCTCCCCCATCCTCCCCCTCTTTCTTTACTAAAAGCCATACTTGATCAAAAATGTAGGCTATACATTTTGGGTTCACTCAACAAGACTGTGAATGCATCATCCCTGCCAAAATAGTGTTGGTGCTTTTTCTTTGTTTTGGTTTTGAGGAGCAGAATTACATCTGCAGAAGAGAATAATAAAAACAGACTATCAAGTCAGTTTCTACGTATGGAACCCGTTTTAGGGTTTTCTAGATACACAATATTCAGTAGTAGTTTACCATTCCTTTATCTGCAATTGGGGGGCTTCTGGTATTGGGCAGCTTACCCAAGGCTACACAGGCTGGCCATTTCCCCAGGAGGCACACATTCTTGACCTCTGCTTCTAGATATCCAGCTATTTGCGCGTGGGGGGGGTGCAGACACACACACACCTAGTGAACTGTCTGGCTCCAGTCCAAAGGTAGCATGTAGCCAAGAGGAGGATGAGTTGCCTCAATCTCAAGCCAGGTGGTGGAAGTCCTCCACATGCAGGAGAGACAACATCCTGATGAGAGATAGCTGGAGGAGGCAGGGTTGAAGGGAAGGCAAAGGGTCACTGCTTCTCTTGTAAGAAGCAGATGTGTAGGAGAATTCCAGGAGCTGTGTACCCTCACCAGATTTATTAGCCTGTGACCGAAGTCAGGCATGGGAGGTAACAGCTACAGCATGCATTTGGACAAGGCTATGTTAGTCTGGACACTGCCGCAGCTCTGGAGAGGCAAGTGAGAGAAGAGACCAGGAAAGAAAAGCTGCAGAAACTGAGTTCTTGTCCTCATCTTACAAGCCTTCTGCTAATGAGATGAATCCTGAGCCCAAGTTCTTTCCACCTTCCTGCCTTCCAGAGCGGGGACTCAGGGGAAATTCCAGAGAAACTAACTAGGCCTCCAAACTGAGACTATAATTGGAGCCTCTGGAACTGTTGCGGGGGGGGGGGGAGGCAGAGGAACTCCTGCCATAACTCGTAATAAAACCTAATGTAAGCCAAGAAAGTCAGCTGGAGCTCATGGAATTATTTGCAGGGAGCCCCAGTTCCACTGCTGAGGGGCTAACAGGGTACAAACTATCCAGCTAGCCCTGAAGAAGATGTCCTTCCAAATATTCAAGCCGTTCTTTGAATTCAATCAATCAGTTAGGCAATGAGAGGGAATACAGTGATCCCCTGCCTATTGCAGGGGTTAGGGACCTGACCTGACCCATGATAGTTGAAAATCTGTGATATGTGGATGCAGGTCGAGTCAGGCCTGGGGGGGGGCTAACTGGGGGCTCTTGTACTTACCCCCAGCCTGGCACTGCCCAAACGGGCCTGTGAGAGCCTTCCCGGGCCTCCCTGTGAACCGGAAGTGACTTCCAGTAAACCGAAATCATTTCTGACGCCTCCAGCAGGCCTAGAAAGGCTCTTGGAGGTCTCAGAAATGGTTTTCAGTGATCCAGAAGTCGCTTTCAGTTCGCAGGGGCCTTTTGGGGCCTCCAGAAGGCCCAGGAAGGACCTCACAGGCCTGTTCGGGGAAGCTCCAGTCCTGTGGTAAGTATGGAAGGCTTGAAATTGGACTTTCCCCCCATACCCTAGGTGGCCTTTTTTCATATACTGCGGCCCTGCGATATAGCGGGACCGCAGTATATGAACCACGAAAGGGCGGGGGACCACTGTACAGGACGCAGGGATTGGATTGGCAGAGGATGTCTCTCCCCCCCCCCCATTTGAAAGACCTTCCTCCTAATCAAGCTGCTTTGTGGATGTTGTGTGATTTAAAATTCCTAATACAAAGGTAACCTTGTGGGGGTATGGAGCTAGGGAACACAAGTGAGGAACCAGCTTTTAGTATAAATGAATATCAGTACCCCATTACTTTTCTTAGAGCCAAAATAACAATTTCATTAGTAAGCTTTCTAGTTGTGCAAAGTTTGGCTGTGGTATTTTATTGGCAAGCTTATTGATCTCCCAAGTTCCTAGGTGTAAATTAGCAAACTTGCAGTAAACTGCTGGCTCTAAAGCTGACTTATATAATTATCTTACCCATTTGTTGAAAGGGGTTCTCAATTCAATTTGCTTATCTAGGGATTCTTAGCCCTGAAGCTGCTACAGTACAATGGGACCTTATTGGTTCCAGTGCCAAGCCAAATTTCAGGGGAAGACAGCATGTTGTACGGTGGTGGCTTGGAACATGTCTTACTGCTGTCACATGAAAACAGAGATCGCAATACAGGTACTTATTCTTTCTGCCTTTACCAGTGGAGGGGTAATATTAATATTAGGAATTGCTGGGGTTCTAACTCAGTTCACAGTAGATCAGAACTTGGCAGTGTCACCTTTTTGGTATACAGTTCTAGTAATTCCCCAGCCCAGCCCTGGCTGGCTGGCTGAGAGGTCCTTTGAGTTGCAGTCCAAAAATCTAAGTTTTCTAAGTTCTGGATCCAGTGCTCCAAAGAACTGCAGGATAAAATTGAAGTTGCTAACACTATTCTACACTTCCTCTCCTTGGGCAAGAAAAAGGCAGGTTTAGTCACTACGTAGGTGCCTAACAGGAACAACCATACATCAGCCTGAAGATCATTCTGCTGTTATATGTCTGAAGAAGTGGACGTGTCCACGAAATGTTACATTAAAATATGAAAGTTAGTCTTTAAGGTGCCACATGTTATGTGTCTTTTGTTTTGTTTTGTTTTTCTTTGATTTTTGCCTGCAATTCTTGCAAAGACTAACATGGCTACCCTCTCTGAAAGATCAGGGAATGTCCACACAGGTAGTTTAACCTGTCCAAGAATAGACAATTGGCTATTAAATAGCAAGGTAGCAACAAATTAGAAGTATGGCAGGGTTTGAAAATTTCCAGACGCCTGGTTTCGTTTCCATTGCCCACATGAAGTAAAATGTCTGTCGAGAATCCAGTGGACCAGGGAACCAATTCGGAATGTTGATGTAATGGAGATACTGTATTGGCACTCTGAAGTGAATTGCTTTTATTTTATAGCATCAGTGAAACTGAACGCTAGTTTTCAAGATTTTGACAGTCTGTGATCATTTCTTTTGAACCATGAGTTCTTGACAGCCAAAAGAAGAAGAAAAGTTAATTTGGTGATTCTATATAATGTTCCAAAGAGGATAACATTTCGAGGCTTATGCAGAGATATCCGTATATGCAGTTCAGACATTCAATGGCATATGGACTGGCAGACGGTCCCAACAGCTTTATATATAGAAAGACAAACTGTAGTTCTCTGAATCAAAGCTACTGTGCAGTATAATGTAGCTACTGTTCTATAAAATTGAACTTTGCAACTACCCTCCATATTTGGAGAACAGTTATTTTATGTACAGATATAATTATATAGGTCATTAAATATCTTGTGCTAATTCCAATTTTTAGTCCCAACTATGCTAAACTAATTCAGTCAATGGGATTTACACATCCACCAAAATCTTCTTGACTTATTATAGAATCTAGCTGGGACAATTAGATTGATTTGCCATGCGGGAATGTTGTCCAAACAAAGAGTTGCTTTGAATGTTATGTAATGGCTAAAACCTTGGTGCTTATCGTAGTAGGGCTCAAATAGAAAAGATCAATTTAAACTGGGAATCTGATGAGTCTACTCCCCATAGATTCCATTAATTTAAATAGACATGCTCTAATTCTGACTTAATATGCTAAGAAACAAGATTTTAGCTAATGTGGGACATATTATCCACATATCCTTATAATATTCAAATTTCAGCTTGGGTTATTATTTTTATCATCATCATCACAGCAAACAAGATAACTAAGCTGGATTTTGTATTACAAATCACTAGTTGAATGCTTCCCAAGCGTTTAGGACTGCGTGATGTATTGGCAAATTATGTGAGCCGATCCCAGTAAGGTGGCTTTCTGCAGCTGACTGATGGTGACTTTGTCAACTCCAATTTCTTCTAAATACTTGCTTAGGACTTTAGGCACCACACCCAGCGTGCTGATTACCACTGGGATCACCTGTACTGGTTTATGCCAGAGTCTCTGAAGTTCAATTTTCAGATCCTGATATCGGGTAATCTTTTCAAGTTGTTTCTCGGTGACTCTACTATCACCTGGTATAGCAATATAAATGATCCAAACTTTTTTCTTCACAATCATAATATCTGGGGTATTATTCTCCAAAACCCTGTCTGTCTGTATTTGGAAGTCCCAGAGTAATTTTGCATGCTCATTTTCAATCACTTTTTCAGGCTTATGATCCCACCAGTTCTTTGCTAGGGGCAGATGATAGGTGTGACACAAATTCCAGTGGACCATTTGAGCAGCTACATTATAATGCTGTTTGTAATCAGCCTGAGCAATTTTCCTGCCACAACTCAATATATGGTCAATAGTTTCATCCGCCTCTTTACAGAGTCTACATGTGGGGTACTCGGCAGATTTTTCTATTCTAGCCTTAACTGCATTTACACTAGTACCCTGAAAGGGCTTGAGGGAGGGAGGAAAGGCCCGGACTTTTAAAACTCCCCCCCTTCTCCAAGCCCTGGGCTCCAACTGAGTGGCACTGGGGTGGGGAAATAAAGGTTTTTCTCCCCCACCCCAGCACCATCGGCTGGACCCTGGAGCTTGCCTCCATGGAGGCATCGCGCGCTGCTCCCCGTGCCCCAGAGGGGTCGGGAGAAGTGGTGCTTGATGTTTAAAATGCCTTTAAGCAACAGAACCAAGCACTTGGCTTCATTGCCTAAAGACATGTTAAACATTGTGCGCCGCTCCCCTTCACCCAGGGGATATCTGTGCTGGATTTTGTACTACAAATCACTATTCAAACACTTCCCAATCGTTTAGGACTATGTGATGTATCGGTGAATTAAGTGAGCAGATCCCAATAAGGTGGCTTTCCGCAGCTGTCTGATGGTGACTTTGTCAACTGCAGTTTCTTCTAAATACTTGCTTAGCTCTTTAGGCACCCAGCATGTCGATTACCACTGGGACCACCTGTACTGGTTTATGCTAGAGTCTCTGAAGTTCATTTATTATTATTATTATTATTATTATTATTATTATTATTATTATTATTATTATTATTATTATTATTATTATTATTTAACGACACAGCTATCTACGCTGGATTTTATATTACCAATCACTAGTCGAACGCTTCCCAAGCGTTTAGGACTCAGTGATGTATCGGCGAATTATGCGAGCAGATCCCAGTAAGTTGGCTTTCTGCAACTGACTGATGGTGACTTTGTCAACTCCAATTTCTTCTAAATATTTGCTTAGCTCTTTGGGCACTGCACCCAGCGTGCCAATTACCACTGGGACCACCTGCACCAGTTTATGCCAGAGTCTCTGAAGTTCAATTTTGAGATCCTGGTATCGGGTAATTTTTTCGAGTTGTTTCTCAGTGACTCTACTATCTCCTGATATAGCAACATCAATAATCCACACTTTTTTCTTCTCCACAATCACAATATCTGGGGCATTATGCTCCAAAACCCTGTCTGTCTGTATTCGGAAGTCCCAAAGTAATTTATTATTATTATTATTATTATTATTATTATTATTATTATTATTATTATTATTATTATTATTATTATTATTATTATTATTATTATTATTATTATTATTATTAAATTGGATTGCTTTACCGCACCATCTGGCAGCACAGCCACTCTGGGCAGTTTACAAAATACATAATATCTACAGGCTGGTGGGTGGGTGGGGAACATTTTCTTCATGGTGGATGACACTGGCTTTGCGAGCTCTTTGGGTTGAGTCTGCATTTTAGAGAGGAAGTTTTAATCCCCTCCTGTACTCTTTCTGATCTTGAGCAAAACTGGATTTGTCCTATACTTCTATACATACCTTTAATAAAAACAAAGCAATAAAATGTTTTAAGAACTTGAATTCACATTCACATCTAATCATATGCAATGTAGCAGTTAAAGGCAATGCTTAATGTCACAGAGCAGCTGTTCTGTTCTTGAGGGAATCTATAGGGAAGGGAAGGGAGGAAAAATTAAGTAAACCACACAGCTAGTTGGGAGGGAGCTAGACATAATAAAGGCACTCTCTATGACAGGCATCAAAGAACCATTGGCTAGAATGTTGCTGTAGGGAACTTCTGGATCCAAATTTTGTCCTGCAGAGAGGCCAGCTCTTCAGCATAGCTGAGGAAACAAAACAAACAAACAAACTATACTGCTTGTATATTGCTCCATAGCACTTTTGACACCGCGACCTGTCAAAAAGCCCCAGCTGGGAAGCAGGGGGAGGGGCAAAAGGCAGGAAGGAGCAGGTTTTTTTATAGCTGCCTGCACCTTTCTGCCTTTCACCCTTCCCCTGCCTCCCAGCTGGGGCTTTTTGACAGGTCAGGGTGTGTGTGGGGGCGCCCCCTCTCCACAGCCCTACCTGCAAAATAAAAAAGGATTGCAAGGGAGGCAAGGATTGAATTTACCGCTGGATTGAATTTACCTCCATTTGAATTTACCGCTGCCTCCTTCCTTCTCCCCTGCTCCCCCCTGCTCCAAGGTAGGATTTTTGGACAGAGAGGGCTATGGGCTGTGGGGGTTAACCCAACGGCCCGCAGCTCTTCCTGTCCAGAAAACCTTCCTTGGAGCGGCGGCGGGGGGGAGCACAGGAGAGCAGAGCAGACAGTGGTAAATTCAAGCTCCTTTGAAAATAATGAAATTGTTATTTTGGCTGACCCCACTGCCCACAGCCCTCCCTGTCCAGAAAACCTACCTTGGAGGAGGGGGAGCACAGAGGAACAGAGCAGGCGGCAGTAAATTCAAGCTCCGTTTGAATTTACCACTGTCTCTTTCTTTCTCCCATGTCCCCCTCCTCCCAGCTTCCCCCACTGCCCACAACACTCCCTGTCCAAAACACACACACAGCCCTGGGAGGAGGGGGTGGTGTGGGAGAAAGGGACAGTCAGGCAATGAACTTACTGCTGCCTAGATGCTTCGTTCTCCCCAGCCGCCTGCCTCTGAGCTGGGATTTTTTGACAGCATGTCACTTTTCGTAAGGTGCCCATCCCTAGTTTGCATTCATATCAAGACAGAAAGAATAACAATCTCCTCAGACTATAGAAACAACCTCCAGGGATTTCTTGCATTAGAGGGTTCATTCAGTAGGCAATTCATGCAATTCCTGCATCCAGTTTTCCTTCTTTAGATCCTCATTCCGATATCTCATTTCTATGTCCTGACACTCTCTCCTCATTATTGCCCATAATGTTGCTGCTCTAATTCTTTTTATATTAACCAAGAAATTCATTATCATTAATTAAATACAATCTTATTTTCTATCCTCACTATTGATGTGCTAATTTTGTTTAATCTGTTTTACTTGAATGTTTGTGTTCAAACATTTCATTTTATGAAATGCTTTGTTCCTGTTGGTAGTTTTTGTTTTATATGCCCATGAAGAAATTTATTTAATGACTCTCTTTATTGACAGCACTGAACAATTGTAGATGTCAGCGCACGCGCACGCACGCACACACACACACACACACACACACAGAGAGAGAGAGAGAGAGAGAGAGAGAGAGAGAGAGAGAAGCAACTAGCACGGTTAAGAGCTTTGCTCATAGTAAACTTACTATGGTGGCATAGTGAGGACAGAGGTGTGAGCAAAGAGAACACAGAGATACACATGCGTATTTTC
>JAHTLZ010000122.1:22554526-22565714 GCA_023846285.1 Phrynocephalus versicolor | reverse complement strand
AAGTGTGAAGAGAACATTGGAGACACAGTACCCAATTCAGGAACAGAATTCAAACTCGGGAGGGATTATTTAGTCTTCAAATATTAGTTCAGCGATGCCTCGATGTCAACGTCGATGTTTTTGTTTGCTTCATTGATTATGAAAAAGCATTTGAATCAGATAAACTTGTTAATATTCTTAAAGAACTGGGCTTGGACAATCGTGACATCAGATTGATTGGGAATTTGTATTGGAATCAGCATGCTGGTGTCCAGATAGCTGGTCAGATATCAGAAGAGGTGTCAATTACAAAATGTGTTCATCAAGGTTTCTTCTCTCACCTCTGCTTTTTAATATCTATTCAGAAAGAATTTTCCGGGATGCTCTTGAAGGAAATAACCAAGGTGTGAAGGTGAATGGAGTTCATGTTAACAACATTAGATATGCTGATGACACTGTCCTGCTTGCAACTATTCCGGCATAATCGCAAGGATTGTTAGATTCTGTTGCTGCAGAAAGCAATGCCATGGGATTGCAACTTAATGTGAAGATGACAAAATTGATGGTTATTTGTAAAACAATAAACTAGGACACTGAACCTTCTCAAGAATGGCAGTGATATAATTGAGACAGTTTCTCCTTAGAAATACTTGGGATGCTATCTCAAGGATAACTGGGATTTTTCATGTGAAATCTGTTGTAGAATTGAATAAGCTAGAAATTCATTCCAGAAAATGAGGAAAGTCTTGACAAACTGAGACTTATTGAACAGGTGTGTGATCGCCCCCCCACCTGCCCCCAGCCCCCCACTCGCTTCCGCATATCACGGATTTTCATGCATTGCGGGTGGGGTGGGTCCCTAACCCCCGCGATCGGTGGGGAGTTACTGTAAAAAATCAGAACCCTACATACCCAGCATTTTTTTTTTGGCATGCATTGTTCTGTTTGCTGTCTAGCTGTTCTTACTAGGGACTCCTTGAAAGAGTTCTTTACATGGAAAAGGAAGTCACACTAGAGGGGGAAAGGGTTGTCTGATTTGTTACTGAGTGGACATTAAGGGACAAGGCTATAACACTCATGATGAGCCGACAGATTAAGGGTTAAAGGGGAGGACAAAGCAGATGGTAGTTTTTGGTAATACAGTATCAGTAATTTTTGTTTCTGCTTTCCCGTCCTCCCCTTTAATTGTGCCAGCCAATGATTTCTAAGTACAGTGGACCCTTGTATAACAAATGGCTTGTATCACATAAAATTTGTACAACATAAAAATTCTGGAGATAGGGGAAATTTGCTTAACATAATCGCCTATGGGGTGAATCTGTACAACATAAAAATGGGATCACTCTGTTTTCAATGCATTCCTATGGGAAATTTGTATAAAGGGATATTTGCTTAACATAATTTCATTTGGAACAAATTAATTCCTTTATACAAGGTACCACTGTATTTTGTACACAAGGGGTTTTGGGGTCATGCAGTGGCAGAAAGATTGTTCTTATTGATTACTTGAACATTCAGAGACCAAGTCTTTCCAATAGCTGAAATTTTTGGAACAGTTGAGGTTGTATCCAACCATAGCTTTTCAGTGGCATAAAATGCTTTGGTTGTCATGAAGTTGAAGACCTGATTAGCCCTGATTCCCCTCCGTCAAGGGCAGCTCTCTTTGATGTACTCTTCTGGGGGGTCATGAGGCACAAAAATCTTTTAGAGGCTACAGTCCATAAAAGAAAAACTGTTTTTCCTGTGTGCATTGCATGTCAGCTGCCCCTGGATACAACTCTGCATCTAAGATAATTGGCAACTCTAGCTGAACATTGAATAATTTTACAACTTAATAGTAAAAAATTAAAAAGTGTGAAATGAAATCCTTGTTGTATACTAATTATAGTAATAACTCGGTTTAAGTAATTAATTCATTCTTTGGGCTGTTTTGCATTGCGAAAAATTTGTAAACTAATTGGTTTTCAGTGCAATCCCATAGGAATGCATTGAAAACCGATTAATCCTTTCCAGAGGTCAGAAAAAAGACAAACCAGGGCATTCCATTTAAAATTTTCTTACATCAAGGCATCCCCATTCTTTTTGTCATGCGAACATCACAAATCAACTTTTAATGCCTTATGGAAAAAAATGCAACCTGGGTCATGCCAGTGGGGGGGGGGGAATTCTTAAACTGGGGGATCCCCATTTCCAAAAATATATTTTCTTAAACCATTTTTTGTTAACCAAGGCATTCTTAAACTGAGGTACCACTGTATATGGAAAGAATCCATTCCATACATTGAAAGGACTACAGTGCTGAAAGATGGTCGATTGTGGCCCCGCTGTCCTTTTCCATCCAAGGACCTTTCAATAAACCAACATGTGAAAAGATTAAAATGTTCAAAATCCAGTTTTTGACTCTAACTCTTAGAATCCATCAACAGCATAGCCAAGGGGGTAAAATCCTATCACATTGGAATATAATATGCTGTACCACAAACATGTAACATGGAGCAGACTTTTAAGTGGCTGCTTTGTCACTTGTGTCATCTGACGTCTACCCTTGGCAGTATTTCAAGGAATTCTGAAATATGTCAGCTATTCTTACATACCTCTTTCCTTAAATGACCTGGTTTTGACAAATTCTCTGAAGATGGAGCTTTCTTTGGACAGATGCACACACGGATGTAGAACAGGCAGAACAGATACTAGGCAGCCTTTGTGATAACTCAGAGTTCATCCGTTGACATTATGGCTGATTTTCTGAGGTGCCAGATGAGTATCAGAAGGGTATCAGTCAACTCATAGTGTGCAAAAATATAAATGTCAAGAAATGTGACAGATTTCTTCAGTTGCATGCATTGGCTGGATATAAGAAACACACCCAGAACACCGATTTCGCATTGCTCAGTAAGGGATCTGGTGAGATTCCATTCTAACCTTCACAGGTTGACTAGGGCTGATATCCCACAACCACTAAAAACTACTTCAAACTGCTTGAAGATGCGGTTAGTAAAATTGTGTCCCCACGATCAGTGGACTTCAAAGGGAAAAAATGTGACCACGCCACCTTAAGTGCGACCCAGTGTGTTTTGCAAGTACCTGATCTCAAGGTGGTACAAAACTTGTCTCATGCAGATTTTAAACTGGTACTTGGGTCAGTGGGGACTCGGAAAAATCTGCATCAAAACCTCTTCATTCTGCTGTGTTGTGGTTCCCATTCATGGGGACACAAACGATGCAGTTCTTTAAACTGCGCCCGTGGGGGACACAGGGACCACGTTTTCAAGCTCTTGACCGTTCCAGGGGGAAATCTGCATTTTACTGACTCGTACCAATAGTTTCCCTCACTCTTGATTTACAAGATGGTTCTTATTGATTACATAGAATTCAGAATGTTACTCCTCTGTGAGCACTAGTCTTCCTGTCCCCTCCCTTGTTCATTTTTAATTATCTTGAGAAGCAGATTATGAATCATAACATTTGATTGCAAGCTTTCTGGCTGGTGAGGGTGGGATGCATAATGAAATGTATAATCTTTTCATTCGACAGTTAGTGGTCGCTTAGGAACCAGCAGTCTCACTGGTGTAGAAAGTTAGAAGGAGTGTGAAAGGGAGTTTCTTCCATTTAAATTCCCTGTCATTTCTTTTTTAAAAAGCCTTTGGACCATTTCCTAGCTCTAAACCATGTTTACTCTCCATTTATTACAACCAAACAAGAGTTGTAAAAAGAGGGGGGTAATTCATCCTACTCAATGTTGTTCTTTTTGCTACATGATGCTTACCGCTAAAAGCCCCTGTTTCTAGCATAATTATTAAGCCTCCTGAGATTACCAGCCTTTTAAAACACCATAGGGGGAAAACTTGCAATTAGAGAATTCTAAAATTAGCCATTAGTCCTGTACTAGATTGTTAATGTGACTACATCTGTTTCGGTACTTTCTCCTCACAAGGTACAAGCAAATGGGATAAATTATCTGACCATTTGCTCTTCCATCCCAGGATGCATTGTCCACCTGTGGTGCATTTGCAGATATCATAAATTGTTTCCCAGTGTACTAGAGAAAAAGCAATCTAGCAACCCCAAACTCATAATTCACATAGTTATTAGGCACAACTTATAATTAAATCAGCTGCCTAGATGCCCTAAGCACATCCTATCTCGCCTGATTTCGGAAGCTAAGCAGGGTCGGCCCTGGTTAGTACTTGGATGGGAGACCACCAAGGAATACAAGGTGCTGTAGGCGCCTGGAGTAGGAACTGGCAAACCACTCCAGTATTCCTGCCAAGAAAACTCCATGGACATGGAGTCACAAAGAGTCGGTCATGACTGTAATGACACAACACACATAATTAAATCACCTTCTACCCAAGTTCTAGTGAAATTCATTTGCATTGTAGGCTTTGTGAAGGGCAGTCAACAATGGGTGCCCCACACTGTGTATTCCTGGGACAGTTTATTGTTTGCAGGTTGGAAGTCAGTGATATAGAGAAGTGGTCCTTCTATGACATGGGAGCAATGAAGAGTCTCTTGGCTCTTTAAAGATTAACTGGCGTATTATGACATAAGCCCAAATGAGCCAGTGTTCATTCAGATGCAAGGAGTGTTTTCCTGACTGACAGGTACATATATTCATGTCACTTGAGAGGCACAGTTGAGAAGCATCAAGTGGAACTGATGCCTATAATGTAAAAAAACATGAACATGGCCACACTCCCGTTGTGTGTTTCTATATCTATCCCAAGCATGTCTAATATTTCCCCTCTCCTTTGCTACTTTGGTGTGTTTCCTAGGCCTCAGTCTATAGGATATCTTGCTTCACAGGGTTTGGCATGCGTTCATAGATGTTTGTCAAGTCCACAAGGCACTGTTGTGGTGGAAACATTACTGATTCTTATAAAAGCAGCAGGATTCAGCAGAAGTGCTGGATTCTGGCTCGTACCTTTATTTATCATGGCCAATCATAAAAGAAGTGTTGGTGGTAATGAGAGATCTTGGCATTAGTAAGCAAATTAAAACATACAGTGTGAATTTAAAGATGCACTTTCTACTGATTCAGTAACAACAACAGAAACAAAGCAAAAACAAAAGAACTGTGAGACATTTAAGACTTAGCACATTTTTTTCAATGTGTGTGTTTGTGGATTGAAAGCCACATGTTCAGACAGATGGAGTGCAGTATCTGGGCCACAGTTTTTTTACACAGCATACATGGTGTGAGGATGAGAGATGGACCAAATACATGGATGGGAACTACACAGAATCACACTTGCATAGTAGCAGCTGGTCTTCAGCTTGCAGAGTGAAAATCAGATTATTAACATGAGTCCTGAGTCCTAACAATGTGAAAATCAAATCATAGAGATTTCACGCAGAAGGTGTTTTGTTGAAATCAGGGTTTCCTCAAAAAATAAATGTTTGGTTAAACCAAAGTCATTAGGGAGAGCCAGCTTATTTATACAGTATCTTCTTCTTCCTAGCATTTTCCCACAAGTGCAGGATCCACTATCAAATGCCCACATGGCTCCTGGTCATTGATTTTCATGTCGTACACAATTTGGGTGATGGTGGAAGGTGCTGCTCTGAGGACATGTCCATACCAGCGGAACCAGCTTTTTCTCATCTTCCATGTTGGGTAGTGTCATTTGTGATGCGGTTGAGAAGGAAGATACCTGATATTCAACAGAGCATATGCATTTCTATGGCATGGAGGTGGCTCTCTACACCCGATGTTACTGCCTCTGTACAGTGTAACAGACTGGAAAATCATCTTGTAAATCTTGGATTTGAGTCAGATTGACATTCATCTGCTGTACACACACTGGGGGGGGGGGTTTGCCATCACAACCAGGCTGCGCACCGCCACTGATACCACCATCACCTTGGAGGTAGAAGCCAAGATGGAGCAGTGACAGTGCAGAGCCTCCAACTGTCACTACAAAGCCTTAGAGAAGCCAGCTGCGCGTGGCACATGGCTGCTGGTATTCTTCTATGACATTTTTATCCAGCCGATGAGTGGTTCTGGCACCCTGTGGTTACAGAGAGCACACCAGATTAATCCATCTGGGGAATGGTCAGATGTCTTCTACAGGTCTAGCAATGCCATGTGTGATGGTTGGATCATCTCTCGATGTTTCTCTATGAGGTGACAAGTTGCAAAGATGGAATTGGTAGTTCCACATCCTTTGGCAAAGCCATATTGGTTGGTGGAGAGCTGGACAATTATGCAAATGTGCTTGTCCAGAATTTTCTCAAAGATCTTCATAGTGTAGGACGGGGGTCACGTTGAGAGAAAGTTGATGCTGTTGGCTGGATCACTCTTGTTTTTGAATATGAGGACTGTTATGCTCACTGACCAATCAGTCAGTACGTGGTTGATACTTTATCAGCCAAAGTATCTCCATGTCTTGGAGTTCCTGTCATTTCTTGGAATCCGTGGGCAGATCGTTTAGTCCGAGGGTTTTCATATTCTTCATACAGTCTATTACATTGGTGACTTCTGTGGTAGTAATAGGCAGAGTTGGTTCATAGGCTGGCTTGCCTTCAAGGATTGGTAGGTGTGGAAATTCACTGTTGGAGATCTTGTTAAAATGATCTCAACATCATTGCAGGATTTCTTGTTTGCCTTGGAGCCTTTTGCCATCATTGTCCTTTATACACATATTGCCTTCCAAGTCTTGGGTGGCTTTCTTTCATGCTTTGGATAACCAGTAAATGTCCTTCTCCCCTTCTCACATTTCCAAGGTATTGTGTAGATATTGGTAGTGCTCCACCTTGGCTTTAGCAATGGCCCTCTTGGTTGATTGTTTGGCAGCCATAGTTCAGTCGATTTTCATCAGTCTTATCTGGTTGCAATTTCTTAAAGGCTCTCTTCTTCTCTTGCACTTTCTCCTGCACTTGTTCAGTTTGCAGCCATGTCTGCTTATCAATGAAATGGCAGCCTGATTTCGTGATACCAAACATTTCACTGGTGGTTGTAGCAACAATCAGAAAATGCTATCCAATAGATACAAATTGAGGCACTGTTGATGGGCAGGAATATGATTTCTCTGATCACTGTTTCTTTGTGGTTCTGTAGCTTCCACCATTTTATCTTCTCTGGGCCTGTGGTACCTCCACAGGTATTTTATCTTTAGACCTGTGATGAGTGCCCTGTGTTGTGGGGCTATGTTGTTGTATCCACAACATGAAGGGGATACCCTTCATGTTGTGGATACAATTGTAAAATCATGACTTCTCAAAAGAATAATTAATCTGGCTACTATTTCCACCACTGGTGTAGGTGATGAAATGGTCTATATGTTTCTTGTATATACAGTGGCACCTTGTATAAAGGAATTAATTTGTTCCAAATGAAATTATGTTAAGCAAATTTTCCTTTATACAAATTTCCCATTGGAATGCATTGAAAATGAGTAATCTCATTTTTGTGTTGTACGGATTCGCCCCATAAGTGATTATGTTAAGCAAATTTCCCCTATCTCCGGAATTTTTTATATTGTACAGATTTTATGTTATACAAACTGTTTGTTATACAATGGTCCACTGTACTTTGCAAAACCCTGTTGACTTTTTTCATGTGCACTTGTTACATGTGTTGTTGATGTTTTAGTCCACAACAGTGTTAGTAGCTTAGCTATTATTGTTTGTAAGGCTTGTATAGTTTTCTGCCAGTGGGCAATAATAAACTTTTTTCAAATAAGTTGGGGAGAACTATGCTGGTAGAAAGAAAGTATTTATGTCAGTTGGACAGATTAAAAAATAAAACTTTAAAAAAGCCTCTTCGGTGATACTGGGAATGTAAACAACAGAAATATAATTACTGCTCCAGGAAAAAAATACTGTACCTGATTGTGGTATACTGAGATATTATATTGTCTATGAAGATATTTGTTTTGTAACATATTATCTAGCTTCACTTTTCAAACAAGGTATATTTTTAAAAATATGTGATTATTAACTTTAATTGTAACTATCATTTAAGTGCACATATAATTCATCCAACATATATTAGTGGTTTCTGTTCGGTATTTTAAATACGAAATAGTAGACCTAAGCTGTATTTCTTCCAGGCAATAATCATTAGTCACAACAAATGCTGTTTAGGTTGCAGGGAATACTTAGTTCTATAACTTTAGCACAGTCCTTTGTAGTGATATTGTACTTATGTACAATGAAGTCTCGTTGTTTTTCCCATAGCTGCCTGTTCTCATAACTAATATTGATTTATTGAACCAGCAAAATCTTTTCTTAATAAGACCTTCATCCCATATATAATATAATTTATGATACTATGTGCCTGATTTGTTTCTGTCTTCTTTAGAAATGCTCTCTATTTTTTAGTTTCTGGTGTTCTTGACCTATACGTACCTGCGTCTGCAGATGTTTTGACCTACCCATGTGTTCCTGTATCTGCTGCGCTTGTCACCTCCTTGCTATCCCCCTTTTCCTCTTTCCTTCCAGTCACCTAGCTTGTAGACAACTGGTGTGGAGTACTGCCATGGCAATTACAACACCAGCTGTTTGGGTCGCTTTCCAAGGTGACTATGTGAGTATCTAACCCACTGTTGGGCCTCAAGTGGGTACCATCTGGTTTGATCACTTTTTGCTGGTGATCACACAACATAATTGCTCGACCAAACCAGCCTTCCCATAGAGCATTCCTATTTACACTTTTCTAGATCCCTGTCAGGGGCATCTACTTTTCTTGTGCAGGTAAGATTGCCCCATTTTCATTTATTTCAAAAGTGTTCTGCTGAAGTCCCTGGGACTGAACGAAAATAAACTTCTCGCTACAATTTCCAATATCATTCGTGGTTAACAGACATGGCTTCACCATTTAATGATATGAAGTAATCAGAAAATTAAAAACTTCTTTTTTTCCTGCACTGTGGAGTAAAAGGAAGAAGGGTTTTTTTTTGTTTTTTTAAAAAAACATACCCATTCCTGGGAAAGAACATTGGCTGTATAGAAAAGGGGGGAAAATCACTCTCCTGTCTCATCCCACTTCTGGGTGGAAGTCTTCAGTTTTTTAAAATCTAGTTTAAACGGCAGAGAGGGAGGATCCTTGGATGGTGTGTGGTTGATCTCTGGGAAATCTCCCTGGGATTCCGCTTCTTGAGGGAATTTTGAGGGCTTGAGATAACCCTAATCTGCCTCCAGAAGAGGGGTGCAGATTCCGAAAGGGAGGTGCACCTGGGTCAGGCATAAGAGTGCATCCTGGACTCTAGGATATTGCATACTCCGGTGGCAGAGTTCCCCGTGGAGCCAGAGAAAATGCCGTGATCCTATGGAGCCTGTACTCACCCACTTCAAATTAGCCGTGTAACCAAGCCCTTGGTTAAGTGACATACCTAGACTTAAACAGGGGAATGTGTCCCTGTTTGTTCCTTGGGACACCCTGGAGGGATAAGTTGCATCTGAAAATAAGAACAAGAACTAGGGACTCAGTCGGTGGTAGATGGAGGTTCCTAACTCCCAGGACATGGGTCAGCTGTGGATGACTTAGTTTTGGTGGTGCCAAAATGGAGAGCATTTGTGTGGTCCAGAACAGTATACAAACTGCAGCTGTTCCTGAAGATGCCAGTTGTGGTTACATCCCTCTTAGTGACATCTCAACTAGAATACTGTAATGTACTGTGTAGAGAACCTGTTTTCAGAAGCTTAGGAAACCTCAGTCACTCTAGATCACTGTGGGAAAACAGGTCAGTGAAATTAGCTCAAGGGACTGTGTAAATATCTTTCAATAGTGGCTGCACTGGTGTGTGGCCAGTTAACCAGCTGCAATTTAGAGTTCTGGCTATGAGGTCTACACAATTTAAGGCTGGACTGTTTGAAATTTCCTTTTCTTCCATACAAGCCTTGATGAATGTTAAAGAATGAAAACAGACAAACAAACCGGATTAGATTCAAGGTCTTGGTTTTAGTTTATAAAACCCTCCATGGCTTGGGACCGGACTACCTGGCAGAGCGTATCGCTCAGCGATCAATCTCGGCCCGTCCCGTTCGGCAGGCGCAAGCGCACATGCTTCGGGTCGCCACCCCTCGTGAAGCCCGGAGGACGAGTACTCGGACCCGGGCTTTCTCAGTGGCAGCCCCTAGCCTCTGGAATTCCATCCCCAGTGAAGTGCGCTCTGCAGAGTCCCTGCTGGCCTTCCGGAAGGCGTTAAAGACCTACCTTTTCCGGGAGGCCTTTGGCGATTTTTAACTTTTTGTTTTTTTTTTGTTTGTTTTTTCTTTTCTCCTCCGCCATCGCAAACTATTTTATTTATCATTGTTTAGCCTTGAGGTGCTATTAGGCTTTTAATCTGTTTAGTGTCATTATTATTTGATTATCTTGTCTTTTGTAATTTTATGGCTATTGAGGCCTTGATGTTTGTAAGCCGCTTAGAGTACACATTGTAGAAAAGCGGGGTATAAATACAATAAATAAATAAATAAATAAATAAATAAATAATGAGCAGGAGAAACCCAGCCTGTTCTTGCCAGCAAAGCAATGAAAAAGACTGCAAACAGGAACAGAAGAAAGCAGCAAGACTACCCCAGCCTGTTCCCACCAAAAATGCAATGGGGGGGGGTGCAAACAGACAAACATAACGAGCAAGAGAAACCCAAAGATGAATAAAACCTAGCTCCAAGATAAACGCCCGGTCATTCCTACCAAAGGTGCAATTGAAACCAATGCAAAAATATAAAAGAAAGCAAGGAAACCACAGCTCCCTACCTTTCCAAATCTCTCAGCAAAAAAATGTCCAGAATGGCTCCAAAACACCATGAAAAAAGTGCTCCAACTCCTCCCACCCACCACCCACAAACTACAGGTGGTGGTGGGGATGCAATGCATCCTGGGTACACTTTTTTTGCAAGGCATTATTAAAAATTCATTATCCGAGGCAGCCCTATTCCCAGAAATTTCAATTTGCTATCTGAATTATTTGTTAACAGAGTTTCAGAGAGGGTAGATGTGTTAGTCTTTTCAAAAATTTCAGGCAAAAATCAAAGAAAAACAAAACAAAAGACACAAACATGTGGCACCTTAACAGAGGCATTTGTTATCTGAGGTATTGCTGTATTTTTAATCTACCATTAGATTTTAAAGGTGTTTGGTTTTGTTTGAATGTCCATGTTTAATTGTGTGGAGGGGTTAGAGGGGAGAAAGGAATTATTAATTTAATGAACCAACACACACACACACACACACACACACACACACACACACACACACACA
>JAHTLZ010000122.1:22541577-22552015 GCA_023846285.1 Phrynocephalus versicolor | reverse complement strand
GGGCTGGAGCGCTGAAACTATTGGCTGCAAAGTCAGCAGCTCAGCGGTTCAAATCCTGGGCGTCACACAGTGGAGAGAGAGCCTGCTGTTAACCCCAGCTCCTACCAACCTAGCAGTTTAAAAGCATGTAAATGCAAGTAGATAAATAGGTACCACCCCCCAAAAAGCGGGAAGATAAACAGTGCTTCATGTGCACCATGCCATGTTGACACCGATGGCAGAAGTCAAGATCTCCTTTTGTGTTATTTTCCATTCAGAATGTGACAACAGGCAAAGGAAAGCCCAAGAAACTCACTCCTTTTTTCAACAATTAATGACGTGTCACCAAATACAATGCTGTTTTTCAGACAATTGTGAATATTAGAGAGCAGAAGAGGGTTACTCCACTAACCTTGAATAAGACCATATCTGGCCACAGAGCAAAAAACAGTAAGTTCACATATTAAACAAGTGAGCTTCTGGATATTTATTCTCTATTCCTTTTGAAAATATTTTACAACCAGAAATGGAATGTCTGTTTGGCCAAGAAAGAGTTTAAAAGTTCTCCTCTTGGGAGTCATTTAATTTCGTCCTGGCTAACAAGGAGTTTAGATCTCCCTTCCCATCCTACAAGCTGCAATAGTGTCTCTAATATTGGAACAGTCATGCTACTGCATTGATACTGTTCCACATAGTTTACTAGAAAGTTACAGTGCTAATCATTTTAGAAGCCCTTTTTGTGTATCAATATTTCACCCACTGTAGCCTGGATTCTCTCCATATATTTTTTAAAAATGTGGCTAGGACCACCCATTCTCTTTCAATATAAGCATGGTGGTCTTTTCACTTTTTTGATCTGTTTTAAATCTGCAGACACAAGGTCACTTGTTACTGCAGTGGGCAGTGTTTTTAAAAATCCTAACTTGAAATAAATGTATAGTTTAGATTGTTTTGTCTAGGCTGCCCCCATTTTTAGAATTGCCTTGTAGAATGTTAATTTGCTGTGCTGCACAATAATATAACTCCACTACCATGTAGCAACATTTAATCAATACTCCCTGGTTATGTACCAAATAATTTCAGAACTGACTTGTGAGTTTTACATCAGACAGTGGAAAATACATTAAAAATTAACATGATAGCTCACAACGTCTGTGATGGTTGTTTACCATTAAATAGGCATCTATTCAGTCTATTTGCCTCTTCAAAGGCATTTACTATTTCTTATATCCTTTACATACAACAGAGGACTGAGGAAAACAGCCTCATTGTGTTGAGCTGATTGTGCAATTCTTTTCTCTTCTGGAAGCCTGGAGGTACCCTGAGATGTTCCCAACTTTAGTTTTGCAGCCGTGTTAACACTGTCCTGCTGGACTGTCTTCTGAGTTGATATTCAGTGAAGTACACTTTAGTTCATTGGCTACAATCAGGCAGATTATTAGACACAGACTATAGTCCAAGAGTTAATTTAGATGCAATATACTTGCTCTTGTCTTTTCCCCAGCACAGCCTCAAGACAGAGAACAGAAGCGTTTGCTTCCATTTTCAATTAAATTACATTTGATATGATAGAAGCACTGTTCAACTTTTGTCTAAACTCTATATGAACAAACCATAAGCCACAGTTTAAACGTAGTTTATTTGATAGTCCATAAATAAAACTAAACATAGTTTTCCATGGCTCAGATGCAGGTGACCACAGATCCTAGTACTCCCAAGAGCCTCACAGCAGCACAGAAGGAGAAATAAGGGAGGAGTGTGTGTGAGTCCAGGATCCATTAATATGTCCCTAAACAGTAGTTTAGGGACATATTAGCGCGTGCTGGCTCAGAGGACATAGGCTCCGAAAACTGTCAGCAGCTCGGCAGTTCGAATCCTGGGTGCCACGCAGCAGAGCGAGCTCCCACTGATAACCCCAGCTCCTGCCAACCTAGCAGTTAGAAAGCATGTAAATGCAAGTACAGTTCTCCCCCACCCATTCACGGTTCATATACTGTGGTCCTGCTATATCACGGGACCACTGTACATGAAAAAAAAAACCTGGGGCAAGGGGGGAGGGCCTGTCGGAGGCCTCAGAAATGACTTCCGGTTCACAGGGAAGCCCTTTTGGGGCCCCCAAAAGACCTGGAAAGGCCCTCACAGGCCCGTTCGGGGCAGTGCCAGGATGGGGGTAAGTAAAAGAGCCCCCAGCTAAGCACCCCAGGCCCAACCCAACCTGCATCTGCATATTGTGGATTTTCAATTATCACGGGTCGGGTCGGGTCCCTAACCCCCGCAATAGGCGGGGGGTTCCTGTAGATAAATAGGTACCACCATAAAAAGCGGGAAGGTAAAACAGTGTTTCCTTGCAGCCAAGTCCACATGGACATGGACTTGCACAACACTGGCTCTTCGGCTTGAAAATGGAGACAAGCACTGCCCCTAGAGTAGAACATGACTAGCACACATGTGCGGGGGGAACCTTTGCCTTTTAAAACAGTAATGTAATGTTACATATAAAGACAGTCACCATCTAAAGTTCTAAACAGCTGGGCACTGTGCTAATCTCATTCAGCAGGGCAAACATGTTCCTTTACCCTTGTTTTAACAGATTACAACAATGACATTTAGCAGACTTTATTCTTTATAATGACCAGTGTTCATTTTCAGTTATGTCTTGAAAGGAAAACTCGACTGTGTGCCAAAACAGATTGGGATACTGTATGTTGCTGTATTTATAAATATTTCTAAGCAAAATGTCCCCTCTTTTGTGAGATGTTTTTTCTCACACGCACACTACAGTTCTTTGATGACATTGTTTTACAATCTTAACAGATGCAATTCACACTCAAGCTGTACAATCTGTTAAAGGCCTATGTGTGTGTGTTGTGTCGTCTACGTGACTCCATGTCCATGGAGTTTTCTTGGCTGGAGTACTGGAGTGGCTTGCCAGTTCCTACTCCAGTTAAAGGCCTGCTTACTAGCAATTAAACTTTCTAAATGAGGATTCCAATTCTATTAGAAACTTTGCTGTTCCTTTAACAGCCCGCTTACCTACAATTTTACCAATGATTACTTCCTCCAGCAAGGTTAAGGATAATGGTTAAGGAAATCCTTTTGGTTCCTATGCTGTCCAGGGAGAGTGTGATTATCTCTAAAATCACCACTCAATCAGTCCTGTAGTCCCAATTACAATCACATCTTACCATGTGCTTTAAATATGAAAATTGGAGTTTTGCTTATAGGTCTGTTTGAGTTAGAGGCCAAATAAACTGAACTCTGCTTGCCCAGAGAGACAGTCATCATTTCTTCCTTGTTTTCAGTTTGGCATGAGGTCATTTTGTTGTTTCACATCAAACATGGGCTGCAGTCAATTAAATTTTATGGAAATAAAACTAGTTTTAAATCACAAAGTGCCATGAGACTATCCATTCCTGTTGGTGCCATAGACTTTGGGTCAAATGATGGGTCACAAAAGGATATAATTAGAAGCTGAAAGTCATTTGTGTGAAAGAGATATGATGTGGCAGAGTTTTGCATTGGAACAATCATAATTGCAAATGAAACTTGACTCTATTTCCCAGTGGCCAGTCATAAAATAAGGCGAGTTAATTTGCAAACTATAGGAGGTACAAGAAGGTTTGCTGTCACAGTCAGTTGTCATTTAGCACTCAGGGAATCCTTCATCTAATTATGTGTTTTTTATAAATGTTCAGCTTAATGATCACATTGATTTTTTTTGGGCTAAGGGATAGAAATTTACTGCACAGATAATCATTGAAATGAGTCCACGAGTAAATTAATATGATAGCTAAGTTTTAAGTAATAAAAATTTAAAAAGAAAAAAATAGTAGCAAAAATGAACAAAAAAAAAACCCTTAAAACAGCAGCAAAAATGAGCTTTCTACATTTTAGTTTCACATAATAGTTATAGTAATATACCTGTTTGGATACTGCTATGGTAAACCAGCTGTTATGTATGACATAACGTAGGGTCTTAGCGTATCTTAATCTGGCTTTGTGTATGAGAGAGTGACTTGGTTGGTTGTGGTGGTGGCTACTAATAAGGCTAGAGTTACTCAGCTGAAATTCTATCCTTGATAGTGACATATATAGGTGACACTCTAAAATAGAAACAAACCTGCTATTATCCCAGTGAGTTGGTCATCCCAGGTATGGAGTGCTTGAGACAGCACTAGGACCTTTCACTCGCTGCTATCTGGTCTCCGGCTGTCCATGGCTGCTGATGTGAACACTTGCAGGAAAGGGAGGGATGGGCACACTTGCAGGAAAGAGAGGATCCAATGATGACGATGACAATGATGATAGCAGCAGGTTGTTTTGAATCTATTTGCATAGCTGGACACCTTCAGAGCACAGATCCTACGTGGCTGGCTGTTTGCTAGGGCTTGAGTCTTTGGGGCCAAGCCATTGGAAGTAGCTTAGCAACAGCCATACTTTGAAGGCAACTAGGAGCCAGCAATTATTCAGAACTATCTGCATCCACTTCTTTCTCTTCCTCCCCTGTTCCTGTTCCTGTGTATCACTAGCATGGGCACATGGGCATCAGGCAGCTGAGGTTGGCAATTCTTTGCATCAAACAGTGAGAGAGCTTGCATGAGCACTGCTTTGACTGGAAATCTACCATTTGTGATGAAGTAGGATGATTTCTGGTCACATCCCATTTTAATCTCCATTAATCTCCATTGTAAATCTCTGAGTGACAAAAAGCTACCCAGTTATCACTCATAAGCTAAAGATTTTTACCCATCCATTTAACGGTATGCACTTCTTTAAAACAAAATAAAAATCAGCAAATGGGTAAAAAAGTTATACCAGAGCAGAACTTACTCTTTTAAATGTTATATGAAGGAAAGTATTTCATGTAACATTAATGTATAGCCCTGGTTAATTTCAGAAGAGAGAGACATACTGCTCAGTGAATAACTTATTCTATCTCCTCTTGAGATATTTGCAAACAACATTCTTATCATCAGCACGTCTTTAACGTTCGAGCATAAAAGAACAAACCAATGAGGATTGTCAAAATTCCCCTGGGGACAATAATGGAGAAACAAGTATGTTGCAAATTATTATCTGCCATTGGATATTTAAACTGCAGCACCAGAAACACATCACAAATTTGCCATAGATTGTAAGATAGTAGATTTAATGTGTTTACATTTCAAATTCACCACATTTTTCTTTCAAGGGTGTTGTAATTTAACCTCAGCATTATTGCTTAATGGTAGAGAATTTAGTACTGAATATTGCTGAAAGGCACTATTAAAGTTAAGTGTTTGAAAAACTGTAGCAGCTGGTGCAGAGGAAAAAAAATAGAAATGCTTCTTTTGTGGTAATACGGTCCATTACAGCCAGCTCTGTGTACATACTATGGAATTCAGGGCTATTTGCATGGCCAGGAATAAATCTACACTTCTTTCTGAATTGTTATTTTCAATATGATTTTAGTGTGTCTAGTCATAGAGTGCGGAGACATATCCCACTAATCAAGCCTTAATAAAGCAGATGTGATGTTGGTGTAATTAACCTGCTGACCAGAACAGTTGATGGAATTCTACAAAATGTGTCAATACTTGATGTTTGTTAACTAATAACTGTGCCTTGCTTTCTGCTGTTTTCTTTCTAGTTCAGGATGAATCCTTATTTTTTCTCTCTCTTGTAGTGGGAATGACATGTAAAAACAAATACAGACCCTAGGAAATACTTCAAGAGATTAAAAAGTGATCTGGATACTCCTTATTAAAATGAGCCATTTAGAAACAGTAATTTTTTTTCTTACGACTTTAAAGCATGACTTCCAGAAGCTGGCATATGAGCAGTCAGAATGCAAACTAATCCAACTCCTGATGACCAGAAATAATACAAAATAAATTAGTCTGCAAGCCATGGGAGATCAGAAAGCCCTGCAGCTCAGTTTAAGTGCCTCACAATTTAATTGCTTACAATTAAACTAAGATTTGAAGTGGGACCCCAAATGACCTCCTGATTGGTGAGATCTATGAGTCCCTGTTCAGACATGACTTTAATTGTGGGAGTCAGGAGCATGAGGCACTTGAGCTTTTGGAGGCTGTGCAGTTAAAATAATATATGACCCAACATTCAGAACAGATATCTAAACACTTGTGCTGTCCATAATGTTTAAAGAAATTGCTGTAACTAGGTTGACAGCTGTTCTTTTGTTCTTTGATAAATTCAGGTTATGTGCATGCATGCATTTTCACAGAGAGTGAGTGGCCCTTGGCTTCTGTATAGTTGGGAGATACTGGTGGTGAAGAGGGTGGTAATGTTTACATCTTAATGTCCCCTCTGTTTCTAATTTCTAATTGGCTTCTCTTCCTTGTGACTCTCAAACGCAGTCCAGGGTTAAGGAAAGACCAGTCTAGATTCTGTAGCAAGCTCTTCCCAAGGAGTGGCAATTCCTTAAAATATTTTAGAAGCTACTTTTTAAAAATAGATAATATACAGCAGCTCACTCATTCAAACTATGAAATTACAGTGGTACCCTAAATTACGACATGCCCAATGTACGAGAAAACTGACTTACAAGTGGTTTTCCTTGGTGCATTACGAGCAAAAGATAGAGTTCCTTCAACTTACGGAGGAACCCTATCTTAATGATTTTGAGCAACCGAGGCAAGCAGTGGTGGCTACGACCACTGCCTCTCTCTGTTGCTCAAAGAGATTTTTAAAAACCCGCTCCTTCCCCCACAACCCACTGGATTTGGGAAGGAGCGGGTTTTTAAAAATGTCTTCAAGGCAACCAGTGGTGACGGAGCTATTCCATGACCTCTGCTTTCCTTGAAGACATTTTAAATGACCCACACTTTCCCCCTCAACGTGCCCAATTATGGGAAGGAAGCAGTGGCTCATTTAAAATGACCACAGAGGAAGTGCTTGGTGGCAAAAATACCCAATTGGGTGAGAAGTGGCAGATCATTTAAAATGTCTCTGAGCCACTGAGGAAGCACTTCTTTGGTGGCTCAAAGTCATTTTAAACAAGCTGCACTTTCCCCCTCAATTGGGTGTGTTGCAGTGAAAAGCACGGCTTGTTTAAAATGTCTTTTAGCCACAGAGACAGGCGCTTATTTAAAATGTCTTCGAAACACCGAGCCAAGCTTTTATCTTTATTTCTGTACTTGGCTCGGTGGCTCGAAGACATTTTAAACAAGCCTTTGCTTCTCCCACCCAATCACGCGTGTTGCAGGAGAAAGCGTGGTTTGTTTAAAATATCTTTGAGCCACAGAGACAAGCGTTTGGCTCAGTGGCTTGAAGACATTTTAAACAAGCCGTTCTCCCCCCCCCCCAAACCAGGCGGATTGGGGGGAAACACGGTGGGTTGTTTAAAGTGATTTCCCATAATAATGCACCAAAATTCATTCCTCTGGAACAGATTAATTAATTTTCCAATGCATTCCTATGGGAAACTGCTCCCTGACTTTCGAGATTAGTGATTTATGAGCTTGCGCTTGGAAGGAATTAATCTCTTAAATCGGGTTTACACTGTACTGGACTTTCCTGGTGCTGAATGATTTCAAAGCATGTTTTACTCAGTTTACTTGCTGTGCTCACAACCTGGGGTTCAATCCCAGGTAGCAAGCTCATGGTTGACTCAGCCTTCCATCCTTCTGAGGCTGGCAAAATGAGTACCAAGCTTGCTGGAGGGGGGGGGCGCAATGTGTAGCCTTCATACCGTAATTAAAAACTGTACATTGCCCAGAGACTACTTGAAGTGATATCGGGCGGTATATAAGCAGAACACTTTGCTTTTGCTTTGCTTTTTAACCACTCCTCACCCAAACACAAAGCAATTGTTAAGGCTGTCTTTCAAGACATGTGAATAGTAGTGAGCAGAAGAGGGTATCCTGTAGACAATTTCGACGACTACCACTCGGGATGTCAACATTCTATCTGCCTTTTGTTATGTACAACTTGGCAACCTTTTCCTACTGGCAAACCACACGAACATATGCAGCAGTATGGGCCATTTTCTGTTTTGTTTTTTTTTTTTTTTTTTTTTGAAGCACAATATCCCACATGCTTAAACTGGAGAATTTTTGAAAAATTGAATTCTTCTATTTGTTAAGAAGAGGTTGTTTTGACAAAGCTAAGACTTACTTAGGATGATAAATTCAAATAAAAATGTGTCTTAGAAGAAACTTCACCCAGTACCAGAATGTGATTTGATACCATAATCTAATGTTAGGGAAATGAGTTCAGCTTCCTCCTGATCTCACACATCCCTTCCTCTGTCTGCAGTGTAGCTGGGTAGGATTCTGAAGCTTCCATTTCTGTATCAAATTAACTGAGTTCAACACTTCATCCAAAATATAGATTGTGCTTAATGTCAAATATTGTTAGGGTAAATTAGTCACATTCATGAAGTACAGTTTGATGTTGACTTGTTTTTCAGTAACTTTAATTAAAGAAACACCACAGTTTGTCCACTTTCAAATGGCATGAAAAGCTCTAACTAATCAAGAAAAGAAATCGAGGCTTCTTCATGACAGATCTGTAGAAAGGAAGGAGAACAAAAGAATCTGGAGGGAGGCCATGCTATGCTTTAGAATTACTTCTGACTCGGCCCTGTGTCTCTGATGTTTTTCACCAATTAATAGCTGTCAGGCAGCACACAGCAGTTAATGTTCACTATTCTCAAAGCTATTGCATGAATTATCAGAATGCCAGGATGCAACAACTCATTAGCTGCTCTCTTAATGATCTGTGTACACTACAATCTGCCACATCTCCTGGTGTTATCACCTCTGATGGGAATTCCTTTGTGAGAGTAAAACACACATCTCGAAAACAGTGGAAATTGTTTTAGAATAGTAATCAGTTTATGTGTCCTTTTGGATGCAGAAATGTTATCCTTGGGCTTTTCATAAACCAGCTGTTCTTCTTCTGAAATGCCTTGTCCCTTCAGAAAACTGCCAGTAACGGTGGCACACTTATACATTCATAGCACTGATGGCTCTCTTCAGCTGTGTCTTTTCCCTGAGGAAATGCAAAAGGCCATTATATCACTGTTACTGTTTTTAAAACATAGCCAAAATTATAGCATTTTTTTAGTGTCTGTCCAATTGGTGTGCGAACAGAATAGAGGAGATTTATGAGTGAACAGTGGTGTTATTATGCCACCCTGCAGGAGACTGAAACGCCAGTGGAGGCTGAGATGGATAGGTAGAAATGCGGGGGAGGATGCAATAGGAAACCTGCACCATTTCACAAAGCCGCTTCACAACCAATACGAGAAGAAAGAGGTGGTGGTTTCTGGGTAACAGCTTTTCCCTTTCCTTCCCACTGATCTACAATATGCCTTCCTCTAGCACTCTTAATTGCAGCTATATCATAATTTGGAGCATGCTATTATATGTGTCTGCACGCTTAGTAAGAAAAGTGTGTGTGAGAGAGATGAAGGAAGGCACTCTCAACTTTTTGATAAGTGAATAGGTGAACACAAGCCAAAATGAGAAAGACTAGAGACATGATGATGTGCCCATTTCCAATTTTGAATTGGAACCTTTTGTTTCCTATCTGCTTGCCTACCATGGTCAAGAAGCACATTGGCTCAGTCATAAGCATTCACCCAGGAGCACACCTTTCCATATGAAATGGTGCTTTCTCTCACAGATTGCTGCCTTGCCATCTTGCATTTTCCAGGACATTCTTGAGACCAAGATAAAACTCATCGTTGTTGTGTTGTTGCCGTTGTTGTTGCTCAAAATACGAGCTCTAGCATGATAGCAGAAATTCTCAGGGGGCAACCATGTTAGTATGTTGCAGCTGAGTCAATGGCCTTGCGGCACCATGAAAACTAAAATATTGTATTTGGCAGAAGCTTTCATGAACTATAGCCAAATAACATTTGTTCATCTGCGGTGCTACAGCCATGACCAAAAAGAGGGGAAAGCTGCCTGTTTGATACACACACTCTACTACAGTGAGTGTATAGTGACTTTTTTTCTGTTCCAGCAAAACAGTTCTTATATACTTATTTAGATTTGCATTGCATATCTTGCATTGTATCATCTTACAGTCCCACTCTGCTCTAATTTCCTGCCTGTTTGGATGGTTTTGTTGAAAGCATAGTCTGGAGATCCAGAAACAACTTAGCAGTCATGAATGTTAGAACTCAATGCTTGTGACTTAATGAGGCAAACCCAAAAATGACCAACAAGGACTCAGACAGAATGGCTTTTCATGGTTGTCAGAATCATAAACACTGGCAGGAGGATTATAAGTACCACCCTTGCTCCTTGGAGGAATAAAAGCTTATGCCACTATTTTAAACCACAAGCCATACCCTTGGTTAGGGTTATTGCTCCAAATGAAATGTTTTTGTATGTAACACAGTTTAATGGAGATATATTACTCTGTCTATTAAAAATGCTGGTCAATGACTGTAATAAATTATTATTATTATTATTATTATTATTATTATTATTATTATTATTAT
>JAHTLZ010000122.1:22521183-22537003 GCA_023846285.1 Phrynocephalus versicolor | reverse complement strand
AAAGAAAGAAAGAAAGAAAGAAAGAAAGAAAGAAAGAAAGAAAGAAATCCAAAACCAGATGGATATAATGTTATATTATTATCCCACAAAAATATCATAAAGTTTCAAGTTTTCAAATTATTCAAGGTTATTCATCAGGCTGGCGTTATACAGCATGAGCAGGACAGAAGGATTTAGAGACTTTTCTATTCCCTTCACCTCTGCAGTTCCTAGTCTGATGACATGTCCTGTCTGTTTATGCAATTTTCATAGTTCAGTAAATGTATTAACCACTTGTCTTTGGATTTTGCCCTTGGACCACAAAGGCTGTGTCTATTTCTGGTCGTCCCTCCACTTTTTTAAAAAAACAACAGATAAACGAGATCATTTGTTGCTTCCAGTTTTCTGTGCCTTAGACATGTTTAATTTTCTAATTTTCATGACAATGCTTAGAATATTGTAGATTCAGCTGGGATATCAGGAAACATGCTAAAGAGGAGGGACAAGAATGAAAGTGTCTATGTAAATAATACATGACAATCATTTGAGATATTATTACAGAGTGTTGGTTTTGTGAATGGAGCCATATTGTTTCTCCTAGAAGAGGCCATTTTGTTTTTGTAACGAAGCACTGGACCAACTTTTTCTCTGTTAATCATCCATTCAATTATCTTTCATCTTAGCAACAATGTAAATGTTCTCAGTTAACATACTAGTAATGAAATTCTTTGATTGCCGCCATCCACATCCATGCATACCTGTGCCTACTTTCAAACGTAGCCTGATTGTCTGTGTGTGACATACTTCATAAAATGGTTTAAACATTTGGTCTAAGATCAAGGATGTAATTCAATACAGTTTTGATTTCAAAATTTAGTTCTGTGGCATCAAGTCATAGTTTAGGACATCTCCAATGGAGTCTTAGGCATGGGATTTCTTTACCCTGAAAATAAGAAGAAATCTAAAAATGGAAACAATTTCTTTTGGGAAGTAAAGGACTAACTTTTATTACTATGAATTACAAAATACTGATACTTTGATGAAAATTTAGTTCCCATGCAATGTAGAAAAAGTATTCTCACTCTCTCACTCTCTTACACATATGGGAAGATTATCATCATGGCAACTGCAGGAGAGAAAAATAAGACTATAAGAGTAAGGAAGAAACATTTCTCATCTGCAGTATATACCTCTGTCTTAACAAATTCCCTTAGGAACTCAGAAGGTGCTGGATAAACGGCTACTGTTGATATTGTTTAATATCACTCTGTAGGGACATGGGTAATGCTGATTCATGCATTTTTTATTGTAGTGAATCAAATACTCTTTGGCCATTTTTGTGGAATACAGTACTTGTTTACCGGGAGCTAGTGAAGCAGTGAATTTGAGCTAATTCATATTAATAACTACAATGATAATTATGCTTATATGGAATTTGTGTGATAAATTGGATCAACCATATAGCACCATAAAATATATATCAACACATGCATTTATAAAGTCAATATGGAGTTGCTTATAAAACAAAGACTTTTTATTATTTATTCCAAGGTCTTCCACAGACAAGGAATTCTGAGAGAGGTCTGATTATAGAAGCATTAAGTAAATGTTTTATACCCAGTTAAATGACCTGCATCGTTGATTCATGTAGCATAGTACTCCCTGCACAGATGGGCAACGTGGGGAAAATGAGAGGCAAACAAGCCTTTATAGGAGTGAGTTTTTAAGAAAGTGGAAGAAGAAAATCTTTTTACCCTCTCTGGGGCAAGTGAATAGCAGTTGAATGTATTTGAAGAGGAGAATGTGGATGTTTCATTTCTGTAGCCAGCCAACAGAAAATAAACAATGATGCCTGATGTTTTTAAGGAAAATAAAGGGAGGTGGGAAACAGCAGACACAATTTCCATTGGAAGAAGCAACACTTTGTTTAAGAAATCATGGTGAAAACAAACTATATTTGGGTGTTAAAGCCGAACACACCTAGCTGGATGACATAGACTAGTGGGAGCTCTTCTTATTTTATTTCTCCAAGTATTTCCTCTGTGGTGGATTGTAGCAGTGTCTTCATTCCAAAATCCATTATTTACAAGGAGATTTCCACTCATAAAATCCTTATGAAAGTGGGTGAGAAACCTATACTTGCTGAATTCCTTTCTCCCTTCTGACTTCTTTCAATACCTTCAATTTGCTTCAGAGAGATCCACTAATTCTCCAAAGGAAATTGTCAGGGGGCAAAGAGGGGGGTGAGCAGAAAGAAGAGCTAGTCTTTTCTTCATGGAACGGCTTCTCTGACTACAAGAAATTCTTGTCAGTTTCCCAAATCTAGTACAGTACTCAGTTTCAAGTACACACTGATTTTAATTCCATTTTATTTTATGTTATTCAAAGATGTATGTTACGTATACACAGCATGGGCGAGAGTACAGGCAATAATAAAATCCAAAGCAGTTGAAAGTCAACAAGCTAAATCAGTGAATAGAAATACCATCAGGAACAATGGTCAATGGACCTCTATAAACTGCCATGTTTGTGAGGCCAAAACTTGAGATTGCAAGAATAGGGTATTCCAGTGTGATCTAGAGCTTTCCTCCTGTTGGCATTGCTATAACCGAGGAGGTACATTGGAAGGTTTCCCCTCCAAACCTCCCAGATCCCTGACAAATTATACTCTAGAGATGTTTTTGATTTTTGAAAATGTTGGATACTCACTGCTTATTCCTTCCAATGCATGAAATATACACACTTACTTTAAATTCATGTTAACTGTGAATGACTCTCCACACTAACAAGAAACATGTATCTGGAGTGAAATAATAACAAAAAGTGGACAAAATATTGATTTTTTTTTTGGACAGCAACTACTAGAATATCAAAGTCAGCAGACTTCCAGCACTGGAGACATTCAAGAGAAAGCTAGATAGCCATCTGTCAGATGTGGATTCCTGCATTGATCAGGGAGTTGACTTTATCACCTTGAAGAACCTTCCCAAATCCATTATTTTACAACTCTATGATATTGCAGTGATTTTTTTCTTTATGTATATTGAAGTTCAAGAAAGAGGCAAATTCAATATTTACATTATTTTATTCTTCCCATGGATGGAAATATATGCTGGAGACTAGTTCACATACCTGCATTATACTTACAACAGAGCAATCTTTGTTTCATGCGAATCAAGTTGACGTGCACCGTGATCTGGATTGGCTTGATCAAATGTACTCTAATAGAACTGCTGCACTTGTTGTTCTTGGAATAAGATTTCTTTTTTCTGGAAGAACCCATCATGTCAATACATATTGACATAGATACCATAATAATTTTCTATATATGGTATAGGTTTGAGACTTGGTCCTCATTTGTGGGCTCTTTTTGTTTTCCTTATTGTTAAACGGTACTAGCCCTCCTTATTGTTTAAGTTGAGATATAATCATTTCATTGTAGCTACACAAGTTCACTTTTGGGTAGGAATCTGAATTTGTAGCTGACAAAATCAGTGCTCAGCCAAAACCAATAATGGTTTTCTGTTTGAACCTGTGGTGAAATTGTAAAATACTGGATGGCTGTCAACCTGTAGGTAAAAGATGTCTGCAATCAACACGTAGGTTTGCAACTTAATAAAATTTGAAGTATGGGCTGTAATTGAAGGAACAGAGGTAGTAGCCTGCCCACTTCCTCCAGCTGTGAGGCAAACTTCCTACCAAGGCATGGAACAGGCAGCCCCTTCAGGGAGTAGCAGAAATACATTATGACAGCAGGAATGGCTAGAGGCCTCAGAGGCATCAGGTAGGGACATTTTATTTAACTTTAACAGTTTCACAACTTATACTCGAATCCTTTTGTGTATCAAACTAAGGGCTAGTTCAATCTATGTTGAAGCCAGGGCCTTTCAGTAGTTTTTAAATAAGATGACAGAATGAGGCAGAGTGATGCATAAAGTACTATATATAATATGCCAGATGTCTTCGTTGTTTATAGTTTTTCACTGTTTGTCAAAAGTCCATTATCCGATGATTGATTAATTCCAATGAACAAAGCTCTTGTGCTGGTTTGTATAACTCCTTGGGCACTGATTCTGAAACACTAAAATCATATGGTTATTCTTCCTTTATGTGCAAACAAACAAATGAAGAAGTGCCTACATTTCAGAATATAATGTCTCTTGTCTTGTACAAATATTATAAATATTGTATAAATACATCATTATATTATGATGTCTTTAGAAATGGGCACAAAACGGAAAAATGGTGCTTTGCTTCTTTTCGTTTCTTTAGTAGTTTCATTTCGTTTCGTTTGTAATGAATTTTTAAAGTAGTTTTGTTATGAAGTGAAACACTATGCTCCCCTGAGTCTTAAAGGACCAAAATGGTAGGGGAGCGTCCCCAAGCAATTCTAGGTAAGCCCCCCAAATTTGGAGAGGTTTGGAATTCAGGGGGATGAGTTATGAAGCTCCAAAGGGGGGGTGCCCCTAGGAAAAAAAATATTTCTAATTAGAATCTGAAGCCAAGCCATGGTGGTGCTAATCGCTCACCTGCAGCTTGGCTTCCAAAGTTCTGATTCCAATTAGAAAGGTTTTTTTCCTAGGGGGGCACCCCCTTTGGAGCTTCATATCTCAAACCGTACCAAATTTAGGAGGCTTACAGGGAAGAAATTGAGGAAGCTCCCCTGCCATTTCCTCTAAGATGAATTGTTTCATTCTAGGGAGGGGGAATGGTGTTTTGTTATGAAATGAAACATACCCTCCCATTTCGTTACCTAATCAAACAATTTGTTATTTAAAGAAACAATGAAACAGCATTTTGTTTTCATTTTGTGCACATCTCTACATTATATATATGAATGTGCATAAGGCAGCATTACTAAGGACACAAAAATGTTCTGCCCATTCTGGGCAAAGGAAGAGGGGGGAAAGGTGTGGGGCATGAGAAAATAAGGTTTTCATTTCATTAGGTTTTCTTGTTTTTTCTCTTGCTAAAGTATATTTTCTGTTATTTCCCTTTTGCTGTTAAATTAAATTTTCTTGCAAATTACAACACATCTCTTCCATCCCTTCCCCCATGCTGATATACCTACTTTGTTAGCCATCTTTTGTCATCCACCAGCAGGTACAGTCATGATAGCAGGAAGGAAAAGAATCTTGCAAGGACTAATTTTAGCCCTCTGCTCAAAAAGATTGGCATAAGTGATAGAACAGAGTGGCTACTGCAAGTCAAGTCCTCTGAGTACAGATGTTCCTTCATGTCTTATTGGAAGATCATGAAAAAGTAGTGGTAGTGAAAGAAGTTCAGGGAAGGCTGGCTTGCAATGTATTTAGATTGATGCTTGAACTGGTATTAGTAGTTAATACAAATTCAAACATTATTGCAGAAACAATAATGGAAAATGTTGCCATTAAAAAAAATAAAGTCAGGAAGCAGCTACCCACACAGGTTAGTTGAGTCACACAGTATGCGTGGGCAGGTGTAAGTTAAAAACATGCAGCTTTGATCACAAGCAAAAGATCGCTGACAGCAGTCAGAAAAGTGGTAACATTTATATTAGGCCTGCTGTCCTATTGCCATTATTGATGGGTGGCAGATGGGCCCTTTCAGGAAAAGAAATATATTTCTCAAAATACTGAATTTTAATCTCAGCACATTAATTTTATCCTTTCAATATAAATACAAAGCTAGGACTGCTGGCAGATTCATAATCTAGTGTGCCAGTGACTTAATAAAGGGATTCCATATCAGACAAGGTGAAATTCACCTCATTACTTGTGGTTAGGTGAGAAGGAGAAACATGCTTATTCTGCCTGGCTTTTGGTGTTTTCAAATACAGTGGTACCTTGTATAAATAAATTAATTGGTTCCAAATGAAATTATATTAAGCAAATTTTACTTTATACAAATTTCCCATAGGAATGCATTGAAAACGGAGTAATCCCATTTTTATGTTGTACAGATTCTCCCCATAGGTGATTATGTTAAGCAAATTTCCCCTATATCCGGAATTTTTTATGTTGTACAAATTTTATGTTATACAAACTGTTTGTTATACAAGGGTCCACTGTATACAATTGAAGGTTTCCACTCTGCTTCTTTTGCCTTTAAGCTTTAGCTCAGGCCTGCCCAAAGTCTGGCCTGGGGGCCATATCCGGCCCGTCAGGCCATTCTGAGTGGCCCACGACTGGCTGGTCCACCCCTCCCTCCCCCTCCTTTGCCCCATGTATTTGTTTTTTAAAAAATCTTCCGCCACCACTGACACCGCTGGGAATCTGGAGGGGCTGGGCGGGCGGGCGAGTGGGTAGGCCACCACCTCCAGCACCGCCAGGAAGCTTGTGGGGCTGAGCAGGCGGGCCAGCCAGCCATTGCACGGGCTGCTGCCACCAGCACAGACGGCAACCATGTGAGGCTGGGCGCGCATGCAGGGGTGGCGCGCAGGCAGGCCGCCACCAGTGGCAACACCGGGAACCTTGTGAAGCTCGGTGTGTGCAAGGGGTCAGTGGGTGGGGCTTGCACTGGGGTGGCAGGGTTGGGGAGCAACCAGCCCCTGACACATTCTCAGCCACCAAATCTGGCCCTCGTTACAAAAAGTTTGGGTACCCCTGCTTTAGCTTAATGGAATGATTCCATTTCTTCTGGTTTTGTGAGTGCAGAGTAAAATACTTTGAAATTATCTAAAACAAGATTTCCTACAGGCATACCTCAGTTTAAGAATTTAATGTGTTCTCCAGGACGTTTCATATTGCAAAAAATTCTTAAACTGGAAATGCATCCTGGAAAAACTTGCTTCAAAGAAAAATTGTAAACTGAGGTACTGCAGGGGAAAATTCATAAACTGAGGCATTATTTTCAATGGATTTCCTTTCATAAACTGAAAATGATGTGAATGGAGGCGTTCATAAACCAAGGTACGCCTGTATTCCTAACCACATTCGTTCTCTCACAGCAAGTATTGCAATGCTTAAACAGTCTGTTTCTTTCTTTACTGTTTCTATTTCATCTTTACTCATGCTTTTCACATTCCATGCTGTAATTTTTGTGCACCATTATATTACACCCCTGGGCATATTGGCCAGTAAGCACCCTTTTGTTCTTAATCTAATTGTTTCATTACTGACAGCACTTTCCCTACATGTCCTTTGCTCTTCCCTAATAGCTAATTGACTCTCTTTTAACCTGTTGGGTTTCATCTTCCAGCACTATCTCTTCTTTAATTTTGGATTGCCTTCTCGTAGATTTTTCGTGATAAGGAAGCATTCAGCAATTTACAATTGGCTTCTTCTATGCACTTCTAAAAACGTTATCTTCAGTTTAGCTTCCACTGCTACTGCTGCCTACTAGCCACCCTCAAAACGTTCCTCAGTCACTAACTATCACAATTGCAGCTGTCCATTTTCTTCTCTTGATATGACCATTAAGCCAGGAGAAGAAGGACTCATTCTGGTGTCTCATCTTTAACTATTCTGCCTTGAGTGACCTAACAGTTCATACTGGAATGGGGTCTACCCTACTAATGTCATTGCTCTCAGTTTCTCTAATAAACTCAAACCCTTGAATGCCAGAATGCCCAGAGAACACCCTTTAAGGATAATCAGGATTGTATGGAAGTGGGTATTCCTTTGGAAATCCAGGTCCAAGGATTTAAGATGTGTTTAGAAATGTACTCTAAACTGTGGGGAGTATTCTTTGTAATATTTTCTGATCCCAGTAACAGAGGAATTTTGTTACAAGATAAGATGTTTTCAATGGGTTATGCACGTGAGACACATGACAGGGGGGACAATGATTTGGGGGAGAAACATTACCAATAGTTTATCACATGCTGAAAGTTAAATAACTCTCTTCTGGATATCCTGTTTTGTTTTTGACGTGAAGTTAACAAAGTTCCATTGGTCTAATCTGTGTCTCCAGTGTTTGTCCGGGAATTCTTGGATAATATTCCGCGTGACAGTTTCAATGCTAGTAATGTACAAACTACCTTTGCTTGAATAAATGGTTCATACAAATCTGAAGGGACCAGTCTGAAAGAGAAGCCAGTTTTGTTTCACTCTCCTTGTTGGTTGTTCAGTCAAAGGCCATGAAAAGAGTGCCTTGTTGTATCCTGCCACTTCCAGACTCCAAATCTTCAGAGGTAGAGACAGCATGTCCTGCAATTTCTTGTCTTTGTTGGGTTGCCTGTATATTAATTTTCCTGAAAATGAGAACATGGGCATGTTTACCTCTCATGTGATAGCAGGGTAGCCGTCATATTCAGAAAGAAGATGATATAGAGGTGATCAGTGCGGGAACAGAAGTGCTATTAAATCATCATTCCAAGAACAGAAGTGCTTTTGGTTAGTCACACAGGAAAAATCAGTTTTGCCTGAGCCTCTGTTCTCAAATGTACTAATATGACAGCAAATTGCATCTCGGCTATCCATCTGTGTTACAGTCAGGACAGTCTGTGTGTCTTGAATCTGAATACATTTGTGAAACAGGTTAAATGGAGAGGCAAGTGACTTGCCCTAAATCAGGGCTGTCCAACTTGGAACAGGCCGAGGTCTACTTTTTCTGGCCCAAAGTGCCTGAGGGCTACTACACTAATACCTCTACTTACGAAATTTATCCAGTCCAAGCACATGCTTGTAAGTAAAAAAAAATTGTAAGTAGAGGAGCGGTTTCTCATAAGAATGCATTAAAATCTGTTCCCTCTGGAATGGATTGATTTTCAATGCATTCCTATGGGAAGGCTGACCATGCACACTCTTCCCTTGCACCTGCTCGATCATCTGGCCAGTGTGTGTGGGGGGGGGAACAGGGGACCACGTCACGGCCCTTAAACTGCCCTGCTCGGCTGAGACAGTGGGCTGGCAGACCCAGAACTTTGCTGGGGCAGTAGTGGTCCTTGGGGTGGGGGAGGAGGGGGTGGAGAACTTATCCCCTCACTTTTATTAGTGGCTGGCGGGCTACTTTTGAACCCTTCGTGGGCTACCGGTAGCCCGCGGTCTACCTGTTGGGCAGGCCTGCCCTAAATAATGTCATTAACTTTGAAGCAGAAAGAGTTTGAATCTAATACTGTGCAGGTTTAAGTGTGAAACTATTTGTTACAGATAGCTCACTGAAGTGGAGCATGTGGCTATAGAGCCAGAGGCTGGGAGTTTGATTCCCCCCACTGTGCATTGTGGAACAGTCCCCTGGTGTGGTATTGGGCAAGCTGCACAGCCCCAGCAGTGACCCCAGAAGAAAGGAATGGTAAATGACTTCTGAGCACCTGATACCTAAAAAACCGTGGAAAGGGTCACTACAAGTCCAAGTCAATTATTAGAAAAAAAGAAATCAGAGCATTCTGGGAACATGATTCTGGTACACCTTCCTGTTTGAGAAGTCAGACCTGTGTAATGGATCTTATTACAGGTGGCAACGAAGCCTATGAACGCCTCCCAAACAATCATAAAACAAAGAAGGCTAATTTGTAAAGCATGGAGTCTATGAAAAGCTCCAGCCACTATCAGCACTTGATGAAATTTCCTTTTATGATGCACTATCTCTAAGGTACAGTTTAGCCCTAATACTATCTTCTTCTTAATATACGTTCCAATCTTCTCAAGTTTACCAGGTTGCATTGCAAACATCTTGGACAGGAACATGACTAGGCCTGAAATAAAACCAAAGTACCACATTAATGTTTGATGTGCCTTAAAACTCTTAACATTACCTGTTTATTTCACCAGATGATGTACAATAAATTTTGCTTTGACTGTAGTCACTGCTAGAGTTCAATTTTATTTTTCCTGAAAACAAAAGGGAATGTGTGACCCTCCAGTGCCATCCATCCGTTGCAGTTGCTTTTGGACTCTGTCGAGAGAAACTCCATCTGGAGAAACCTGGAAACGATGCTAGGTTGCTTTTCATTGACTACAGCTCAGCTTTGAATGCCATCCTACCAAACATCCTTATTAAAAGCTGACTCACTTGGACCTTTCTTCTACCATCTATGACTTGATCAAAGACTTTCTGAGGAACCGGTCACGAACAGTGAGGGTTGAGCCTGTTACATCTACCACCCTGTAGCTAAGCACTAGCTCTCCACAGAGCTATGTGTTTAGTCCCCACCTGTATTCATTGTACACATATGACTGTGTCTGACCCATCTACTGTGATTATTAAGTTTGCAGACAATACCAGTGTAATGGATCTTATTACAGGTGGCAACGAATCAGTATATGGGGGAAGGTTCAAAAATCATCTTCATAGTGCCTAGAAAACAACTTGCACCTAAATATTAGCAAGACAAAGCAGATGATGCTGGACTTCTGGGATAAGAGAGAGGTCGTGCAAAAGAACAAAATGGAACAACAATTGATGACCTTCTTTTACCGGTCCACAATAGAAAGAGTCATCTTATATTATATTACAGTTCGGTATGCTGGCTTGACAGCCGCAGACAGAAAGACTCTACAGAGGGTGGTAAGCACAGCACAAAACATCATGGGCTGTCCCCTGAATGTACTGGACAACATCACTAGAGATTGTTGCCTCAGGAGACTGAGGAAAATGCTCAGGGATGATTCACATCCCAGTCAGCATTTCTTTATTGGGCAGGAGATATAGTAGTATAGCCAGCCACACCAACCAGCTAAAGAATAGTTTTTACCTGTAGGCTGTCAGACTGTTGAATGGAAAGTAATTTTAAGGTAACTATAGCATGATACAGCGGTCCCCTGCCATTTTGCGATTAATATACTGCAGTCCCGGTATATTGCAAGGCTGCCTAGGGTAAGATGGATGGGCCTGTTTGAGGCCTCCTGCACTTACCCCAGGCCTGGCGCTGCCCTGAATGGACCTCCGATGGGCTTCCTGGGCCTGTCGGATGCCCCAGAAGTGGTTTCCAGTTCGGGGCAGCACCAGGCCTCAGGTAAGTATAGGAGGCCCCAGAGAGGCCCCGCAGTCCCAACCTGACCCAGCATCCACATGTCGCAGATTTTCCATTATTGCGAATCAGGTTGGATCCCTAACCCCCGCTATAGGCGGGGGATTACTGTAGACTTGTGGGCCGGCATGTTGTGCGACAAGTACACAGGTATAATAAGACACTGGTTGTTAGTGGGATGGTGTCGGTAGTGGGGAGGGAGGCTCAGCCAATTTCATTGTACACATGTTGTACTTTGACAATAAAGGTATTTATTATTATTATCTCCCATGATGTCAAGCTGTTGGCTAGGCTCATCAGTTTGAGCTAAAACCCAGTATCATCTTTGCTTTTTTTGTCCCAAATACATTTTTCATGGAGACATAAAAAATTAAGATACAAATAATATAATGACTTTCACTTAATTGGAGCAGATTATTGTGTTCTTATCCCCAAATGAAATGAAAATCAGTTATTGTGGTATATGCAAAAAGTGTGACAACAGGGATAATAATTTATGGCTTAAGAATAGGAAGCTAACATTTTTATGATCCGGACAGGAGAATTTTAATCCTGGCTTTCCTTGTAGCTTTGGATAACTTATCCATGCTCAGTGTTCTCATTTCTGTAGGAGGTAGAAGGCTTTCTGTTTCAGAGACAATCATCATAATCAATTCATTTGTTCAAATGTATTTATTCAAATTTGGCAAGTACAGTAACCCCCCGCCTATCGCGGGGGTTAGGGAACCAACTGACCCGCGATGCCTGAAAATCCGCGATATGCGGAAGCAGGTCGGGTGGGGCCTGGGGGGTGGGAGGGCAATCAGATCCCTCTGCCGCTGCCAGCGCGCCCCAGTCTGAGAAGTCTTGGGGTGGCACGCACTGGCGGCGGCAGGGGGATCTGACCTCCCGCCGTCCAGGGCATCTCCATTGAAATGCATTGGCTCAATGCATTTCCATGGAGATAATTTTCCCCATTGGAATACATTGGCTCAATGCATTGCAATGGGGAAAATTTCTCCATTGAAATGCATTGGCTCAATGCATTGCAATGGATGATTGCGGGGTGGCGCCCTGCCCTGCTGCCCCACGCTCCTCCGAGAAGCCTCCGGGCTGGGGGGCGTGGGGCGATCGCATCGCCCCCGTCACCCCCCTCGCGGCCCCAAGGCATCTCAAAGGAGCGTGGGGTGGCGGCGCAGGGTGATGCAGTTGCCCCCCGCTGCCCCCTGGCTTCTCAGAGGGGCCCGTGGGTGGCGCGGGGCTATGCGATTGCCCCCACCGTCCCCCGTGCCACTCCGAGGCTTCTCGGAGGGGCCCGGGAGGGCGGTGCAGGGCAATGTGATTGCCTCCCTGCGCAGCTCCGTGGCTTCTCGGAGGGGGCCAGGGGTGCCACTGGGCAATGCGATCGCCCCATGCCACCCAAGGCGCAGGTACTGCAATCCCGCGATATAGTAGGACCTCAGTACCTGAACAGCGAAATGGTGGGTGATGACTGTAGTCTGAGATTTTTCCATTGAATTTCAGAGTACAAATATCTTTTAGATTTCTAGTCACAGTAATCGGGTTGTCTCAGTGGTGCCCAACCTTCCTAATGCCGCAACCCTTTAATACAGTTCCTCATGTTGTGGTGACCCCTGGCCCTGCTTGGAAGACGCCACAAGTCCGCATTGATAGGTCACTGCTGCAGGTGCCATAGAGAACTTCCCTCTACAGGCACCCTCAGCTAACTGCAGCCTCCGGTGCCATTGACTGACATCCCCTCCAACCTATCAAGCTGCAACTCACTCTTTCCCCCTTTCCTCCCCCTGCTCCTCTAGACCCAAGCCGTTTGTGCCTTTTTCTTCACTGGCTCATGGTGACCCCTGTGAAATGGTTGTTCGACTCTCAAAGGGGTCCCGACCCCCCAGGTTGGGAACCACTCGGTTAACCAGATAATTTTTAAGTCTCAACTAAACATCAAGGAGGTTAAATAGATTGTACTGTATGATTAGTTATTACTTAACCCATATGACGGTGATGTAATCAGTCACAGTATTTTTTTTATTGATTTGGATGGATACTGGTTGTATGCAAATCAGTTCAGTCCAGCATAAATTGTAACATATATAATTCATTCACTATGGAGTTTCTCCTCTGAAATATTTATAGTCTATTTTCATGCTGCAGCTTCCCACATCGTCCTCAGCATATTCCTCTTGCCTTTTATTGGAGGTAAAGTCCAGGTAAACATTTTTCACTGAGAGGAATAAGAATCGGCTGAAACAGAAGGTTTCTCATATAATTTACTCTAGTGGGTTTAGAGAATGATAGAAAAAGACGGGTAGGTGGAAGGTCTAGGAACAACAAAAAGTGATTAACTTTCCTGAATAATGAAAGACTAGATTTCCGTCACTGTTAGATGAATCAGATAGAACTGTCTTAATCCAGTCTCTGTATTTTTTCCCATATTTTGTTGGTATATTTGTTCCATCCCATTTCTGTGCAGATTTAAAAAATAATAATCTCTTGATATTTATTAATAAAGGCAGATGAGTATTCCTCTGTTCTCTTAATATAATGCCTTGAGCAGATTCACTATGTATAATTTCAGGGAAAATTTGCATCATAATTCCAACATGTGCATCAGGAGCTTAGCTTTCTCAGTGCTCAAGCCAGCTCCTTTCTTGGAAAAATGGTGGTGGGATGTCAGCATTTGGACCATCTTATTTGCATAATTTGTTAACAGTCCAGATACTGACACAGAACAAATATGCTCCACACATTCTTCAGTCTAGTGTGGATCAATTAAGTCCCTATTTGAAATGTTAGTCCTTCAATTCTTCCATTACCTACCTAGCTGGATTCTTTAAAATCTATTTTACCCTTCTCCCACAAAGTCTTTTCAGGTTGCCTTGTGGGTTTGCTTACAAATTCAAATGAACATTTTATACGCTGCGCCAATATGGGAGTTCGCAGGGTTCAAAGTACTCGTTAATGAAAAATGCATAGTGTGCAATTGCCAATATCTTTATACTCAGTGCAGAAACTAGCACAGAAAAAGGTCCAGATTTAAATCACAGTGGGAATAGAGAGGAGGCATACTGATTCTCTCCCTCACAGCCCTCCCACCCTCAGCACCGGAACTAGACTTAATAAAACTGATGGGAGTTGTTGAGTATGTCCAACTGCTCTCTGTTATTGTTTTGTACTGTGTTACTGTTTTATTCTTTTATATTGTTAAAATTGTTTTGGTACCTGACCAAAAATAAAACATTTACTTATTAGTGTCGGTGAGAGTGCCAGGGAGATGGAGACTGAAACAGCATTTCTCTCCCAGCCTCAGAAGAGGGATACTCCCCATCCAGAAGCTCAGGCACAGATGTTTTGCAGTCACTTTTAAGGAGCCATTTTAAAGGCAAAATGTCATCACTTAGTGTTGCATTGAATATATTTGCTCTGATGTGAATGACCCTTTCGGAACCGCTCCCATAGGTAGAGGTGTGTTTCTTGGCATGGATATGTCATGCTGCATTATGTGAAGGTCCCCAGTTTTACTTGCCTGAAACTCCCATCCATCTGCAAAAAACTGATGCAACTTTCATTTGTCAGCTGGTTTTTATGTCTGTATATTAAATATGCTCTCTATGAGATGCAAACTAGTTCTATAGCACTTCCCTCTCTGAAAATCAGAAGTTATTTGGTCTCAATGGGTTTCACAGTTGCATTGTGTGCTTAATCCTATTGGCAGCTTTTTTAGTGTTTAATTACATTTCCAACTATCTTAATGTGAAGAGTATTCTTAACATATACATTTCAAATGAACCAGAAAAAAATCAAGTCCATTCTTCTATTTGTACAATATAGATAGGGCTTATCAGCTTGAACAATTTATACCTCTACTAATTAAAGTTGTTTTCATTGTCGCACATATGAAAGTGAATGTTGTAATGAATGTACGTCTTGGGACTTAGTACTGATAGTAGTGATCCTTCTTTCTTCTGAAAGCCAAAACTAGGTAAGTAATCTGGTCTTGATATAAATTTTGCTGGTGGGAAATGGGGAATCATACCTTATTATGTTATCCATATGGGGGAAAAGATTTACATTGTCTACTGAGTTCCAATAGACAATTATTCGCTGATTTCCTAAAAGTAATAAATGGCAGAATAAATGTGAAAGAAAAGGAAACAAACACAGAAGTTGAATCCAGATGACAGTTTGGAAGGAAGGAAGCACTATTCTGTAGACATGTATCTGGAGATGGTTACTGTGGCATGAATGTGAATGGGTATATTTGCTTTATTAACTACAAGGAAATCTTTTGCAGAGAATAAGATATGAAGTTGATGGAACTGTTGATAGCAAATTGTCTTGATTCAGTAGTCATATATTTGGCAATCTTCACTGGTAACAAAAAAGTGGAAGCATTGAAAGCAGAAGGTCATTTTTACAGAGAACTTAGAAATGTGCTTTTCAGTTTATTCAGTTCTTCTACTTTTTAATTTAAAGCCTGAGGACATTTTCAGGGAACTAGTTGCTGATTCAAATTACGAGAAATTGCCAATGATATCTGCTATGCAGGTGATATAAAACTACTATCTGATTTGCAAATGACCTGCAAAGATTACTTGGTAAAGTCAATAATGTAAGCAGTGAACACAATCTAAAAATGAATGTTAAAAAAAATTAAGTTTGTGATAAACAATAAAAAGCTAACGGACAAGTCATAGATCCCAAATGCAAATGTGCAACCAATTGACATGTATAGATGTCTTGGAATTTGGTTGTGTGAACAGAGGGGTTATAACCACACAATGAAGGTCAAAAAGAGGTTGCCTTTGAAGATGCACATTTTGCAGTGCTGTTTATTCTCCTGTTGAGCAAAGACTCATGGAGTTTAACACTGGCTACTATAAAGAAATTTGGAAGTATTTGGAATGTGAATTTATAAGAACATAAGAACATAAGAAGAGCCATGCTGGATCAGGCCAA
>JAHTLZ010000122.1:22469448-22521143 GCA_023846285.1 Phrynocephalus versicolor | reverse complement strand
TGTCTCAATCATATCCCCCCTCAGGCGCCTTTTTTCCAGACTAAAGATCATGGGATACAAACAATTATTTGGACTGAGAGCAATCTACAAGTATTGAGGCAAATGAATACAAACCAAGAAATCATAAAGCATACAAAATGCAGGGAACCAGAAGGCTCTCGTTGTATAATGAGAAATAAAAATTATAATTTTTTAAAAGGTTGATTATTCAGGCAGAATTACGGGAGGCTTTGGAGGCTGATTTGGATGCAACACAAGATTACTGTTTGAGCTGTTCAATCCAAAATCAAAATAGTAAATAGTATGATGACATCCACCTCCTGTGGTAGATGAGTAACAAGAAGGGGAGGAAAGCTTTTTATAATCTTCTGATTTTATTTTATAGGCAAACAATAAACTTTGTTCTTCTTTAAAAACATGGCTTTTCAACATGGTTTTCAGCTTTTGCAGTTTTTTTTAATTCAATATCTGACTAATTGCAGTTGCAATTGTGTGTGTGTGTGTGTGTGTGTGTGTGTGTGTGTGTGTTGTGTATGCAGTTGCAACGTAACAGCTTCAGGAGGATTGTCAAAAAAGGAAGCAATTACACTCCACACAAAATGATGCCTTCACATTGTACAGAATGACCTCTTTTTTTTCTTTTTTCTGTTTGAAAAGCAAAAGGTGACAAATAGGTTCAGAATCCTAAATTTCAGAGACTCGTAGATAAGGTTAAAGAGAATATTATAATAATTGATACAAAGAAACCAGGGAAGACGACCAGAAATTATAAACAAGAGACTTCTTCCATAACCTCCAAAACCCAAAAGGGAAATTTAAACTAAGAATAGGGTTGTGGGAAATTCAATAAATGAACAGGATAAGATAAAGGCAAAATGGAAATATTATGCTGAATTATTCAGAAAAGATGCAAAAGTGGAGAATTCTTTGATAACTAACTGCAGTTTTAAAATGGCTCATGGTTGACTGAACCTTCCATCCTTCTGAGGTCAGTAAAATGCGTACCCAGCTTGCTGGCGGGTGGGGGTCAATGCTGTAATTAAACTGTAAACCGCCCAGAGACTACTTGAATTGGTATGAGGCAGTATATAAGCAGAACACTTTTAAAATTGAAGTGAAAACTGCTCTCAAAACATTTGGAATAACTAAAAGCAACACTAATACAGATATCTCTACCTAAAATTATAACAATAAGTCAATGTTGAAAATCCCTTTCCACTTCTCACACGCTGGAGTCTGCAGTGAAGTGCTTTGAGCAGCATCCACTACCATACATAATACTCCCAAATGCCTCTTCACCTGATGCTTGGCTCCAGAACCATTCTGAGAGAATGTGAATGGCATCTACTGGTGTTACTGTTCTTTCGTTTGGTCTGTCCCTGCTGAACGCAATTTCTTCTTCCCATTTCAGGGTGAGTGGCAGCAGCCCTCAGAGAGCTATCAGGAGAAGTCACCAGTAGTCTTTATTTCCCCAAGGAGGGTCTGGGAACCAGAAAGCTTGCTCAGGGTTTTGTCAAACCTGGTGCAGCTGGCACTATTATAAAAAAAAAAAAATCTTCCCTGGGGATGCTTTTTTTGGGGGAAGCATAAGTAACTGCAGGTAGTAGTAGTAGACATGAAGCTTTCTTCCACAAAATCATTAAGTTAGTTAATTGCATTATGTCTGTGAGGATTCTCAGTCATCCAGGTGAGTTTATCTGGAAGTTGAGTCATGGAAACTGGATTTGTTTTCTTGAGAGAGCGAAACATTTCGCTGCTCATCCAAACAGCTTTGTCAGTCTGAGGAAAGCTAGTTGCGAGCCCTCCAGTTTATAGTTCACTTTGACCTCATGTCACCCTGGTCTGAAAAAGGCTCATAAGATGAACAATGGCCTATTAGGTGGACAGTAGTCTGAACTGACCATTAAGTGAACAATGGCCTAAGGTGCTGAAACCCATCGTAAAGTATGGGTCATTAGCTATGGCCTTGGTGGTGGAGGTGTGAGGTATTTTTTATTTGTATGGGGATTGTTGAAATCACAGCCTGATACATGGAAGATAGACTGTGTCTGTTGAAAGAGGGGTTTTAAATACTCACATGAATGGCTTCCCTGACCCTCTCTCTCTCACTAGTTGGACTCACGGACCACCACATGCACAATTCAGAGGAGTTTGTTTCTAAAGTCAGGGAGGTGACTTTAGACTCTTCACAGACATACTCTTTCTGGGTTGTTTTTGCTCCTCCCTGCTGGACTCAAGACGGAAGACAAAAGAAGGCACCAAGTGTTGTTTTTTTAAAAATTGTTTCATTTTTCATTTTGTTTCATTTTCCGTTTTTTAAACATGTGTATGGGTACTCTCTGTGAGTCTCTCTCTCTCTCTCTCTCTCTCTCTCTCTCTCTCTCTCTGTGTGTGTGTGTGTGTGTGTGTGTGTGTATGGTGCTTGTGCAACTTTTTTGTGTGGGGGTGGGTGGGTGTAGTGCAATTTTTCCCCTATCAGGTGGGGGAAAGGTGGGCTTTTAAATGTTTTCCCCCACCAAAGCCAGCACCGATCACCTGGCGTGCGGTGCTTGGGGGATTTAAAACGTTTAACAAGCCCAAGGCTTTTACATGTCACACCAGCTGATCAGGGCTCAAGTGGGGAGGTTTTTTCCTACCCTGAGGCTTGGGGGGTTTCAAAAGCCCTGGGCTTTTAAAACTTTTTCCCCTCCCCCAAGCTACGCGTGCCAGCTGATTAGAGCTTGGGTGAGGGGGACTTTTTATCTGTCATGCAGGACTTAGGGGGCAGTAAAAAGCACAGGGCTTTAAAAACTTTTTTCCCTTCCCCAAGCCCCGCACACCAGCTGATCGGGGCCCGGGTAGGAAAAAACCCTTTCCCCCTGCCCCAGTGCCGATCAGATGGCGCACAGGGGTTGAGGGTAAGTTTATAAAGTCCTGGGCCCTAGCTGATTGGCACTCGGGTGTGCCCGATTGGGTGGGGGAAACTGTGGGCTTTAAAAAAAATTTCCCGCCCCAGTGCTGATCAGCTGATGTATGGAGCTTCGGGCATGGAAAAAAGTGTAAAAAGCCTGCGGTTTCCCCATGCCCAATCGGTTTCCTACAAGAATGCATTGCTTCAATGCAGTCCTATATGAAAATGAAAAATGAAACAAAACAAATTGAAATTTTCTGTCTTGTTTCATTTTGTTTTACTTTGATGGGTAATTTTGTTTTTTGTTTTGTTAGGGAATGAAATGAAAAACAAAAAATGAAATAAAAATTGTTTTGTGCCCATCTCTAACCAGTATGTATAAAATAATGAATTGTAAGAAATATCCCTGAAAGAAATCAAAATTCTTACATCAGTTAGAAAACTGTACAGGCATAAATAAAATTCTCTGCATTCATTTATTGATAGCCTTTATTTTATTTATTTTATTTATTTATTTATTAGCAAGATTTTTTAGCCGCCCCACTACCAAGAGGTCTCTGGGCGGCATACAACAAATATTAAAAATTATAAAACAATAAAATTATTAAACTATAAAATACAATACAATTAAAACAACATACAGTACCAATTATAAATTATACAACTCTGCTGCTCATGTGTCCAACTGAGTAATCTACTTTAAATGCTGGCCAAACAGGAAGGTCTTTGCCTGGCGCCGAAAAGCCAAAAGTGTTGGCGCCAGGCGGATCTCCGTAAGGAGGGCATTCCAGAGTTGGGGGGCAACCGCCAAGAAGGCCCTGCTTCGACATGCCACCCCCCTTATCTCTTTGAGGGATGGCACCTTCAGCAGGGCCTCCTGGCCTGATCTTAAAGTACAGTCAGGCTCATATTTTGAAATAAAAAGTTATCTGCTAATCTTGCAATGTTTCTTCAAGCCATATAACTTAGAACTAAAATAAAGCAACTTTTACAGAAACCTTTCCCCCAAAAGTCTCATGGTATACATATTATGAGAGATGGCTGTTGTGGGAGATAGATGTGGTGGAAATCTGAGTTAGACAGAAGCAAATTCAAGTTGAAATTAATATAAAGTGGAGTGTGGAACTCAAGGTTGGGAATGGCTTGCAAACAGTAGATACAGCAAGCAGTTTCTGTAAGCATTTAACTGTGAATTAACCTAACCAACAACAGAGAGATGTAAAATTATAGAGCTTAAGAATTATTATCAGAGCAAAATTAATAGGGGGATAAGGAAAAACAGCCTTGGGAGAACAGCCTTCAGAGGAGTCCAGGGAGATAAGATCTTCTTGAGTAAAACAGAAAAAGGAAGAAAAGAATTAAAGTAATGGCATATAAGGAGCAAGGGGGAGGGATGTGAAGCAATAGCAGGGCTTCCCAACATTCTTGGCTGGAACTATGGAAAATGGATAATAAAGAAAGAATATATTTTGCTTGAGTGCAGAACATAATCTTCTGCCAACTTTGCTTCGCTCATGGGGTGGGAGATAGTTGCAGTTTGTGTGCAGACATACACCATGCAGCACATTCTTCAAATTGCAGCATGGCGCCAAGCCAAAAGATTCGGCATCAGAATAAATATAGAGTGCGGAATGGTACTGTCAGGTAGCCTTCATTACTGTAGCCTCCATTATATTCTTACTGAAATGTACTACTGGAAACTCCCCAGAACTAGAGCACAACACATTTAGAAATAAAAGTTTGCTCCCAAATAAACCATTTAGCCATGAATTGCCATCTGTCATTCACTTAATTTTTAATAGAAAAGTGACTTTACATTGTTGCCAACAAATTGCATTGCAAAACTTTATTCTAGTTGTCCTCCCATCCCTTTTTACACTGTATTGCAATATATTAAAATTAAAAATGCAATTATAGCACCAGCAAAGTTGAAAAATGCTATTGGAGCTTTTTGGACTACTGCACTTTTAATTTGAAAATTCCCTCTTGCCGTTTCTGTCTTTTATTGGTTCAAGCTAGGATGTTCTGCACAGCAGAACATCCTAGTGGCTAGGATGTCACTGATGAATCTCCATGAGCTGCACAAATGGTTCAATTGCTAGTTCTCCAATAGTTCAGATATCCAAAGCAGCTATTTACAAGTTAAAGAGTCTTTTCTCAGATAAGTAGGTGTTGTTCATTTGTCTTCTGTACAATAGCTTTATGAAAATAAAGTCAGCATAATTATGTAGCTTGCCTGCAAAGGACTGGAAGAAGATTGTATATAATTAATCACACTGTTTGACCATCTAACGTATTCTTGTAATAGGGTTAGCCATGTTACTCTGCCCAACAATCAATTTGTTCTTGTTTATTTTGACTTGCAGCAGGTTCCTGGGACTAAGACAGTGGTCTTTTGCATCACCTCGCCGTTTGGGAGATTCTAGATGGAATCTCACCATTTGGGAGATTCTAGATGGAACCTCCCCCCCCCATGCCTAGTATCTTAGCTGCTATCTGCTTCAAAGTTTGGGAAAGCTGTTTTTCTTCAGAAAATCATCCAGAACCTTTCAGCTAGCACGGCCAGTGAGATTCTGGAATATGGTTGTGGGATTCTGGGAACCTTAGAAGGTAATTTTCTACCACTCTGCTTTTAGAGCTGGCTATATGAAGAAAACTGCAAAGTGGGCCAAATATTGAAAGGGGAAGACTAAGATTTAGGGTGGTTGTTTTTAAATGCTGAAGTGGAGGTTGACTGGGGAAATGTCTAGTTTCCTAACATTAATGCTGTGCAGAACATCCATTCAAATGAACGGAATGTAAGAAGACTGTTTTGTATATACCTAGCCACAAAACCTCAGTAGATTTGAGCGATACACAATTCATGGTTATATAATCTCCAATTGAAGTGGTTAAGTCTAGTTCTTCATCTTAATGTAGCACAAAGAGCTGCACTCTCAGATAAATTAAAGTCAAATGATCCTCACAAAAAAAGCCTTCGTTTGTGGAGTTTCATATTGTTGCCATGCCGTTCCTTTGATCATTTATCTGGTAAGCTCAGCTAAGCCCACTTCCCTTCATTATGTCTCGACTCAGTGGTATGTAATGATATTACTTGCTCGATCCAAATTTCTTAATGAAATCTAAGCCTCACATTATATCCCTTTTTATCTCCTTCATTTCAATTTCCCCCCCAAAAAAGAAAGGATTGCCGTGTAAGACCTCCCGAAGCTTAGCAACCCCCTCCACTCCCTTTCCATTGCTGTCGCTTTCTGTGGCCAACTAGAATTAATATACCTGCAGTCTAGCTGTCAGGCTGAATCAGTTTTGAACAAAGACATGCTGGGATCTACCTGAGTCACACATGCGGTCTCCTGTCATCCTGCTGGCCTAGGTATGCACATCTGCTTGGCACACACTATTTGTTTCACTGGCTTGCTTTGACAGGCCACTGGGCTGGGATGGTCTTCAAGTCTAAGACAAAGCAAGCAGCCACAGCAGCATACAGATGAATTATTACTGTATTGTTACATACTGAATCTACCTATACCCATTTGTCATGCCTTCTGGTGCCAGTCCTATTTTCTGTTTATGCGAAATCTGCAAGTACTACTCTTGACAATCAAAATTTGACTTTCCCCCTCAGTATTGCCTCCTGCTCTGCCTTGGCATGCTTCTGTGATTTGTCCAAGCATATACTTATGAATGTAACTCTAGATAAGATCGTGGCCTTCTCTTGGAGCCTTTTCACACGACCCCTAAACTCCGTGGCAAATGGCTCCCAGCTCCAGAGCTTAAAATTGTTTCCCCACCAGCTCCGGAGTTTACAGAAAATTAAGTGCGACCACGCCCACCTAAGCGTGTCCCAGTGCACTTTTCAGGTACCTGCTCTCCAGGGCTGAAGAATTCCTGATGCGGATATAACTTAAGAGTGCTGGGCTCTCCTCTCTTCTGTTTGTTGTTTTTTTGCTCCCCTGCCCCTCTAAGAGCTACTTAAGAGAATGGAATGCTGTCGGGGCAAGAGCGAGACGGCAGAATGGAGGTGAGCCACGTTCTTTTCTTCCTTTTTTTTCTCCCTCCCCTCACGCAGCCAGCAGCCAGGAATGCGGAGGGGGTGGGAACACAGGAACAGCAACAAGCCCCCAAGTTCTCTGGTCCGAATTTAAGTGGCCAGCGGATCTTAGGGGTCGTGTGAAAAGGCTCTTTAACTCATACTCTCTAATTATGATGAAAAATTATCCTGGGAAATCCTAATGCCCTGAAGACACGGGGCTCCAAATTAAGAAGAAAGCATATCTTGTCTAAGATTGCTAGTACCATTTCATTTAGGAAGTCTGATTCATCTTCAGGGAGTACAGGATACATTCCTTCCCTAAGCTACCCAAGGCTTCTTTTTACTCTGATATTTCAACTTCCTTAAATTTTTACTTTGTCAATTCAGTGTGGTGCATTGTGACCAAAGGTTACATGAGTAGCATGTAAACCACACCAGGGTTACCCCCACTAGTTAGCAGAGACAGCCCAGTGGAGAGTGGATAATATGACTGTGGAGATCCTCAGTCATCCTGGTGAGTTTATCCAGGAGCTGAGTCATGGGAACTGGACTTCTTTTCTTGTGGGATTGAAACATTTCACTACTCATCCAAGCAGCTTCGACAGTTGCCCTGACTCAGCTCCCAGATAGAACAGTGGAGGATTGCTGCCAGCCTCCCCACCACTACATTGCTTACACAAACAGGCAACAGGCAAACATGTAGCCAACCCTACTGTGCCACAGAGGGAACCACCTCCCTCTACTGTAGAGTAAGTGGCAAGAGGAAGAAGAGAAAGAGGTGGTGATGATGGAAAAGAAGAACCCCTCGCCATCTCTGAATGTCACCAGAGCAGCCTGAAAAGACAACAGGGACAGAGGGAGGTGAACCAGCCACACTCCTCTCGGCAATTCCACAACCCAGGCTTGCGTGGAGGTGGCTATTTCAGTCAAACTGAACTCGGAGAGAGACTCAGAGCTATGGCAGTGTGGGCAGAGGTAGCAAAGAAACTATCCTGTGTCGTTTCTTTGGTGCTATGGATTCCATGGAAGAAGGTGTTGTTGAAATACCTTGCTCTGTGCAAACTTAGCTTCTGGAAGTGGTTTGCTGAGTCTCCCCTACTATCTTTTGGGACTGTTTTGGCAGGTGGCAAGGTAGTGGCCCCAGCAGCTTCTTTGGCTTTGTCATCCTTCTGACAGAAACAGCCAGCTCTAGAGAGCTTGACCAACCAATGTAATGACTTTTGTTGGACTCCTTGCTCCCCACTGCCACTGCCTTCTAAAGCCACTCCAGGCTTTAAAGGGTGCCATGTGGATTCCTCTCAGGAGACCGGGAAGTCTTTGGCTATTGTGGCTTTAACGCAGCATCTCTCCTGCACTGGCCTGCTCCTTGAAAGCTACATTTGGGAGATGTGTCACCGCTGGGATAACTGGTGTTGATAGATTTCCATCTGTAGGTCTTTTAAGAGCAGTCACAAGCTGCTGGAGTGAACAGCAACATCCTTGGAGGACTTCCTGTCTGCTGAGGAGGCTGTGCCACCCCCATATCTAAATGCACTGTGAAAAGTAGTCTTCTGGCAATGAAAATTGCACTGAAAATAGATGACTCCTGGTTTTTTACAGTGTGTAAAACCACTACATTTTTTAACAGTTCCTACAGAAGGTGTGCCATGGAAACATCTTGTTTTCATATCTATTGTTTCCTCCCAGGTATTTTGTGGAGTCAAAAGAGGAGTAGCTACGTCTTTTCTTTATTAAAACATATTTTAATTTCTGTTTGTTTTCTTCAGTGATTTGGCACCCTTTCCCTATTAAAATTATGGTATATCTCTGGCAATTTTACTGCAGGCCTTTGAGTTTTAAGCGAATTATTCTTTTCCTTGTGATTATTGGCTGCATGCAATCAATCTTGCTTTTAATACTTTACAGCAGCAAACAAAATATGCAAGCAATCTAATTACTTAATTGGGGTGTGTGCAAATATATGACAAGGTAAATAACCAGTTTGGCATTTATAGGACCATTTACCATCTCCGTGACTTTTATTATTAGAAAGTAGGTATATTGCCTAACATTTTAATTAGATTACTGTCTGCATCATTCCAAAAATAAGACTGTAAAATGGAAGAATCCTCTAGCCCCAGATTGCAAGCCAGTACTGCCTGCAGCATAACTTTGCCAATGGAAAATCAAGAGGCCGTCTCCTGAAAATGATTAATTTCAGTGAAGGTGTATCATCAGCATTTCTGAACCCATCTCCTTCCTCCGCGCACTCATGTTTTTTTTTAAAGCATGATTATATTGGAGATTGTGAGAGCCAGCATAATGTTGGAGGCAGAGTGTTGGTTTTGGACTCAAGAGACATGGGTTCGAATAGTCACTGGGCAGTGGCAACTGTGAACCACCCCTTGTATGTTTCACGCACCTTAAAACCCCTATTTAAGGGTCACAGTAACCCTGAAGTACCTAATAAGAAAGAACAATACTTTGGAAATATCCACACACATATTCTCCTGTAACTTTTAAAATATGTTCAAACCACTAGACAAAACCTAGTGTTGGATAGTGTTTGTATGGTCTACTACAACTTTTTATTTATTTATAAAAGAACATCTAAAACAGCAAAATAATGTAAGAATAAAAAATAACAAAACAACAGTACAGGTATACAAAAATATAACAATATACAGACATAAACCCAGTGCAACCCACCCCCCTCGGGACTTAAACAAGATTACAACTTCGTCGTATTGACCAGCCCGTTTCTCTCCAGAAGTACATTGAGTCCTCTCCAGGTGTATACCCCTTGCCTTTTTGAAGTACATATACCAATAATTTATCCCATATTCCATTAAAATCATTAGATTTGCTCAGCCCTTTCCTAATTTTAATTTCACAGGTCAATTTATCATTAATAGCTAAATTCCATAACTCCTTATACCATTCTTCCATTACTAATTGATTATTAGATTTCCAATATTTGGCAAACATCAGCCTTGCGGTCGTAACCATTATAATTACCAATTCACCCTCCTCTTTCTTCAGTTGAATATCTGCAACTATGTTTAACAGTGCCAGCTGGGGGGACATTGGAATCTTTTTCCCTAGTATTTCTTGCATTTCATTAAAAACCAAATTCCATTCCAATTTCCTTTTCTCACATGTCCACCACATAAGTAAATATGTCCCTTTCTCTTTTTTACATCTCCAACAAATAGGAGATATTTCTTTATTTATTATATTTAACTTTGCGGGTGTTATATACCATCTCCAATATACTTTATAACAATTTTCTTTAACTCTCACTGACATATTTTTCACTATTCTTTTCTTCCACAATTTCCCCCAATCTTCCTTTTTTATCTCTTTGTTAATGTCTTCTTGCCAAATCTCTCTTCTCTTATTATTTTCTTCATTATCTTCCTGAATTAATATTTTATATATCTCACTCACAATTCCTTTCCTCTGTTCTTTATTTTCAATCTCATTTCTTCTATCTATAATTTCTTCAAATCTGGTCAATTTTCTACACTCTCCTACTTTAGTTATCCATTCTTTAGTCCATTTTTCCAGTTGTATAATGTTCAGCCAGGAAATATTTCCTCCCAATATCTCCTTTATGCTTTGTCTAATCTGCATTTGCTTTAACCACTCCCACAAGTATATAACTTTTTTTATCATGCAATAGCATGTTTAACTTCCCTTTTAAATTTTCTGGGAAATCCTTAATTTCTGTTATTCATATCAAGGGTGAAACCAGTGGGCTTAAAATCTCCCTAAAATTCCTCCAACATTCCATAGCATTTTTCAAGAATGGAATACTTATCTTTTTCACCTGAACTTTAACATCCTCCTTCAAAAAAGAAGTCCAGTAGCCATGACTCAACTCCCAGTTAAACACACCTGGATGACTGAGAATCTTCACAGTCCTTAAAACAATATTCTCTTTTGATTTAATTTCTAAGTCTCTCCAAATTAGGTTATCATTCCCTATTATTAAATCTGGAATATGTCTTAATTGATTGGTTATGTAGTATAGTTTAATGTTAGGTAACCCTAAACCACCTTCTTTTTGAGGTATATACCATAACCTCTTACTACAACTTAAGAACTGTAAAGGTAATCACATAGATCAACCATTGTCGCTTGGGGGCATATGGCCTCCTGGGAGGCTCTGGAATATTTGAAGGTGGTGGGGGGGCACAGACTGAAACTTTTCCTACTCTTTTTCTCTCTTCATCTCTGCGTTGTATACTTGTTTGGTAGGGGGCTGAAAAGAGCTCCTAAAAGCCCCCCCCCAAAAAAAAGATTGAGAATGACTGAGATAGAGGAAGACTTCAAAAATGTCTAGCTCTTCTAACCTACAATATGTTTCTAATCTATATGAATTCACTGTAGAAGGTTTCAGAAGCACAGCAAAGTGTCTAAAGAAGTCCTGAAGTCCAGGTGAAATATTTTCACAAGAGATAAAGTGTTAGGAGTCAAGAAAGTTGTCTCCTTAGTAACCTTGTGTGTCAAATAAACAATGTCTGTTTAATGCTGTTTTTTTTTTCTGAAGGCAGTTTTTACAAAAAATTCATTCTGTTATAAACCCTTCATTGTTGGCATCAGCTTTGTTTTGTTTTGTTTTTGCAGTAATCTGCAGATATTAATTATCTGCAGATTTTATGACCCTAACATTTGATTGTACTATTTGCAAATGCAGATAAGATGCCATCTTCCTTTCCATTCCATTATTGTAGAACATAAATCCATCTTGAAATTTTAACTGATTTTATTTCTCTCTCTCTCTCTCTCTCTCACACACACACACACACACACACACACACACACAAATCATCAGTTTATGAATCTCTCAAAACCTAGCAGCAACACATGTTTTACTATGTTTTTAAAGAAATATTACTCCCACCCTGTGTGCTTCCTAGGCCTACATTCCCTCTTTTTTATGGGATCTATGGTAGATTGGCGGTTTGGATTTTAAGAGCATGTGTTTTTTGTAAACCATTTGTAAACTGGAATACTTTTTAAAGCTTTGTGGAAAAACATTTGGTACATAGTCATCTAAACAGCAAGGGCAACTTTCATTCAGCCACTTTTTCATATTTGTTCTGATTCATCTCTATGGAGTGAAACATGTTTTACTTGCCTTTTTCCACGGGTAGGTATTTTTATTTCAAGGAACACCGTTTAATTTTTGTACAGAAAAAATATTAATGTAGAAATTAAAACTGGAGAAGTTGTTGTGGACATCTTTGTGGGAGAAAATTTATCAACGCCTTAGTACATTGTGGTGCTTGTAGTCACTATGTTGGGAGGGGGGAACTGCACAACTTGAACAATAACATTTTTTTTTTTGCTGCTTTAATGTTTCAGATATCTTGGGCTGGAATCCCATAGAAATTCTTATGCATTCTTGCTTAGACATATGAGTGTAAGGAAAGTTTGTAGCAAATGTCTTATTGATGTACGGTACTAGAGTCACCCCCCACCACATCGCGCTTCATATATTGTGGTCCCGGTATATCACAGATTTACCAGGACTGCAAGTGCAAGCAGGCAGCAGGGCAGCGGGCAGGCTGTGCTGTGCTCGAGGCAAGCCCCAGAGGCCCAGTGAAGGCCTACCACATGGCCTGGAAGTCACTTCCAGTCCACCAGAAGCCACTTCTGGGCCCTGTGCAGGCTCCAGAGGCCCAGTAAAGATCCTGGAAGTCACCTCTGGTCCACCAGAAGTCACTTTCAATTTGCCAGAGGCCACTTCCAGTTTACCAAAAGCCTGGGAAGACCGCTGAAGGCCCATTCTGGGCAGCACCAGGCCTGGGGTAAGTACAGGAGGCTCCACACAGGTCTGCCTGTCCCAGCCCAACCCACAGATAAAGGCGTCCACATATCTTGAATTTTCCTTTATCATTGGAGAGTCAGGAATCTTAACTCCTGAGATAAACAGGGGAGTAGTGTAATAACTTTGGTTGCGGCTGAACTCCAAAGCAAAAGGAGTATTATTGCCCAAGGTCTTTTCTTATTTATTACGTTTGCTATGGTATATTTGGAAACTATTTAGTTAAATATATTGGTCAAATTATAGTTACATCATGTATTAGCAGCAGCTCTGGAACGATCTATTATTTCTCCATACATAAAGAGTTACTTCTAGCCTGAATACTGAAACATGCTCTAACTTAGCCATCCCCTAAAGATGATTCAGTAGCTTCAACTGGTTCAAGATGGCTGAAATCTTGTTGCCCATTGTCATAAGTTGCAACTGACATAGGCCTATAGCAGGGATGGCGAAACTTTTTAGCACCAAGTGCCCAAACTTGATGATGGGGACAGTGGCGGCAGCGGCGGGGGAGCGGGATCGGTGGCAGTGGGGATGGGGTGAAGGCAGCAAGGGTGATGGGGTCATGGTAATTGGCGGTGGTGGTGGGAGGGGCAGGGATGGTGGCAGTGGGGGGTCAGCGGCGGCGGTGGCAGGAGCGGCAAGGGTGATGGCGATGGGGATGGCAGTGGTGGGGGATCGGGATTGGCGGCAGTGGGGGGCAAGGGTGGGGCAAGGGCGGCAGGGTCGGCAGGGTCAGGGTCATCGATGGCAGCAGGGGAGGGCAGGGATGGTGGAGGTGGGGTTGGCGACGGCAGCAGGGGCGGCAAGGATGATGGCGATGGTGATGGGAGGGTCGGGATTGGTGGCAGAGGGGGGCAGGGGTGGGGGCGAGGGTGAGGGCAGCAAGGGTGACGGGGCGGCAGAATCAGGCTCATCGGCATTGGCGGTGGCGGTGGGAGGGGCAGGGATGGCGTCAGTGATGGTGGCTGGGGTGGCAGAGGTGGGGTTGGCGGCGGCAGGGGGCCAGGGGCGATGGTGGCAATGGTGATGGCGATGGCGATGGCGACGGCAGGGTTGGCCTGGCACCCAACATGCTCCCTGCCCCCCCCCCACTTCCCACTCCACAAATTCCTCGTGGCTGGTCCAGCGGAGGGGGAAGTGGGGGGACAGGGAGCATGTCGTGTGCCAGGCAACAGCTCTTTGTGTGCCACCTTTGGCACACATGCCATAGATTCACCATCCTTGGCTTATAGAATTCAGGAGGACTTTATGAGTTAGCTTCTCCATAAATTTCACTCATTCAACGGATCTGCTCTGGTTGTGACATACAGTACTAAGCAACAGGATTTTAGCCAGTATGATTTCCATCTATTTGACTAGCATTACTAACAAATTTCTTAGTTCTGCATCCTTAAGGAAAGCTTTTTCTCTTACCATTTTCCCAGGGTTCCAGGACAGCCTATATAGTAACTCCTTTGAGGTCTCCCCTCTCATGAGATAAGGTTGTCGTACATTAGGAGCAGGACCTTTGGCTTCATTTCTGGGAACAGATTAAGACATATTCAACTGCACATTTAAAAAGTATTTAAGATAGCATTGCTACTGCTTTTGTTCTACAGTTTATATTCATTTGATTAATGTTATAGCTTGACATTGTTTTAATTGGAATTACTGTGCACTTTGTATTTACAGCTTGTGTGTTATCTAGGGAGCATTAGCTGAAAGTTGGTTTATAAATATTGTTACAATACATAAATAATATTTTGGGCCCGGAGAGGCTCTTCTGTGAACTAAGGACCTCCTTGAACCAATGCTTCCTTTGGCAAAGGGGAAGCATCTATTTTCCCCACTACCCTGCAAGTCTCAGGGTAACCTCCCGTCCTGTTTCCCAGTATTCCAGACAGTTTCTGGGAGCACAAAAGGGGAAGGGAGAATTGGAGAAAGCTACCTTTCTCATTTGCAAACACAAATTCTCCTGCAGCCAGAATTCTTAAGGGTCAAAACCAATTATTTTCCTAATTCATTCGATAACTGAGAACTCATATCATGGTTGGTAGATGGGAAGATTGATAGTGGTGTCTGCTGCCTCATAAATCACTGTATTGTTTTTTGAATGGACAGTGAAATAGGCCAAGTACCTGCGGCCTTCACTGTTGTTTGCTTGTTTGTTTGTTTGTTTGCTTGCTTGTTTATTATTGGACTTACATACCACGCCATCTATCAAAAAGGCCATTCTGGGCGGTGTTACTTCACGGGGAGGAGCTTGAAAGAAAAGAACTGAAGAAGGTGGTAATTCTTACTGAGGCCTTGATTACTCAAAGACTTGCATGCTTCTCTGCCATGGTCTCTTCAGTACTTCCTGCACAGTGATGTGGAGAAACAAAAAAGTTTAAAAATTGGTGGAACTGTTTGGAGGGGAAACGTTATATCATTTGTGGTTATTTGTGACAGTGCAAATGACTGGGTGATATTCTAGATCAGTGATGGCGAAACTTTTAGAGACCGAGTGCCCAAACTGCGATTCAAAACCCACTGATTTTTCACATCGTGCCAATACAGCAAATTAACCTGAATCCAGGGGGCTGTGAAGGGGCGATGTCGGGTGCCCACAGAAAGGGCTCCGAGTGCCATCTTTGGCACCCCTGCCATAGTTTCGCCGATACTGATCTTTTACTTATTTTTGTGTTTTTAACATTGTTAGCCGCCCAGAGTTCCCGCCAGGGAAGATGGGCGGTATATAAGCCTTTAAATAAATAGATAAATAAATAATAACACTGCTCTAGATGCAACAGGAGATTCTTGTGCAGGACCTATATAGGAAGGACCTCTACTATGGTGCATCATATTACATAAAATTAGAAGCACTCATATGAGGCAGGTATTTTTGCATTGATGTAAAGGTTTGCATGATGGGTGAAATGCTTTGTGATGCTATTCATAATTCTGTCTCTGTCCCTCAAGCCATTCCACATTTCTGTCAAGAATACTGAAAAGTTTTGATATTAGGTCTCAATAGTATGATTGTACCAGCATACCATATCACAGCTTATTTTATTATATAATTGTGGTATCTCTGACAGCTACTCCATGTTAATCCCAAATTGCAGCTGCTTTTACTGAACTGTTGTCTTAGCATGGCTGGCAGCAACCCAAAAGGACTGTGCTTAAAGGATAAAAAAATAACAAGCTGTCCTTTCAGGCTGTGAAATAAATAGGTACGGTAAACCCCCACCTATTGCAGGGGTTAGGGACCCGACGCAACCCGCAATAATTGAAAATCCGCAATATGTGAATGCTGGGTCAGGTCGGGACTTGGGGGGCTCTCTGGGGGCTCTTGTACTTACCCCAGGCTGGTGATGCCCCAAATGGGCCTGCAAGGGGCTTTCCAGTCCCCCAGAGCCCCCCAAAGTGCCTTCTAGTGATCTGGAGTTCATTTCTGGTTTACTGCAAGTCTCTTCTGGTTTGCGGGGAAGCACTTTGAGGGCCTCCGATGGGCCTAGGAAGGCCTTTCCTCCTTACCCCGGGGGGGGTGCTTTTTTCATATACTGCGGACCTGCTATATACCAGGACTGCAGTATATGAACCACGAAAGGGTGGAGGGACAACTGTATATCCTTTAAAAATACTTTCTAACCAGTGACCTTTTGAGCTGAGGGTAGGGACTCATACATTATTTCTTAAAAAATAAAAAATTCTATACATAACACAAGGTGCCAAGGAAAAGATTCTGGTAATAATTATGCCATTGTGATGAGTGTGCTTTTACACATTGTCCTCCTTCAGTTCCTTAATTCATTGAGAGTGGGAGTGGGAGCAGCATTGTGGCAAAGGTTCTGCTCCAACGTACAGTTATGAAATTGAATTACAGAATTGAACTGACATACATGCTCCTCTGACATTCAATTGAATATTTGTGGATCATAGACGGAGTTTGCTGCTATAGTGTGGCTCAACATTTGTCACTCGCACCTATGAGCCTTGCACCTATGCAGAATCCCTTCTGGACTGTTATATTGGTAGACTTTTTTAGGCATCCTGCCCACTTGCATATGGCATAGAGGAAGGTACATCCTAGTGCCTCTCTTCCATTTCTTCTTTGCCACCACAAAAGAAGCAACACTTTGGTTGTTCTGCTTCTCAGTTTGATGAGTAAATTAACCAATCTCTTTAATGAATGGTTCATAAATAAATAAAAATAAATAAATAAAAGTTTGTGTTTGTACTTTGTTTTTGTCATCCCTTTTCCTATATAAATACATTTAAAAATATCCTTCGTTGTCTATTTCCTGCCATCTTTGTCATCTTCTCCCATATTTCAGCTTCTTTGCTTCTTTATTGTTCCTGTTCCACGGTCTTTAATGCACCTCTTCCTTAAAAAGAATTGCACATACTGATGGACATTAGGAGTGGGTTTTCAGTCTAGATGTAGGTTACCGGGCCCATTCTTTTTATATTTATTGGAGTTTTATCAGTCGTTGCACACCACCAGGATCCTTCCCCACCAAATGTGCTCCAATCTGGGTAGGAGCTCTTCTGGGCTGTCCATGCCACCACCTGAACTTGGGCCACAACCTACGACCAGCATGGTGAGAATCCCTGTCCTGCTTCCTTGCTGGAAAGGTCATCTGCCAGCCCAGGTGGGGATCGGCCAGTCAAGTTCTTGCCCAGACTGGAGTGACACCAGGGAAGAAGGATTTGTGATGACTGGTAAATGGCCTAGCTAACCTGAGGGAGAAGGGTGGTGGATCTGGAGTGCCATGTGGTGCACTTCTTATGAAGCAGTTCATGGGCTTTGTGCCCACGTGTTCTCAGTACAGTTGCCCCCGCCCTTTCGCAGTTCATACACTGCAGTCCCGGTATATCATGGAACCACAGTACCTCTCGGAGCGTATCTCCCAGAGGTCAACTGGGGTCATGCCCACGAGAATGGCACAGGTGCGCTCACTTAGGGTGGCCACACCCAGGGAGGTGCGGAAATCACATGTAACCGCGCCTTCTCTGTGGTGGGCCCCTCACTGTGGAATCATCTCCCTAGTGAGCTGTGCCTAGCACAGTCCCTGCCTGCCTTTAAAAAAGCCCTGAAAACCCATCTTTTCAAAGAGGGATATGGCAACCTTTTTATTTTATTTTATTTTATTTTATTTTATTTTTCTCCCCCTTTTTTTGCAGCCTGCACCATCTTTTGCGGAGGGTCTTGTCCCTCCTTACTTTATTACTATTTTTTTGCCCTTTTGTATTTCTGTTGCCTTGCCTTAATTGTAAACCGCCCAGAGTTCCATTCGGAAGATGGGCGGTCTAGAAATATAACAAATAACAAATAAATAATAAATAATATGAAAAAAGGCCCCTGGGATAAGCTGGAGAGGCCTGTATCAGGCTTCCTGTACTTACTGCAGGCTTGGTGCTGCCCCAAATGGGCCTCCGACGGCCTTCCTGGGCCTGTCCGAGGCCCCAAAAGTGCTTTTCGCTGAATCGGAAGTTACTTCCAGAAAACAGAAATGCTTTTTGGCGAACCAGGTGTGACTTTCCGGTCACTTCCGGTTCACCGAAAGGCATTTTTTCAGGCCTCCAACACACCTAGAAAGGCCCCCGGAGGCCCCAAAAGTTTCTAGCAATCTGGAGGTCATTTCCAGTTTGGTGAGAAGCACTTCTGGGGCCTCCGATGGGCCCGGGAAGGCCGTTGGAGGCCCGTTTGGGGCAGCACGAGATCTGGTGTAAATAAAAGAGGCGCCAGATAGGCCCCCCAGTCCCAACCTGATCCTGCATCCACATATCACAGATTTTCAATTATCATGGGTCGGGTCAGGTCCCTAACCCCCATGAGGCGAGGGGTTACTGTATACATGGGAGACAAAGCTCCTTACAGAACACTAGAATGTTCCAAAACTATACCTGTACAAGTGCAATAATCGTACCTGTGAATTCACAGATAACCATTCAAAGAACCACAGTTGCAGGCAACCAAGCTGTCCATGATTCAGCCTTCATGCACATTAATTCTTCTCGAATGGAATGTCTTTAAAATTTTCTCCTACATCAAATAGGAAAGAACAGGTCATGTAGTTTCACAGGAGAAGTAGGCTACAGATGTAGTCTGGTTAGATTTTCATGACTGGAGAAGCCTCGTGGCACAGCGGTTAAATGCCTGTACTGCAGGTAAAACTGTACTCATGACCCCCCATGCCGGCTCATGGTTGATTCAGCCTTCCATCCTTCCGAGGTCAGTAAATTGAGTACCCAGCTTTCGGGGGGGGGCAATGTGTCACCTGCATAATTAAACTGTAAACTGTCCAGAGACTACTTGAAGTGGTATGGAACGGTATATAAGCAGAACACTTTGCTTTTTGCTTTGCTTTTCTCCTGAATGAAGTTATGTATGGGTGGTAGATATGATCCCACAGGGAGTTCTAAGTCAGATATCAAGCTGTTTACTGTGGAACATTTTCTCTGCATGATCTGACTGTACAATAAAACAACCCAAGACGCTCTACAACTATAAGATTTGCAGAGATTGAAGCACCCAGGAGAAGGAGGGGGGGGCAATCTCCCTTAATCAACAGCAGCCAAAGGCTGCTCTCCGCAGCCCCACCAGACAGCTGATTTCGATAGATCCGACCTGTCAAAATCAGCTCTCTGGCAGGCGCTGTGGAGAGCAGTCTTTGGCTGCTATTGATTGAGGGAGGTTGGGACAGCCTTCCAACGAGAATGCACTGAAAACCAATCAATCTTTTGCCTTTTTTCCAACCTCCAGAACAGATTTATTGATTTTCAAAGCATTCCTATGGGAAACAGCAATTCGACTTTCAAAAAAATTGACTTTCGACAATACATTCAGAAGGGATACCACTGTACCTTGAAAGTTTGAAAACCAGATGTTTCAAAATATAATTTTGGTATTGATAATTGTGCTGTGATGCCATGGAACAGGAAGGCAGAAAATTTCTTTTGCTTTTTCAGACCTTGATGGAGGCAAACTTTCTAAACACTGTGTACTGTGTTTAAGGGTATGTGCAACACCTGTATGTAATGTCCACAAATCATCTGTTTTATTTAGTAATCATCAGGGTTGTGCAGGCGTTCTCCCAGTGATCTTGAAATGTAGTTTCCCTCTGATGCCGTAGTATCAGTCTGCTTGTGTCAGTATTCTGAAAGAAGTCATTGCCTCAAAATTGGTCCTGGTCTGAATTTGTTAATTTATTTTGAAAATAAAATTATTTTTTGTCTGTTTGCATCTGTGATTTTTATCATTTACATTTTCAAAATATATTGTTTCTTTAAAGGTAGCTAAAATGTATATGATTATATGATTGGATAGTTTCCAACATCACATAGTATTATTCTTGATAAAAGCTCTTAAATAACTCATGAGAGCATTTATCTTAGTTTTATCATACACATTTACAATTCTTTTATCTAACATTCTTATCTTTGCACTGAAGGCAGCCAGAGTATATCCAAGGGAGATTGAAACAAGACCTCCTTATCTCTAGAGAATAATTAGCCAATATAACTTTCACATAAACTGTTTTTTTCTCTTTTACAAATGTGTAGGAGGATGAATTACAGGCAGAATTCAATAAATAAGTAAAACAGCATATGTTGGCTCAGCATATCCCTAACAGAGGCTATTCACATAAGCCATTGTATGAAGCTGATGGATCTTATTGCTTGATATGACAGTCTAAAACATTTGTTAGTTGACTTTAATGGGATATCATGAAGTTTTGTTTCAGAGAAGCTAAGGAGGGCCTTTTGTCTGCCTTAGGCAAGCTGCACAATCCTAGGGCACCCCCAGAAGAAGGGAATGGTAAATGACTCTGAATGCCTAGAAAACTCTGGGAAGAATCAGCATAAATCAGAACTGACTTAATTAGAATTAAGGACTGTCTCAAATTTTTGCATAGCATATTCCCACAGTAAAGCCATCCAGAAATAGTTGTCTGACCAAAAGGTTGAACAAAAATGTTTTACTCCCTAAGACAGAGCAAACATCACACCTTGCCTTCTAAGACAATGTGTATAGCATGCAAAATCATGCAGATTATTTTGACAGATGAGCTAGAGAATTCCTCAAGCACCTCTTATCTATATGCAACCAATATCAATTAAATATCTAAGAATTTACTGCTATAGCAAGTCAATCAAAATCTGCTGTCAAGTAACCTTCCCCCCCTCCGCTGCCGCCTAATCCTAATGGTAGGGTAGGCTCTATCTGACTGTTTATTAATCTCACAGTAATAAATGTTAATTACTTCTAGATTTGAGAATTTTATTTATTTATAGTGTTTTATTTATGAAACTCCTTGAAGATTTATAAAAGAAAGGTGGGTAGCTGTATTCTGCATAAATTAATCAATAAATGATATAACTCATCATTGAAAGGTAACAATCATGGCTGTTACATAGATATTTTCTCCTTGGTAGAAGGCTTGCATGTCATGTTTACTGTAATTCACACAGATACGCTAATGAGTGATATGCCACAGGGTAATAGAGTTTCTTACAAAAAAAGGTAAAAATGCATTATTTCCTATTCCCTTATATGTAGATTGTGTGTGTGTGTGTGTGTGTGTGTGTGTGAATGTGATTAGAAAATGGTAGCAGTTGGAGCTAAAAGGAGAAAAAGATACATATGTACCCAATATGTATGTCAAGAACTGTGGAGTTTTTCATTGTATTAGAGGTGGAGAATCAATGTCCTTTCTAATGTTGTTGGACAGCAGTGGTTGAGAATGACCTCTGGAAATGACACCACCCACAGTAATAGGTGTCACCAGAAGGCCTATACGGTAGTAGACTTCCTAGTATTTACTTTTTTGTTGTTTGTTTCTAGAAAACACCAGAATTATTTAACATACAAACCAAACCTTCTAAAATTAAAAAGTACTGTGCAGTGTAAGCACTGTGTACTCTCACAACTGAAAACTTTATGTTTAGCTGCGGTAGCACCTAATTACAAAGCTGGGTACTATTTTCACTTAGGGTGAAAACAGAAGATATTAGAGAAGAAATAAGAACCTGATATATACAAATCACAACACAATGAGAAGGACATAACAGATTTGCTTGCCTCTAAAATTTCTTGTTAGAGAATTGAAACCTCTTCACTCCAGGTGAGCAACAAAGGCCAGGATTCAGTAGAGAACATGATGCTTCCACTAGAAATGATGGTGCCATCTCCCTTCTGGAGCCCCACTTCTAAAACCTGGTCCAGAAAGCTGAGAAACTATCTAAGCCAGGGCCAAAGCAGGAAGGGAAGGCCACAATTTTGCCAGTGTTGGATGTTATTGTTGGATTGTGGCCAAAGACCAATTTACAAAATCCAGCTTGATTACCATTCTAAAGAGCAAAAAGCTTGACTGTGGTATACACAGAAAGAACTATAAAGGCCAAAATCGGATGAGTTACACCCTCTGGCAAATCTTGTTGGCAAAGTGTTGCAAATGATTAAATTAGAGTGGGCAGTCTGTGTTGTGCACCGAACCACATGAGTCAGCATGCAAGAGCAAATGCCTATGCTAACAGCTTACCTTTCAGTAGTTTGCCCATGAGATCTGCAGTCATTGCATTACACCAATGTAAAAATTCAGCTTTTGGCCAAAGACATTTTAATTTCGATAGCATAGGGACAAATTATGCTATGTCCTATTCTAATACAGTAGCTCATACAGAGGATTCAGAGAAGGTATTTTTCTGTAGGGACAGTTTTTTTTTTTAAAAAAAGAATACTATAATGAGTGCAACTACAAGAATTAGTTACCGTTGGGGGCTAGAAAGCAGGTGTTGTGCCAACTTGTAAAATTTCTCTAGTAATAAAAATAGGTAAATAAAAATATTAGCATTGCATTTTTCTATTAAATGGCTTTCTCCATCCTTCCCTCAAGAAGCTTTGAACAGAATATACCACCTATATTCTTCCCACAGTATAAAACAAAGTCTGCAAAATAAGATAGGTATAATATGCTTACAAAGGGATAAAACAAGATATTGGTTCTTGGTTTTTCATGTTCTAATCAGATACTCCAGCCATGACTGTATAACAGACTGGCTTTCTCAAAGAAGGAAGTCTCAGGGAGTTGACCTTTTCAACTATATTTCATAGATATACAGCAACATTTTCCTCTTATAGGCTATAATGCAACATAATGTAACTATTTATTTAATTTTAATTAGATTTGCTATGCTCAAACCCAGAGCTTAAAAGTTATGTCTGCCGGCTACACCTTCCAGAATACTCCATCCTGCATGGTCAGCTGTAGTTGTAATTTTTAAAAAAATTAAAAATCTTTCCAAAGATCTCTGTAAATCTTATTGAAATTGGTGAAACCAAAGAATCAGTGGTGTTAAGATGATGCCTTGTCACCCAAAGACTATGGAAGAGCTTGCACATGCAGAGTAGAGCAAACATTGGCAATTTATAAGCCTAATGTTCAAACTGTTAACTCAAGAAAGATAACTGTCAAATAGGTGGGGTTGGTCTATAGCTTAGGTTCAGCATTGCGGGTTATATTTATTCCCCCATTTTTGTGTTATTGATTTTAATGGGCTGTATGAACTCACAAGTCCTACATCATTGTAAGCTGGGCAGATTTCTTTAGAACTACATGTACTTTTTTTCCCTTTTATAGAGTCAAAAGCCTGCTTATCTATTGTTTTCCTAGAACTTTAAAACAAAAAGAATATGACAAGGGCAAACATCCCCATTCTGTTCTAAACCCTAACATTAATCTTTGCTGTAGTTGTCAAACATGGTGTCAAAACATTAATATTAATGTCCTAGCTTGTAATATACTTATTTTCCAGTATTCATTCCAAAAATCATTTAAAACAATGTCTTTTCAGAATTGTTTCTTTGTATTATGTAAAGAATATTCTTAAAAATCTTGACTGTATTCATCCACTCCATACTGCATCTTTTTACATAGGTGTCTTTAAACAAATCCTGTAATTCTGCTGTCATTTTCTATTTCTATTTTCTCAGTAGAATCTTTTAAAAACGTTTTAAAAAATGTTTCTCAGGCATATAAGTTAGTAGCAAGGCAAAACTATAATATATTATGTTTCAGAGAAGTGGCTGTGTTAATTTAGTTCAGCATGTATGAAAAAAATAAAAACAGAACAGTTCTGGAACTTTACAAATTGTAAACAGAATATTAGTGTGAGCTTTTACAGATTACAGTCCATTGCGTCAGACACAATTAGACTGTACTCTTAAGAAAGGTCACAATCAAGTGGATCTATTAGTTTTTTACGCGCACAATTCTTGGTTTTCTGCTTGTTTGTTTTTTTTATATTAGTATATGAGCATAATGAGCATAGTACAAGGTTTAACAATAGAATGTCCCCTATATCAGGCCTGCCCAACAGGTAGACTGCGGGCTACTGGTAGCCCACGAAGGGTTCAAAAGTAGCCCACCGGCCATCAGTAAAAAAAAGTGAGGGGACAAGTTCTCCACCCCTCCCTCCCCCATCCCAAGGACCACCACTGCCCCAGCAAAGTTCTGGGTCTGCCAGCCCGCTCTCTCAGCCGAGCGGGGCAGTTCAAGGGCCATGGCACATTGAAATCTGTTCCCTTCAGAACAGATTAATTGGTTTTCAATGCATTCCTATGGGAAACTGCTGCTCTACTTACGAAAGTTTATACTTGTGAGCATGTGCTTGGAATGGATAAAATTCGTAAGTAGAGGTTTTAGTGTAGTAGTCCTCAGGCACTATGGGCCAGAAAAAGTAGACCCTGGCCTGTTCAAAGTTGAACAGCCCTGCCCTATATAATTGAAATAGGATGCAACAAACAGTTTTTGCATTCTCTTTAGTGTAAAAAGAGAAGCTGCTGATGAATTTTCATAAGAAGTGCAAATAACAGTGTCAAAAATACAACTCACCTCTCTATACTGAGCCAAAATAGACTGTAGACAAAATATTTAGAATACAGTAATGTCTGCATCAATAACTGTTTTATCATTCAGTGAAATATGCTTCAGATCACACTTTGAAATGCAGTAATCTGGTTCAGCCATGACACAAATACAAAAGGATGTAGCTTTATATAGGTTCATCTGCTCTCCTATGTTTTTTCTTCACATGTATGCGGAGATTAAAGCCTCTGCTTTTATATTATAACTACAGTTTTCTGTTACAGCTGGACTGTGATTTGTTTGAATTGCAAATAAACAATTTGCAGTTATTCATGGTTTGTTAATTATCCACTTTTTTGTTCTCAATGCATTTTATTTGCAATAGCCATGGCCTTAGCACAATAGATATAACATTTACAAAGATATAAAATCATATATTTAAAACCCAAATAATAAATACATATACATCCACTAAATACAGAAATAGTTTCAGATAGTTAGGGCTCCCCAACCTTGTCTGTCTGTCTATTCATGCTTTATGGAGAGCCTTTAGTAATCGTGCTCACAGAAACTGCTACCCTATGTACAGCTGACAAGAATAACACTGAAATTGCAAAGAAGAACTATTTTAGATTTTTGTATAGAAAGGATTGACTAGTAAATAGTCTTAGCTGTGGATGGCAGTAATTTGTAACTTGTACAAATTTGTTAAACTGAGAGCATCATTTTATTAACCATCGAAGAGGCATTTTACAAAGCAGAAAAGGTTCCGCACTCTTTTGTGTTTCCATCATTATTCAGTTCAAGAGCACATGCTCTTAATAAAGACATGCTGAATAGGAAAGAGCAGTCTGATTTAGCTTACAATAATGAATTCACTGAAAGAAAAGAAATCATATTTTTAGAAGAACTATAATCTGTGGAGAACTTGAGATGTCTTCCTATTCTTTTAATTAAACAAGAGAAATGAGAATTGTGGGCATTCGTACTTTTTTCTTCACTTTGGGGCATTTATATTAAAATTACAGTGGTTTTTAAGGTAACCATTATTGTGTTTGCAAGTGTCTATAATGGAATTCTGAGTAATTTTTATGTATTTATTTGACTTATTTGATTTATATACGGCAGTCATCTAGCAGAAAACTACTCTGGGCAGTTATTTTAGATAGTTCAGGTCTAGAATTATACCTTGGTGTGTACCGCAAAATGCATCTTATTTCATTTTCTATCTAATAATACAAAATACTTACATTAAAATGGTTTTGATTGGCTCCACTACTGAACTAAAAGTGTTTCTGGTGTAAGTTTAAAATAATAGTATATAGTGTCTGTAAATGACCAACATTGGAAGCCACCAGTCAGTACAGTGTGTGTTGATATGTTTATGAAACTCTGTAGTTGTTGCTTAGTCAGGGTGATGTGGTGGATAGCGTGATAGAATTGGAGCAAGGTGAACTGGGCTTAAATCCCTGCTTGGCCTGGGAAACTCACTGGGTGTTTGGTACCAATAAAGCCACACTCCTTAGGCAGTTACTTCATGTCCATTTTGTCTCTGTTAGTGCTGCGCTTAGGAGCGGTACAAAAAAGTTACCTCACATCCGTCACACAACTACTGAAATTTGTCTCGACCACGCCCCCAGAATGGATGCTAAGTGCGACAATACTGTACCTGGTGCTGGGGTAGGGTTTTCCCTTGTCACTCTTTGTCCCCGCTTTCTGTTCCGAGACAAGACACCATGTAGTAACGACTGTCACGCAACAAAACATTCCTTTCTCTCAGAAAACTGTTTCCGGGTTGTTGTTGTTGTTTACTTTTCAGAAGTGAAATATCAAAAGAGAATTTTAAGTCCCCCCGCCCCCCAAAAGGGAAAAGGAAGCTAGACAAAGCCAGTGTTTGTCACGGTACAAGACCGTGAGGTAACACTTGTCATGAGACAAGTTATTATGACCATGGGAACACTGAAACAGGGACAAAACCACGTAATTGCGACCAACGCTGTCATGGTACAAAACTAGTTGTGGAACAAAGAAGGACGTGAAGTAACCGCCTTAAATATCTTACCTTATCTTGAAGAAACCCTGTTGTGGTTGGATGGGACTTAATGGCAACATAACAATGATTGTGGTTGTTTTTATTCTGAACTATTTTAAATCAGGATATGTATTCAACTCATAGAAACGAGCTAGCTTTCAGATATAAAAAGAAATTTGGCTCGTACTTTCAGAAGCAGCTGAGGTCAGTTGCATCATGGAAATTTGGCCAAGGCTTGAGCCCAGAGCCAGCTATTTAAAATAAAAATTTTAAAAGATCCACAGACATAATAACATTGGATGCCTTAATAGTTTATTATCCTCTGATCATATGCTCATTCGTTAACATTTTGTGTACCTTAGCCAATACATATAGTCAAAACAATATTTAGCTAGAGTTTTGAAATCCAGTGAAGGCATTGATTGGATCAGAGTATTTGAAAATATCAGCCCTGGAATAAATAGAAACAGACTGATAATCCAAACTGTCATACGCCATCCAGTGCAATAACACTATCAGCTTTACTGAAGGTTCCTTTTTAAAAACCTTTCTCATAACCTTCCATCTCTATTTATATTAAAGGACTACAGTGGTACCTTGTATAACAGACAGCTTGTATAACAGAAAATTTGTACAACATAAAAAATTCCGGAGATAGGGGAAATTTGCTTAACATAATTGCCTATGGGGAAAATCCGTACAACATAAAAATGGGATTACTCTGCTTTCAATGCATTCCTATGGGAATTTGTATAAAGGAAAATTTGCTTAACATAATTTCATTTGGAACGAATTAATTCCTTTATACAAGGTACCACTGTACTTGCTTTGGAAAAAGATCCCTGTGAAATGCAGCTTTAAAGTAACTAGTTTCATGCAATAATTATATGTGACTACTTGCATTTGGGGTGGCAAGTAATGTAACAAATACTTCCTAAGTTAACTTTTGGTATAATTCCCAATTTTCTTGAGAAGAATTTGAAAGGCAGCAAAGCAAACAGAGGGTTGCTATATTCCAGTTCTTCAAACCTGAAATAAACATTTCTGAGAAACTGGAACAAGTTCAGACGAAGGCAACGAGGATAATCAGGGGAAACCAAGCCCTGTTGTGGGAAGACTGAAAGAATTGGACATGTCTAGCCTTGAGAAAAGAAGACTTGGGGGTGATTTGATAGTTCTTTTCAAATATTTGAAGGGCTGTCATATAGCAGACACGCAGGATCTGTTCTCCCTCATCCCAGAGTGCAGGACACATAAGAAAGGGCTCAAGTTTCAGCTGAATATCAGGAAAAACTTCCTAACGGTGAGTACTCCAACACTGGAGGCATTTCATGAGAAATTGGGACAACCGCCTGGGAGATCTGATTTGATTTGTGTTCCTGCACTGAGCAGGGGGTTTAACTTGATGGCCTTGTAGGCCTCTTCCAGCTTCGCTATTCTATGAATCCACGATTCTGTGATTTTGAGACATGACCTTGTGATACAAAGCAGCCTCTAGCACTATTATGTAAGCACTATTTACATGTTCAGGCTGCAGTCATGTTTAGCAGCTGGAGATAAGGGGTTGCATGTAAGCCTCACCACTAGGCTCACTAGAGATGGGCACAAACTAGAAAAGCAGTGATTTGTGACTTCTGGTTAACCATGAACCAAAAACCACCACAACCCCCTCCATGTAAAGGAACCAGTTTATGCTTTGGTTTTCTGGTTAATGCCTGGGGACCCCCTACCTGCTCCTGCTCTCAGTGTCACTGCCATGGGTACATGCTTGTTCAGAGGTAGCCAGAGGCTCCTGCAGGGAAGCTGGGAGCTTCCTCTGAACATCTGCCCGTCTGTCAGCTGGCCAAGAACATTCATCTGCCAATGCTCGCAGCTGGCCGAGAACATTCATCTGCCAAAGCCCGACCTGCTGCCTCTGGGGACGGAACCTGTAGCAGCAGTGGCAGCAGTAGGAGTAGGTAGGCAGAGGTGAAAGAGGCAGTGGGAAAGGGACAGGCAAGCAGAAGCAAATGAAACACCAAAAGGGGAAAAGTTCAGTGTTTCATTTTGCTTTGGCAAAATGACATGTCCAAACTGGGTCATGAAACGAACCATGAACCAGCCTGGTTCATTGGGTTGTTTTTTTTATTATTTGTGGTTCATTTCCTTTCCGTTTCCAACACTCACTCTTCAGCAGGAAGAGTTGCATAGGATCTGTTACTGGTAACTCTGTTTGACAGTAAATTCTGTTTATTATTTCATAGCATGGGCTTGAGGAATTTTCACACCTGCTCAATAGATAGGTGAAGTAATGGAGTATCTACCATTATGAAAAGGAGGGGACAAAGACTGAAAAAGAGAGAAGTATCCAGCCACAGTTTTCCAAGGAGTAGCTGTGTTAATCTGTGCAAGAATTTTTTAAAGAGTATTTTTACCCCGCCTTTCTCCTTGGAAAAAAACCCAAGGCGGCTTACAGTAATGAGGAACAATATACAGTCCAGTACAATTAAGACATGTTCAAGTATTTCAGAACAAGGACTTGAGGGACATCTTACAGCATTAAAAGACAACATTACATTAAAGCTACAAGGTTATAAGTAGTTATAAACACAGAGTCTATGTGAACCTATAGATTCATATAAAAGACACATAATGGTAGTCCATCATTCAGGGAAAGCAGCATACAAGCTATATAAATAAATAAATAAATAAATAAATAAATAAATAAATAAATAAATAAAAGTGACACACACACACCCAGGAAAAATACCCTTTAGCAATTGGCTTGGGAAAACCAAGTCTTCACTGAAAGTTGAGTTATTGTTGAGGAGATTCACAGGAATCTCATTTGCAAATTTGGGATCTCTAAGAACTTGGAGGGATCTTTCCTGGGGCTCTATTTTGGGGTGCATAACTCTAACAAAAATATAATCTACAAACTTTGGTGGATTATAGAGAAGCATTAGGGGAAGCTTTCCTGGCTTTTTTGAGTCTCTAGGTTCCTTGGGGGCCATTATATAGCCTAAAATATTAAAAAAATTACTAACAGTTCATCAATTTGTATTTGTTGGGAATATCAATTTGTATGAATGCAAATTGACAAATTAGCAGCTTTTTAACAAATTTTGCAATTCATGTTTTATATTTTGCCCATCTCTAATCAGGACAATCAAATATTGTGCCACACCAATATCTTTTAGAATGATCCATAGTTTTTAAAGATTTATACAGTCAAAACTTAATTTTAAACTGTTAAACACGGATTTTCTTCTGAAAGCAAAATGTGGCCAAATGTGTAGTCAATATAGGATCAACATGGTTGTAAGGAGCTACTTAGAGTTCGTCCTTTCCATCTCTCTGTAATACTTTACTAATAAGGACAAAGACACAATAGTCTTTTCATACTGTAAAAAAACATTGTGATGCACCTCTGATGTTTCAAGAGTCTCACTAAATCTTCAGTTCTTGCTAAACCTTCTTTATGTGACTGTTTCTCACACTGATGAAGTCTTTGATCCGTAGCTTCATGCTACTTTATTCATGGTGGGGGAGACTAAATAGTATGTCTTTTCATATTAATGCTTACAGTGTGAATTTACAAGCTACCTTTTATGGAGGCACGCTTATGCTCTATAAGATTTGTCAAAACATTTAAAACAAACTATAATAGCCTTTGTCATATCTCATTTTATATGCATAAACAAGTCATGCTGAAACTGTAAATGATGGAAAATCTAATCCACATGGCTTGCATTCACGAAATGGTTCTTCCCCATTGTGTCAACAGAGCACTGTCTTTCGAAGTATTTCTTTTTTGAAAGGAAAATGTCATTGCCAGGTCCCGTGCTTAAACTAGCTGGTGTGTTCACATGTTAGGAATTTCAGAGATATTGATCTGTTAGTGATCAGAAGTGAAGCAAGATCTTTCCTACAAGCCAGGTTTGAGCACCCTGGGCCCTCCAGATGTGGGACTACAACTGCCATAGCTAATGGGTGGGACGATAGGTGTTATAGTCAACAGCATATACTACTACACCAGCTACAGTAGTTTTCTAGGCCACTGGTTTTATCATTGTGTTTAAAAGCCATGGTGTTCCTTGGGGAGAAAGACTACATTGCAATCTGTCAGCTTATTGTAAAGGATAGGTTCATATAATAAGGTATTGCATAAGCTATGATACATGTGAGGGAAGTCTGTTGAGAATTCAGTATTTATTTATTTTTAAAGTAGTTGACAGTCCAGGAAATAATTATTTAGAATGCTTTTTTGGAGCAACTTTGGGGAGCAATCTCAGAAAAGAAAACAACAAATCCTTTCTCTTCAGCTAGTTATAGCATGCATTCGGTTAAACACGGGAGCAGGGAGGGAAAAAATCACAAACACTTCGAAAAACAACAAATCCCAAAAAATAATTGTTAGCTATCTGTCTATTTCTCTGATCTCTGACCCCATACCCTGTTGCAGAGTTTTGAAATGTTAGTTAAATTCCTTTATCTGCACAGCAGAAAAGCAGGAATTAAGAACAGAATAGCTTCAAGTTCCCCAGATGATTCCACCCCCTTTTCTCACCAACTGGAACTTATAGCCTCAATAACTCACACAGACATTAGTAGAATAAAGAGTTAAAAGATTTGATTACTTACAAATGAATAGATCAAACAATAAACTGACAAACATGATTGCTTTCAGTAACAAGCCTTTAGCAGACTCTAGAAAAGGGAAAAGCCACAAAGCATAGTGGTGAGACTCTTTAATTCAGAGGCAAATAAGGAACAATTGGTTACTGCTAGACAGTCACCATAGCCCAGAGAAGTCTGTCCCAGCAAACTGCAGGCCATACACAAGTTTGTAAACAAGTTTTAGTTCTTTACATTTATTGAACAAGTAAAAAAAACCAATTTATTTAAATAGCTGCTGTGAGTTTTTTGGGCTGTGTGGCCATGTTCTGGATGTTTTTCTTCCTGACGTTTCACCAGACTCTGTGGTTGGCATCTTCAGAGGACAAGGAGCTCAGGGAACTAGGAGTTCTCTCTGTGCTCTGGGGTTTAGAGAATATACCCTGGGGTATAGATGCCGGCCACAGAGTCTGGCGAAACATCAGGCAGTAAAATTTCCAGAATACGGCCAAATAGCCCAAGAAAACTCACAATAGCTATCAGATCCTGGCCATGAAAACCTTCGAGAATCCAATTAATTTAAACATTTCACTAATTTCAGTACTACAGGGTAAAGTTATAGCCACAGGTATCTTTCAGTCTAATTGCTTTTCTGACCCCCACCCCACCCCACACACACATTAACTTCCCCCTTTTGTAAGTGTTTTTGAGTTTCTCTATAGCACCTGCCTCTTTTTGGATACAACATCCTAATGCTCAGCATTCTGGCTTGATTTCTGCTTTCCTTGTTTTCTCAAGGCACGTGTCATTTAAGTGTGCATGATATCCTTTTCCCATACCTTGCTGAGATAGAAAAACTATTCAGACATTAAAATAATATAAAACCATTTTGTAATTTAGCTCGCTCTGTCCATACAGAATACTTTCTTAAAGATAAAATGTGCAATTTTCTGCCTTCTGAAGTAAAGAAAAATAATATTAACTGTTTTCATTTCATGGATTTTACCTGAAGTTCCTCAAATATGATAAATGCATTTTATGTAATCATATTTGGCTGCTAAGTAGTGCTTTTATATTGCATATTTAGTGTGATAGTGATATAATAGTAGCAATGCTACTGTTCAGATTTTTTCGTAGCTTCAAATATTTAATGTTCTGTTTTTCCCCCAGTATCCTTACAATTTTTATACTTTTTCTGTTTTTCAGTTTTCTCCTTGTGTTTGGTTGCTTGATTTTGTCAGTATTTTCTACTATTCCCGAACATGTATGGCTTGCTAGTTACCTCTTCATTCTGGTAAGTGAATTTTATTGAGTCCTATTTCCCTTTCAGATGCATTGATATTAATGGAAAAGTTAAATTCAAAAACTGGCAGTCTATGCATAAGTGTAACCATCTTGATAAAGGAGCTATCAAGACAGATAGAGGAAGGACACCTCAAACAATATTCAGAATCTATTCAGAGGGGTGAAATTATAAAAAAGATTGAAATTCTATATCTTTTAAGTTTATAACATACATTTATGAAAAGGGGCAAGTATACATAACTTTAAGTTACCCATGAGATAAGATAAATCTCCAAAAGCTTTGTTGTGAACAGAAATGTACTCATCCACGTTCCCAGAAGGTCTGGCATGTATATTGTTGACTACATGTCCTATTGCTGAATCTGTGTCCATGTATGCATTCCTTATATATGCCTTAATAAAACACATGTTGAGACCAAATGAGAGAATCAGAAATGGGCCGAGCATCTCAAGGGAAATATACTGATTATACTATTTAGCCTACTTGTTTGCATTTGCTGCAGTTAGCATGACCATTATGTGTTATGAAGTGATTGAAATCCTGTTGCTTAGCATAAAGCGTACTGGTTGTACATACCACCCCGTAGCACTTAATGGACTCTTTGGGCAGTTTATAATTTAATTTGCAAGCTACACATTGTTCCACCAACAAGCTGTGTACTCATTTTACTAGACCTCAGAGGGACAGAAGGAGGAGTCAGTCTTGAGGCAGCTACCTGGAATTGAACCCCTGGCTGTGAGCAGTTTTGGCTACAGTTTTAATCTGACTTCATGGTGCAGAGTTTTAGTCTCTGCACCATAAAGTCTGTAGTACACTGCACCAGAGTAGGTCCACTGACTCACTGGGAATTTATTTATTTATTTATTTTTATATACTGCCCATCTAACCAAAGGTCAATCTGGGTGGTTTACAAAGTAGGAACATAAATAACATAACAACTATATATGTACAAAACACATTAATTAAACAAACCTGACAGTAACAATAAATAATCAAAAATCATTGATAAGCATGATACAATCAAAAATAAAATAGAAACCAAGAATCTAAAATAATATAAAGACAACAGAGGCAGAATAAGATATCAAGTCCAGGATCAGCAGGATGATTGTCAGAGGTCAGGGAAAGCTTGTCTAAACAGCCAGGTCTTCAACTGTTTTATAAAAACATAAAGGGTAGGTGCCAGACAGATATCAGAGGGCAGATAGTTCCATAGACATGGTGCAATTTATTTATTTATTTATTTATTTATTGTTGTATTTATATCCCGCTTATCTTCTGGGCAGAACTCTAAGCGGCTTACAGACTGGCGACCAAGTGCCTGCAAAACAATGATAACATACAATATAACAAATAATCAGTAATAACAACAACAATATAAGAGATATATAATACTTAAAATTCTAAGGCATCCCGTAGTGCCAACAGAGGCGTAGATCCTAACAATTAGGTGTCAAAGGACACCAATGGTCCATGACCAATAGAGATCAAAGATCAGTGATCAGTGAAGATGGCGGGGGGGGGGGATTAAAGCTCGCCAAAGGCCTCCCGAAATAAGTGTGTCTTTAGAGCTTTTCGGAAGGCCTGCAGGGACTCTGCAGAGCGCACTTCGCTGGGGATGGAGTTCCATAAGGAAGGGGCTGCCACGGAGAAGGCCCGGTTCTGAGTAACCGTCTTCCGGGCCTCACGTGGAGTGGCAACCCGCAGCGAGTGCGCTCGCACCTGCCAAACAGGTCGGGCTGAGGTGGGTCGCTGGATGATACGCTCTGTCAGGTAGTCCGGTCCCAAGCCATGGAGGGTTTTATAAACTAAAACTAAGACCTTGAATCTAATCCGGGCTGCAACAGGCAGCCAGTGCAGGCGGGCCAGGACTGGGGTGATGTGGTCGTAGGGGCGCCCACCAACCACCAGCCTGGCCGCCGCATTCTGAACCCGCTGCAGACGCCGGAGAAGATTCAAGGGCAACCCCATGTAGAGGGCATTGCAGTAGTCCAGCCTCGAGATCACCAGTGCTTGGACCACTGTTCTCAGAGAGTCAGCATCCAGGTACGGGTGGATCAGAGCGATCTGACGGATATGATAATAGGCGGCCCTGGTCCCTAAAAAAGCCCGATTCCTTGTAGACGTTTTGTGGGCTTTCTTTGGGGTCAGGACCCTCAAGTGGCCTGCCTGAGAGGAGCGAGTATTGGGGGCAGAATTATGTGGTAGAAGCTCTTCTGATAGATAGTGGGGTCCTAAACTGTTTAGGGCTTTGTATGTCATCATAAAAACCTTAAAGTCAATGTGGAACTGGATCGGCAGCCAGTGCACTGCGGCCAGCGTAGGGCTAATGTATTGGTTTCTTTTTATACCCGTGATTAATGTTTTTTAAATTAGTCCCTGTTTTTTAAAAATAATTGTAATAGTTTTATTGACAATCCACTTCAGATAACACATACCACCTAATATAGCTTGTTATACATATAATACAGAATAACACAACAAATTAAACATTATTAAACCATCCAACAGTCCAATCCATATTCTGATTTATCCAATTTAGTTTTCTGTATAAGATGTGAGGTCAGTAGATGTTGCCATATTTTCAGAAATTTATCATGTGTTATCTCTCCCCTGTATAGTTTACACATACTAGTCAGTTTTTCCATAACTACTACTTCCCATATTCGGTTTACAAATTTTGTGAGTGAGAGATCCTGGGCATATTTCCAATCCCGAGTAATTTCCATTCTAGCCATGCCCATAAAAATTGCTATTAATTCTTTGTTATCTAGTTTCTCATTTACCCCAGTAAATAATGAGAATAATACCTGTTATTAATCTAGCTGCAGTATTCTCCACAAGCTGGAGCCTCCGCATTAACCTCAAGGGCAGCCTCACGTAGAGGGCACTGCAGTAGTCTATAATCTCAAGACTACGAGTGCATGGAGCAGGGTGGTGAGGGCCCCCAGACTGAGGTAGGCATGTAGCTGGGCTATCTGCCACAGATGGTAATGTGCAGACCAGATGACCGATGCCACTGGGTCTCCATGGTGAGTGTCAGGTCCATCTGAACAACCAAACTACTACACACCTCATCCTTGGCAGAGAGAGTCATCCCCCAAAAAACTGAGGGTTTCCCAAACCGCCAACGGGGGGGGGGGCGCATCCGAGGACTTCCATCCTGCCCGGGTTCAGCCTCAGTCTCTTCACTTTTATCCATCTCAGAACAGCATCCAGTCAGCGCTCAAGGGACGGAATGGTATCCTCTGCAGCTGGAAAAAAAGGAGATAATGAATCAACTCCTCCGTAATTTCCACTGATTCAAATAGGCCATGGAACCTGCAGAGGAGTTGACTCTAGTACGGGTTATTATACTAAGCAACAGGATTTCAACCAGAATTAGAAATAGTATACAGTGGACCCTTGTATAACAAACAGCTTGTATAACATAAAATTTGTACAACATAAAAAATTCCAGAGATAGGGGAAATTTGCTTAACATAATTGCCTATGGGGAAAATCCATACAACATAAAAACGGGATTACTCCATTTTCAATGCATTCCTATGGGAATTTGTATAAAGGAAAATTTGCTTAACATAATTTCATTTGGAATGAATTAATTCCTTTATACAAGGTACCACTGTATTCTAATGCTTTTAGTTCCTCTTTGCAAGATCATGACCTTTTCTTTCAATGAAATCCCCAAATATTCAAGAAGCCCAAGGACTTGCCTTCATTGGGGATCCTCCTTACTGCCAGCATCAAGGCTGAGAACAGAGGGAAAAGGAGAACTTCCCCTTCTTCCATTGCTACATCTGCTGGAACTAGCAAAATATGACTATGCCTGTGCAAGCAGCCATATGGCTGTGAGGGAAATAAAGGTAGAAACAGATACAGTAGTTGGGATTCCCTGGAGTGTTCTCTCTTGGCCTGTTGTGTTGCTTGCTTGCCTATTGACTGATATAGTCCAGCCTGACCATCTGATCATTCACTTCTGCTCCTCTTCTCTCATTAATCTTTATCTGATGGTGGAATTAGATAATACATAAAGTGCTTCATTACAAGCAGAAGTTCCTTGGGAGCTGATAATGTCTGTTTATTTATCATAGCATGAGTTTTTAAATGGAACATGTAGCTTGTAAGGCATGACACATGATAAATTTCAGATCCCTTTATGATTTAGTGCAGTAAAAATCCATTTTAAAAAGTACAAGAAAAAGACAGAGGCAAATTATGATTCCTAAACTGAGATTCTTAAGCTATCTACTAAGTAGCATGGCTAGTTAACAAGTCTGGCCATGGTTGGATTCCTGGATACATGATGTTCAAAAACTTGGAAGGATGAAACATGATATTCTCAGAGATGATATCCATCCCTTCATGGCCACTGACTTTGATTTTTCAGTATGATAAATGAGCTGCTTCAGGATATCAGCAAACACCCCTCTGCTTTTCCACAGAGGGGTGGGAAAAGTGAATTTTTAGATCTGCTAGACCAGGGGTCTGCAACCTTTAAGACATAAAGAGCCACTTGGACCCGTTTCTGACGGGGAAAAAAAAACTGGGAGCCGCAAAACCATTGCGACATTTAAAACAAATATATACAACCGCCGCCGCCGTTCTCGCTGTTCCGGGTGCCGGCACAGCCGCCGTTCGAGGCTCCGTGAGGCGATGACCTGCGCTCCGGGCCTACCAGCCTCAGCGGTTGAAAGGACAGCCTGCGACCCCGCGGCTGGTCCCTTTTTTTGGAAGCAGGCGAGCGGCGACCTCTCTCCACACACACACACACACACACACCCTTCTTGCAGCCCTGGTGTGTGTGCATGTGTGGGCAAAGTTTGGCTTGTGAAGGAGACGGAGGGAAGGGGCGGGTGATGCCACACACACACACACACACACACACACACACACACACACACACACACACAAACAAACACACACACACCCTTCTTGCAGCCATGGTGTGTGTGCGTGTGTGGGCAAAGTTTGGCTTGTGAAGGAGACAGAGGGAAGGGGCGGGTGATGCCACACACACACACACACACACACACACACACACACACACACACACACACACACCCTTCTTGCAGCCGTGGTGTGTGTGTGTGTGTGGGCAAAGTTTGGCTTGTGAAGGAGACAGAGGGAAGGGATGCCGAGGCTAAAAGAAGCGGGAGGGCGAGTGGCGCGCCGGGCCACCGTGGATCTCCCCGGTCCACTCCTCCATTCCGCTTTCGAACCCCTTTTGTCCGTCCAGGCCGACGCCACCGACGCCGCCACCACCACGAACCCACCGGCTGCTTGGGCCTGGCCGCCGCCGCCTCCCCTCGCCCTTTTCCCGGGCAGGCGCGGCCATTGTGGCCGCTTCCCCCTCGCCGCCTCTGCCTCTGCCTCTGCCTCCTCCACTGCAGGCGGTTGGGCTGGTGGTGGGAGGAGGGGGAGGAGGAGGAGGAGGAGGATGAATACCAACAGACGTGGCTTCCTGCTGCTGCTGCTGCTGAGCAGCCCCTGACCCCCGTGGCAGGAGGAGACCCCGGCGGCCACCGATGCCACCCCCACCACCCCTCCAACGCCGCCAACGCCGCCGCCATCCTGGCCCTGGCCAGCCCGGGAGCCTTTGCCATGGCCGAGGAGGCGGCAGCGCACCGGTGGCAACAGCAGCGGCTGCAGCAGCACCAGGAGGAGGAGGAGGAGGAGGAGGAAGAGGAAGATGAAGACAAGGAGGACCGCGGCGGCGGCGAGCTGGAGTCTCCCCCGCGGTCCTAGTTTAAATGCCGCGGGACCCCTTCCATGAGGGGAACCTCCCAGAGCCGCGGCAAAGTTTCCAAAGAAGTTTGGCGCGCTTTCTCCTCAACCCTCTCCTCCTCCTCCTCCTCCTCCAGCCCAGGCTGGCGCACCCTCAGAAAAGCTCCCCCGCCTCCTAAAACGAGGCTCCCAGTTTTGCCACGCAGAAGCGAGAGGAGGAGGAGGAGGAGAGGAAAAGACACAAACAGAGAGAGAGATGAAGGGAGAAAGACCGTGACGGCCGCCGCTCTTCCAGAGCGGCCAACACAGCAGAGCAGAGCTCGATGCGGCAAGGCTTCCCCTGCACCCCGAGACCCCACGTGCCTCCCCCGCCTCCCTCACCACCAGCAGCGGCGGCAGCGGCTGCCCAGCCACCGTTCTTTCTCTTCCTCCTCCCCCCGCCCCCCCCCCCAGTTCGGAAGAGACCGCCTGAAGCCTCTGACGAAAAGAAGGAAAGGCGGGAGCGGGCGGTGGTGGTGGTGGTGGATTTCCCTCTGGAATGGAAATGGAAACAACCGCTCAAGCCATGACAGTCCAGCGCGCTGGCCATCTCCAGACGCGCTCTCTCTCTTCTAAAGCATGTTATTTTGCACGTGCCCGCCCTTTCTGACAGCCACCTCCCGGAGCCGCGGCAAAGGTTTCAAAGAGCCGCATGCGGCTCCGGAGCCGCGGGTTGCAGACCCCCGTGCTAGACTATCATTGATGTGCTGGATCACTTACTGTATATACTCGAGTATAAGCCTAGTTTTTCAGCCCAAATTTTGAGCTGAAAAAAGGAGTCCTCAGCTTATATGCGGGTCAATATTTTTAGCCACTGAGGCAAGTTTGGGTCAGTGGCTAAAAGTCATTTTAAACATTGTGCACCACTTCTTCTGACCCCCCATGTTTAAAATGACTTTGTAAAAGGTCATTTTAAAACAATGTTTAAAATGACTTTTAGCCACCAACTCAAGCACTTGCCTCGGGGGCTAAAAGTCATCTTAAACATCACACACACACACCCAGCTCACAAAGGAGGAGTTGCCAGGCCCTGCTGCATTTCCCACCCTAGGCTTATACTTGAGTCAATAAATTTTCCCAGTTTTGGGGGTTTAAATTAGGGGGCCCAGCTTATACTTGGGTCGACTTATACTCAAGTATGTACGGTATATTAAATTTATTTATTTTTCTTTGCCTTTGTGCAGTGTGTTGATCAAAACTGGCTATAGACAGTTTCTCCATAGGCCCTACTTATAAGACAAAGAAAAAATGTTTAAGTAAATCAGTGCATCAGCAATGGCACAAATCTAGCAAAGGCATAAATAATAATTTCATTTCCCCTGCCTCTCTGTAGAGGGAACAGGGGAAGTTTTTAGTTAACAGTGGAAAGACGGGAGGGGGGTTGCTTGAGGTTGATATGTCCTTTGAAACTTGTGCCAAATGGCATATTGCTCTTACCCATAACCTTAGTTGACCATATTTAGACTGCTCTAGCCCACACCAAAAGAGCCAGTGTAGACATGCCACAAGTTTCTTTAGCATCTTATGGACCTATGTATCACTATTTTTACTTAAAAACAAAACAAAAAAGCTAGTGAAGATCAGCAATGATTTTCATTGTACAGTGGACCCTTGTATAACAAACAGTTTGTATAACATAAAATCTGTACAATATAAAAAAATTCCGGAGATAGGGGAAATTTGATTAACAGAATCACCTACGGGGTGAATCCGTACAACATAAAGATAATCATGATTAGGGATTACTCTGTTTTCAATGCATTCCTATGGGAAATTTGTATAAAGGAAAATTTGCTTAACATAATTTCATTTGGAACAAATTTATTCCTTTATACAAGGTACCACTACTGGGATCTGAAATTGTAAGTCTTTCAAAACAGCTAAATTGCCTAAACTACTGATTTTTCTTCTTTTGTCAGCAAATCAATGGAAATTCTCACATGACATACACTTACAGACCTCTGCCAGGACATGAGACCAGGCTATTAACATGGTTAATCCAGTATTAGTACAAATTGAGCATTCTGCATTCCTGTGATCACATGGAAATGCCAATTTCTAACATCAACTTTAATAATCCTGTGCTTGTTGATAGTTTGTCTCTAATGGATGGGGAAGAGGAGCAATGGGATCAGTGAGCTCAGGAAATATGAAATATGCGAAATAGGTGAATGCTTGCTTTAACCGTAGCCTTTACTGCAACCAAGGTTCCCTCTAAGATGCTTGCCTGTATGTGCATGCACACATCTCACCCCCAACACCCTATACAGGGCTTTTCCACTGCCACAAACCCATTGCAAGTGTTTTGGTCATGATGGAACCTGGAGAGGGGTAGTCGTGCACATGGGCATCCAAGAAAAAAACCTCACACAATAAGGAAGAAAACTAGAGGACACGTTGACTACCGCTCATACCCTGCTGCAAACCTTTTAATATATGGGATAAGAAAAATACTACAAAAGTCACTAGTGCAAGATTTTTTAAAATCCATGCAGATGAGGGTTGATGTTCATAGCCAAGATCAATAATACTCAGCTTTATGTGTTAAAGTATTGCTACAGTATCAAGAACTAGACGAAAATTTATTCTGATATTTGCACCAACAGCACTGGAAGTGAGGGTCGTATTTCTCAACCTTTTAAAATTATCCTCTGGCAATTTACTGTAGCCTTGGTGTGGGATAATATTTAAAGAGATTAGTTATCCCCAAACATTCTTCAGGTAACTTGAAAGTAATGAGCTTAAACAGAAGGGAAACATCTGACTTTTCCTTCTACGATTACATTACCCTTTACTCTTGCCGCAGCAAATAGATAATAGAATGCTGTTCTTCATGCCAATATATCACAAGCAGACAGCAAGAAGTGGCCTACCCCAACCTTAAATACAAAGATTCACACTTCCCAGCCACCCCAGCTGTAACAATAAAATGTTATTTTAAATAAACTACCATCTTTCTGGCTCCCAGAAAGGAAAAATGTTTCAGTACCTCATTGTGCAAAACAGTCAAAAACTTCATTTTTAAAATGATGACTCTTGTACCTGACTGCCAGATAGAACAAAGGGTTTTAGGGGTACACAGTATAACACTAAGGCTGCAACCTGTTGCCCGTGGACTTGTTAAGTCAGGCATGTTCAAAGTCAGGCCCGGGGGCCAAATGCGGCCCATTTTCAAATTTTGAGTCGCCCACAGCCTCTTCTCCCCACTGACTCAGCCTGTCACGCATCCCCACCAGCTGGTCCCTCCCCATACTGGATGGAAACACCAGCTTGCAGTTTTATCGTTTGCCTGCCCTCCCTGCCTCCGTCTGTCCCCCCACCCCCAGCTGCCTGCCCAGATTCCCTGCCCCTGGCTCAGTTGTTGCGGCGTCTTCCTCGCTTCCTTGCATGTTATAGAGACTTGTCCAAAGTCCAGTCCAGGGGCCAAATGCAGGTGAATGGTCAGCACCCACACATTTTCACCTCACCAAAACTGGCCCTCCTTGCAAAAAGTTTGGACACCCCTGTGTTTAGTAAACCTCACAGAAATAAATTGGGCTTGCTTGTAAGTAGACATGCATGGGATTTCACTGATGTTATAAGTCCATTGATTCAGGGGCAACAGCTGAATTGAGGGCATCTATTGACATTCCTTGCTGCCTAAATGCCCTAAGAACATCCAATCTCGCCTGATTTCGGAAGCTAAGCAGGGTCGGCCCTGGTTAGTACTTGGATGGGAGACCACCAGGGAATACCAGGTGCTGTAGGCGCCTGCAGTAGGAACTGGCAAGCTACTCCAGTATTCCTGCCAAGAAATCTCCATGGACATGGGGTCATGAAGAGTCGGCCACGACTGTAATGACACAATACACACACATTGACATTCCTACAGTATGTAGCAATGTTTGGGTCGTTGGTGCTCGTGTCTATCCTCCACCATTCTGGTAAATTCGGATGTCACAAAGCAGGAGACAGCTTGCCAGTCTTCTTGTTGAAATTACATTTATTTACTGCATTTCTATAAAAACAACCAAAACGGTACACTTTCCTATTAGTAGCGCAGCTGAAAGTTATTAAATTGAAGAACTGAGCAATATCTACTGTGTGTGATTCTTTAAGGACAACAGGAAGGCTTGACTTGGTGCTGTGTAAGCTTCACAGAGAGGCCCAGCTACTGTCAGGTAGAGCTGATCTCATTACTGCCTGCATCATATGGACCATTGGCTAGTGAGATAAGCCAGGCCTGCACATTACCTGCCTTGGCTTCACAGAGGATTGAGCAAAATGTAGTCTTGTAACTGTGTAGAAGATGGATTCTTTAAACACTCTAAGTAGACTTCCTTTTGTCTTTCAAAAGATCAAATCAAGAAAATCCTTCAGAAATAGAAAGCTTTCTCAGCAGAAGCAGAAAATAATGACCACATTATTTATTTGTTTGTTTATTTGTTTATATTTATATACCACCCAACTTTCCAAAGGAACTCTGGGCAGATTTCAAAATTAAGAATTTTGAGCGATCCTCCCATTTCAGAAGGGACCCTTAACCTCACAAAAGAACAAAGATGGTTACAGAGTATATATGGGGATCTTTATGCTTTGTATGAAACACAAAGTACCCCTGGGCAGCTGTTTCTAATCCCCCGCCTCCTTCCTCCAGCTGCCTGGTCCACTTACAGGACTCCGTACACGGCCAGGTCCCGTTTTTGTCATTGGTGCAGCCATCAACATTAAAGCCCAGCCAGCACTTCCCAGCCTCCTCAGGCAGCTGACCACTCCGGTGAGGAGGTGGGAGGGAGAGCCTCCCTGCACAGCTTCTAAGGGTAAAGGAGAATTAGGTGCAGCCAACCAGAAGCACTATGTGCTTTGTGCTTTGTGCAAAGCTGAACAGCACTTGGTGCTTTGTGCAAAGCACAAAACATTCATGACTTCAGCAGAGTGAATGAAAAGATGAGAAGTTTTCCTGTCAGGCACTAATTTACCTTTACATGTCAAGTCATTGTTGCGCCTAAGAGAGGCATGTGTTTGTGGCAGGCTGCGTCTCTATCAGAAGGAGGAGGGGAAACATGTATTCTGTGGGGTTTGAATTATTTATAAGTCTCAAATTAGTTAATGGTAAAACTGTAAATAATTTTTAAAATGCTTCTAAATAGATTGGGTTTTATACTTCAAACTTCCAAAAAGATACCATTCTACCTAAGTGTTTATGTTAAATATCAATATGTTAAAATTCTGCTGCCTAAAAACGTCTGACATCCAATAGATAGAAACAAAGGCAACTACGATGTCATTCTTGAAATACCAGTTCAAGTTGGTATATGCAGCATTAACTGCTGCATAATACAATTCAGTCATAGAAAGTTGTGAACCATTTTGAAGCAAAAGCACAGTATAAAATATCAAGAAACAGCGCTGCTACTACACTGTGCAAATCAATTAGTCTCCATACACATATGCATATTCCTATATGCATATTCCATACACATAGAATATTGAGTAGCTGCAATGCTGTGGTCTTACTGAATACAATTCAGTTTTGCTTCGCATTTAAATATCAAGAGTAAATCAAGCATGGCTGAGTGAAATGAATGAAATTTCCATGGGACAGAAACAAGCCAATTAGCTTCAGGTAAACGTGTTTTGTGCAGATTCCAAAAACCTGGAAGGAAGACAACAGGGAGAGCATTCTGACAGATGGCATCAGTCACAGAACAGCAGTATCAACAGATTGGGTATACTCTCAAGTTATGGCTGAGAGGAATGAGAGAGAATTCTCAATTTTTTGCACTGACCCCCAAGGAACTGAAATATTAAAAGGGAACACTACAACTTATCTCCGAGAACTGAGATGATGGCCGAGGTGGCAGGAGAGAAAAATCTTTCTTTAGACCACATGGATCAGCAGGAACTTGGCACCAAATAAGTTATGTATTTAGATGTATTGCCATTGTTTTTTCTGCCATTTTTCAGCGACGCATCTCAAGGAAACTGTTCCCAGGAGTTCTCCAAACCTCTTTATCTTCAGCCTGAGGCAGGTTCATAATTGGAAGCAAAGACAGAGAAAAAGGATTCCTTGGCTGGTAGAAACATCTCCCTTGCCACAATGGGGAAAGAAGTTTGTATTATTATGTTCTGGAGCTAGGCATCCCCTCTACTTAAATAGTTGGATCACCCTCTTTATAGGTAAACCAAATGCAAATAAGTTTTGTAAGGAAGCTAGTCAGTAGGATAGCTTTGATATCTTGCTTGGCTCAGAGGCACAATAGCACTGTAACAGGAGGACTTGACCCCATTGAGAACCCTTCGAAACCCCATATACCTTCCAATCATGTTACAGCAGGATTCCTGAATCTACGGGGATCAATTCCGTGATCTAACATGGAAGCCTGAGGAAACCATATATACAACATACAAGGACAAAGGACATACAAAGGACAAAAGGGCACTGGGCAAAAGCCACAAGGGGGCACCACTGTATGTTGGCTATAGGGCTATGGGAAACCGTAGATAAATGAAACCACATATATTGATGTGGGGTCCTACTGTGCTGTCCTCAGCCGCAGACTATAGGGATGACACCCCCCACGGCATCTCCTTTTCCTCACTCATATAGGAGCTTGAATCTATAAACACAGTGATGAACCCTTGAAGGGCTATAGCTGGCATCCATGGGAATTAAGTATCTCTCTGAGCCAGCTAACCTTAAAGCCTGATTTGGCTGCAGTCCCCTGTCAGGACAACAATTGTTCATATAAGGAAGCATTCTACTCACTTGCCCCTGCTCTGCGCTGTCCAGGAGCCTAGAAATTGCTTGCAAAATGTTATTCTGCTCTCCTGGATATAAGCGTGTTTTAAAGGGACTTGGTCCCTTTTTGACACCGTGCCTCTGTGAGCCCTGTCTTATAGGCTCCCTCCCTATGGCAGCTAGACAAAACAGATTTTTAATTGAAAATAATATTCCCATTTTTGTGGAGTTAATTCCCCTATTTCTGTATGTCTTCAGGACAAATAAAAATCGCAAACATTTCAGTGAGATCCATGTACAGTAACTGATATATCTGCTACGTACTGCTCTTAGTAGAAATCTGAGTTGATCTTCTACAGTGGCAAATAAGATTCTTTGAATCCAGAAGACATTGTTAAAGCTTCAAAAACAGTTTATTTGAATTTCTGTAAAAGAATGCTGTGTAAAATTTCTGGTTTCGTTGCAGCCATTTTTGCAGTAGTTACAAACTGTTGCAGCTTAATCTTTCTATGTAATTAAAACAACCAGTAGACATCATTCAGTTAATTGGTCATGGAACCACATTACTCTGCATCTGTTATCACAGAATTGCAAGTGGCGTTGACCGTCATATATGTGCTGCTAACATGGAGGCAGTGAGAAAATATTAGAAGGGGAGAAGTACCATCCCGAAGAATTAATTTCTGCACAGAGTTTCAGCCCAAATCAGATAAAAACCACATGATTCAACAGAACAAAATAAGACAACTGTTTTGTAGGGTATGTGGTTTGTCTAGTTGAGGCACAAGGTGATGAACTGTGGGGACTCCCTAGCTTAATTTATCTGAACCAAACATAGCCTTACAACAACTATGACATTAAGAACCCTTTTTGTATTTAAAAACTGGTTTTTTAAATAAAAGTATGATTTATTCAGTTTCCAGCATTCCTTCTTTGATGGAGTTTTTGTGTACAGCACATATCCCACACCATCTGTAAGCTTAGATTTTGCGGAAGCTCGGGTATCTATGTTTGTCTTGAGAGTGGATGGACTTGTGAATTCCACTTTTATTCATTAAAATTGAAAGTCCCTAGTCACATAGGATTTTTTATGATAGAATTCTGCTGTAACACACTTGATTGATTGATTGATTTTCCATTTCTACCATCTATTCCGGTTTCTTAATTCTATTAAAATTTATGGCTCTGTTTTTCCTCCTGTTAAAATCCACTTGCATGGAAGTCAAAATTAACTATGTGTTTCTCTGTTTTGAAATAATATTCTGTCAATTCTTGCTTCTTAGATTTGAAATGTGTACATGATTCATCCTCATTTACCCAAGGCATTTTTCTCTTGAAGTGCATATCGTACAGCTTATTATTCAACTCCCTAATATAAATCAGAAGGAGATACATTTCATTGCAGCTAATGAAGTGTTTTGAGCTTATTTATTTATTTATTTGACTTTTATACCGCCCATCTAGACCTAGGGCTACTCTGGGCGGTTTTCAACACGGAATAACATGACAATTAACAAAGGAATACATTTTAAAAACCAAAATGCAATGCACATAATAAAACAAAGTTAAAAGTACAGTGTGAACTTCTGGTGAAACTATCCTCTGTGTGAACAATAATTGGCAATAGTGGCCCATGTAAAGCCAACAAAGAGGTAAGCACTATACTGAAATAGGACAAAACTACAACCCAGGTGGGGGGTGGGATTAACCTGTTACATTACTCATGATTAATACACTGCATTCTCATATTGGGAGTATTGCTTCTCAGCTTAATTATGAAAGGTGGCTGGAAGATGCCTTTTCTTTAACTATCCTATAACTTTTCAATAAGTTAGGATACTGCTGCTTACTTCTTCTTGAAAATAATCACCAGCAGAGCAATGAGCTACAAAATGTGTGGCTATCTGCCAGCTACCGTTTCTGCAGAGTGCTTACAGCAACACATTGCCTCCTTGCCATCTGAAAATAACCCCCCCCCTTGTAATCAGGGGTGATTGCGTGTTATGGTTTGGCCCAAAAGTTGGCAAAAGAGGGCTCTGTAAACCAAGGAGGTGGCAAAATACATATAGAATTAAAACAATATATTACATGAAACCTACCTTTATACCAGCAAAAAAAAAAAAAGTAAAGCCAGACCCAAGTCTAAAATTCCTGGATAGAAGGTACTGTACACAAATTTAACCAGACATCTAAGACTTTGTATTTGTGGTGCAGGGGAGATACAGGATGTGGCTCACTATCTTTTAAATGGCCAGCTTTATCATAACCCAAGAGCCAGACTTCAAGGAAGCACCTTGGCCCCTCTGCAGGTGGAGAGTTCCCTGGGTAAAGTGGGCAGGCAACTTCCAGTCCGTGACCCACACATCACCTCTAGAGTTGCTCGGTTTGCCAAAGCCACCAGAAAAATTTGTGCCAACTTTCTGAAAACAATTGCAGTAAGCTGTGTGGGGGACTCCCTGATATGAATGCTCTCTTCTACCCCCTCCTCCCTGGCAAGAGAGGTCAATTCCAGAGACCCTCACCGATACGGCTTCTTGCTTCTTCTTTTTCTATTTTATTCTATGCCATGATTGTTTTATCTTTTTCCTCTTTGTAATCTTTGATTGTGATGGCTTGTGTACTAAAAGACAATAAACTTTATATTGATTTGTCTAATTTTTTAAAAAAAACCAAAAGGCTAAAAGGAAGCTAGAGCATCTCCTGCTCATCAGGCAGGGCTTTGAAACTGTACAGATAGAGAGTTCAGGTGTGAGGGTAGTCACACTCTTGAATTGCTCTTAAGTAGAGCCGCTTGTTAAGTAGAGGTAACACTATATAAATGCTTGTATGGAAATGCCAGAAGCCTCCAGAACAAAATAGGGGAGCTGGAGTACTTGTGTGTGTTTCGTTAAAGTTGTGACCAACTCTTCGTGACTCCATGTCCATGGAGTTTTATTGGCATGAATACTGGAATGTTTTGCCAGTTCCTACTCCAGGCGCCTAAAGCACCTGGTATTCCCTGGTGGTATCCCATCCAAGTACTAGCCAGGGCCGAACCTTCTTAGCTTTCAAAATCAGGCAAGATCAGATGTTCTTAGGGCATCTGGGCAGTGTGCTGGAATACTTAGCAATAGATAAACATATTGATATTATTGGCATCACTGAAACCTGATCAATGAATGATAACCAATGGGATATAATTATCCCAGGCTACAAACTGTACAGGAAGGACAGGAAGGAACAAACACGAGGTGGTGCAGCCTTGTATGTCAAACAAAGGATAAAATCGAACAAATTGGAATATCTAGGTGATTTGGAATCACCATTAGAAACTCTGTGGGTAAGAGTATCAGGTCACAAGGATGGCCCAACAGTAGGCATATGCTATCAGCCTCCAACCCAAGACCCTAAGAGAAACTGACAGTTGGAGAATGTTCTAAAGGAGGAATCCAATAAGGGAAGCCTGGTTATAATGGGGGACTTCAATTACCCTCACATAGACTGGGTGAACTGTTGTTCAGCACATAAGAAAGAGATAAAGTTCCTAGATATGCTAAATGATTGTTCCCTGGAACAGATGGTTGAAGAGCCAACTAGAGGTGCAAGAATCCCTGACTTGATCTGAGTAAGACACAGGATCTGGTGCAAAATGTTAATGTGACCGATTCAATAGGGAACAGTGACCACAATACGATTACTTCTAACTTAATCTTAGACTGCCAATCACTGATAAAATGTAACACAGAGACCTTAAATTTTCAAAAAGGAAATTTCCCAAAGATGAGGAAACTAGTAAGAAAGAAGCTGAAAGGGGAAATTGAGAGAGTCCAAACACTCCCAAGACACATGGGGGCTGTTCACAAAAATAATAACAGAGGCCCAATTGGAATGAATTCCCAAAAGGAAAAAGGGCACTGCCAGGTCCAAGAAGACTCCAATGTGGCTTACGGGAGCTGTTTGGGAAGTGATCAAAAACAAGAAAAGCTCATTTAAAAGATGGAAGGCTTGTCCAAACGAGGATATCAGGCAGAAAAATGAATTATGGCAGAACAAATGCAAGGCAACAATCAGGAAAGCAGAGCAAGACAAACATACTGAAGCAAAGAATTCATTAAGTCTCCATGCAATCTCTGTTTCCTCTTTAATAATCCCTTGTCTTCCATTGTCTTCTAATGGTCCAATGGCCTTCCTAGTGGGGTTCTTACTTCTAATGTACTTAAAGAAATCCTTGTTATTTCTTTGAGAGTTTTTAGCTGTATGCGCCTCAAGGTCTTGCCTTAAGGTGCTGGCTCTGATCCTTTCTCGACAGCCGAGCCCAGAGAGTCGAGTTGGGTGTGTGTGTGTTATCAGCCCCATGGACACTCTCCAGAGGGGTGCCCCAAGGGTCGGCAATATCCCCTGAGCTCTTCAACATCTACATGATGCTGCTGGCTGAGGTCATTTGGAGTTATGGAGTCTGCTGTCATCAGTACACTGATTGAAACGCAGCTCTATCTCTCCTTTTCCACCTCTGCAACAGAAGCTGTGTGGACCCTAGACAGCTGCCTTGCAATGGACCAGGACTAACAGGCTCAGACTCCACCCCGGGAAGACCAAGATTCTGTTCCTTGGGAGGGGGGTGTCCCCGAATGGGTACTGTGGCCCTCTCCCTAGTTTGTTGGGATTGCCCCTCCAGTTGGCGGAGAGTGTGAGGAATCTAGGCATTGTCTTGGACCCAGCTTTGTCCCTGGAGGCCCAGGCGGCAGCTGTTTCCAGGGTAGCCTTTTACATTGAGGCTTATCGCCCAGATCAGCCCATAGCTGAACATGGATTCCCTCAAGAAAGTTGTGCAGGCACTGGTGATCTCGAAGACATATTACTGTAACACTTTCTACATGGGGCTTCCCTTGACACTTGTTCAGCAACTACAGTGGATGCAGAATGCAGCAGCCAGGCTGGTGGTTGGTATGGGTTTGACCGCATCACCCCCATCTTGGCTCGCTTGCATTGGCAACCTGTTGCCTCCCAAATAATGTTCAAGGTATTGGTTTTAGTTTACAAAACCCTCCATGGTCTGGGACCTGACTTTCTGGCAGAGCGGATCTCCTGGAGGTCAGCTTTGTCTCAACCAGCCAGAACCTTGCTCTCCTTCTCGCTCCAGGTGGCCACACCAAGGGAGGCCCAAAGGGTTTCTACCCAAAGTTGGGCCTTCTCAGTGGCCACACGATCACTTTGGAAAAAACTGCCATTGGAGATTAGGCTGGCTGAGTATCTGCCGACCTTCAGGAGAGCTTTAAAGACCTGGCTCTTTAGGAAAAACTTTGGTGATTGCTGAGTGCACGATGGTATGTTTGTCAGTTGGTTTGTATTGTTTGTCCCAGCCTTTTATTGCCAGATTTTTGTTTGCTCTATGGTTGTTTGTTGTTTTGTTTTTATCTTCCTATTTGATTTATTGTTGGGGTTGTTTCTTGGGCAAGTTGATTATTTGGCAGTTTGTTGTACACTGCCCAGAGTTCTCAAGGGAAAGTCGGGCAGTCAACAAATATAAAAATAAATAAAATAAATAAATAAATGTTGTAGCAATTGCAGCTTCTGAGCTTTTTGCAAGGGTAACCCACACATAGAGTGAACTACAGCAGTCTAACCTCAAGGTAACAGTTGTGTAGATCAGCATAGCCACATCAGTCTCAAAATAAAGACAAAGATTCCAGACCAGGAACCAAAGATAAATGCATGGTGTCCACATATTTCTCCAAGCAGAGTATTGGGTCCAATAAGGGAGATTATCTGCCTCTCCATCAACCACTAGACAAATGGTAGCTGGATTTGTCAGTGGTTGAGTGGCCAGCATCATCTCCATCTGGTCTGGATTCCATTTCACTTTGTTGAAACTGTCACTTGACCACAGCCTCTAGCAGTGGTTAAGGAGTGACTTGGTTGCTTCCAGTTGCTTAGGAAATATAAGCTGGGTATCATCAGCATATTGGGGGGAGGGAGCATCCAACTCAAAAGTCATAGACGATCTCTGTCAGTGGTCTCATGTATATGCTGAAGAACACTATGGCTAAAACTAAGCTATGTGGATTTCCACAACACAATTCTCAGGGGGCTGATAGTCGTCTACTATTATTGGTGTCACGCTTGTTGAAAAACAGCCCTGACAATTGCTTTGTGTTTGGGTGAGATGCCCTTTTTCCTTCCTTCCTTCTTTCCTGCATATATATTTTTTCTTTGGGACAACATCAGGAGGAGGAAGCTGGTTTTGAAAGATTTGCAAAGTATTGTGAAGAGCAGGGTTTTAAAAATGCAGCATTTTTTACAATGCAACACAGGAAATCTCAAGTCTTCTTTCACCCAGAAGGGAAAGGGGACTATCTCCTTCTGAGCAGTAAATTCATGTTGTTTTTTTGCGTGGCAGCAGCAGATCCTAGTACCGATTTATTGAAAAAGAGATACAGTGGTACCTTGTATAAAGGAATTAATTCTTTTCAAATGAAATTATGTTAAGTAAATTTTCCTTTATACAAATTTCCCTTAGGAATGCATTGAAAAAGGAGTAATCCCATTTTTATGTTCTACGGATTTGCCCCATAGGCTATTCTATTAAGCAAATTTTCCCTATCTCTGGAATTTTTATGTTGTACAAATTTTATGTTATACAGACCATTTGTTATACAAGGTTCCACTGTATCTTTACATACATACATACATACATACATACATACATACATACATACATAC
>JAHTLZ010000122.1:22448960-22469438 GCA_023846285.1 Phrynocephalus versicolor | reverse complement strand
TACATACATACATACATACATACATACATACATACATACATACATACATACATACGAGTACACCCCCTCACATTTCGTAAATATTTTAGTATATCTTTTCATGTGACAACACTGAAGAAATGATACTTGGCTACAATGTAAAGCAGTGAGTATACACTCATACGTCTATTTCCCAAAGCCAACTTCTGGATACGATCTTGAGCACAGGTACTCAACTTCTTTGGTTGACCATAGCGAGGCCTGTTCTGAGTGCAACGTGTCCTATTAAACCGCTATATGGTCTTGGCCATTGTGCTGCAGCTCAGGTTCAGGGTACACTGGTACCTCGCAAGACGAATGCCGTGTCAGATGGATTATTATGCCAAGATGTCAAGATGCCAAGACACTTCAGATGTTTTAGAATGCTGTTTTATATTGACGGTTTTGTCTATTATTGTATTGTCATCTAATTTGTTTGTTTTAAATTGTATTGTTCACTGACTTGCTCAGTTTTTTTGGAAGCCGCCCAGAGTTCCGTCTCGGAAGATGGGCGGGGTAGAAATCCAATAAATAAATAAATAAATAACTGGTGATAAAAGGAGTTAACTTCTAGAAGTTTCTTTTGTGTGCATCACTTAATGAATAGCAGTGAGAAAAGGGCATCCTATAGACCATCCTGATTGCTGCCATTGGTGTTGTCAACATTCAGGCTGTATAAAGTTCAGCATCCCTTTTCCTGCTGGGTGGAGATAATATTTTATAACAATATTGGACCATTTCTTGGCTTTTTGAATTGTGTGTATAGGAGCAGAGTACCCAGGGGGCTTCTCCAGGTTAAATATTCATTCTTCATAGGGATTGGTTTCCATATCTTTTACTTAGCTTGGTTACCCATCTCTAATCACATATCAGCTTGTCAATATATTTCTCAATTGTGGTGTCCAGAACTGGACAGAGTATTGCAGGTAGAATCTGACCCAATAGAATGGCCCTATTAACTACTTTAGCTTGCTGGATTGCTCATTGTTTTAGGTATTTGGTTGTGGATTGTGATTCCCCATCGTACCTCTTGTAAGTATAGCCAGCCTGTGTGGTCTTGGACAAGCTACACAGTCCCAGGGTTGTCAAGAAGAAGGGAAGGGTAAATTATTCCTGAGTTTTCTCTACCTGGAAAGCCCTGGAAAGGGTTGCCATGTGAGAATTGACTGGGTGGCACTTTGTTGTTGCTACCTACCTTTCTGGATCTGGACATTGTACCTTTGTTAATGCAATTTAACCTTCCATGTCATGTTGTTGACTGATGGCTATGGTCTCCCAAGACCATACATTCTAATCACACATATTGTAGCCAAACCAGCTACATTTGTGCCCCTGATTTTTCCTGGTTAAATGAAAAAGTGCATTTTCCTCATTAAGCATATTTTGTTTGTTTTAGTCCACTTCTCCAATCTGTTAAGATCATCTCGAATGTTGATTCTTTCTTAGAATGTATCAACCATCCCTCCACCTTTTGGGTCATCTGTAAATTTGGTGAGCATCCGTTTCATGGCCACATCCAATTTATTTATAAAGATGCTGAATAACAACTGGCTCAGAAAAGAACCCTGTGGCACCCTGTTTATCACCTCTGCTCAGAAGGATGAGGAACCTTTGGTACATTTTGATGTGTTTAGAATTGCAGCCTAAGGGTATAAGAGCATTTGATCTATATCAAGATGAATCTCACTGGATTTTTTCAAGCATGTTTGCTATCTCTTTTGTCCATGCTTGATGTTGTTGAATAGATATTTTGTAAACTACATTTGGTAAGCATCTAATGAAGATCTCTAACTGGTGATCAAACCAGAGATGGGAAAGACTGATGTATTTGCACTATAACTTCCTAAATCTCAGAACTGTCAATGCCTCTGGCCATGAAACTCTGAGAATTGTAGTCCGGCAGAGTAATGTTTTCTGTCCAAAGCTATTGGACAGAACACACGCATCTTCTCACAGAGACTGCCTTTGCCCGTTTTCTTTCACAGGCCACTACCTGAATAGCCATTTCATTAGGTCAGGTCTCTAAACATGAGAGGAATTTTTTTTGGGGGGGGACATCTAGGATGCCTGTTGGACAGAAAGGACAAAGAAGTTCACTCCAATTTGTCCTTATACTGTAAGACTGTCCAACTCTGAACAGCCCGCAGTCTACTTTAAACTTTCCATGGTCTACTTGCAAAGTGTGCACTCACACGCACGCACACCTCCCTCCCCAGTGCTCCAGCCAATGTTTTTGTGGGGACAAGAGGGAGGGACTACTAGAGGCAGAGGAAGGGAGAAGAGTGCTTTGTATTTAGGGAGTGGGAGAAGGGGCAAGCCCCCTCCCATCCCCTAAGGAAAGCAGCCTTCCCTTTCCCCCTCCCCCAATAGAAGCCCTCAGGAGGGAGGGTGGCAGAGAGGCCTGCAGTAGCCTCCTTTGCCCTGCTTCCCTAGACCCCGCCAGGCTTCGCAGAGAGGGCCCCTTACCATTGTGGGGGGGGGGGACAGTGGCAGTGGAGGGGGAGGCAGCAGTGGGTTAGTTTCCCCACGAACATGCACTGCTGGCAGTGGATCAGGATGCTGGTGGGGACCTCACAGGCTACTTCAAATGGCCTCGCGGGCTACCAGTCGCCCGCGGTCATTGCGTTGTGCAGGCCTGTTATAATGCATGTTTTGATCTCAAGTCAGCTTTATGCCTTTTACAGTTTGAGTTAAATAGAAAATAAAAAAAATATTTATTTTGACCTTTTTGTATCCTGTTCTTAGACTTATTTTGCATAGTTAATTAATCAGGATTATTTTGATATTAGGAAGTAATATGTAGAATTTGTTTGTCTGATTCTCAGGAATAAAGCACCATATCAGGAGTAACATACACTGAGAATATGGCAGCCATAGCGTATTTGTATGTTGAAAATAAACTAAAGTTGTGTAGTGTCGTATTGGTTTGTGGTATTAGTTAATAAGAAAGTACAATAAAATAATTGTAGCAATGTTAATATTTTAATGAAGAAAACAACTCAATAGTTCACATAAAGAAGCAAGACAAACTTAATGTTTTGGCACCCTTGAATATTCAAAAATAATGAACACTAAACACAAAGAGCACAATCTAGCAAAAAAATGGCACTTTCGTGTTCCGCTGATTTCAGTGGGAGAGTCAAGTACATTCTTCAATGTGTTAGATTTTTGGACCAGCTGTCTGATGTTATTTTTTTCATTATTATGGAGAACTCCCTCACCCCATTGCACATTACTTTGTGCAGCCTTTGGACTTTAGTGGGCACAGAATCTAGGCTTTGGATGTAAAACAACTCCAGTAACTTGCAAGTTCCATTGAAATTTCCTGAAATCAACAGGTGTTTCATATGCATACAATATGATTATTGTTTCATATGCATACAATATGATTATTATCCTAAGATAACAGCTAAGATCAGCAAAGCTTTTATATAAAGTTAAACCATTTTAAATTTAAAGATCAAATAAGTCAAGTATAAGTATACTGTCAACTTGACTAATCTCCATTCCAGACTTAACAATATGTACATTTTATAACAAGACTGAAATAATGTATGTTGATCTAAAATTCTTCTCAGATTCTTCCATCACCAGCTCATGCATCACTGAGTTTGTAGTTTGATGCAAAACTTGGAGTGCAAACCTTGGAGTAAACTGTTTTTACTATAGTAACTTTTAATTCAAAGAAAACCAAATGTTATTAACACAATGAATTCACTTAATTAGATCCTAATTAATTTAATATTTATCTACCACTTAGTTGCTAAACTAGAACCTTGCAGCTTGCAGTTCCAATGTCTGGTCTTCTGAAATGGCTTATGAGCCACATCAAGATATCAGAAATGGAACACATACATTTATCATCTGTGGAGAGTCAAGAGAAGTGAAATTATTTTTTATCGTGTCTGCTAGATCACTGCAGATGTGTTAAATCACTTTGATTAAATTTTTGAAAAAAATGTGTGTGTTGCTGATTGAAACCATGTTTTTGGGTTTTTTCCTTCCATTTGGGGATACAATTCAGTAGGAAGGGCAACAACAAATTAGACTGCAGGGTTTCCTGAAATCCAAAATCCTGGAATCCATTAATGGACAAACCTCACATAGTTGAGCGCACATACCAGTGTGAAGATGGGCAGGCAGAGGAGAAAGCCTGAAATGCAACAGTTTTAATAGTTGATGTGGCCCCTTTAGTTCCATTCTATTTTACATTGGTCAGACTTCATTTTGAGTACTGTAGCCTTCAAGAAGGGTGTTGGCAAATTAGAATAAGCTCAGAGGAGGACTATAAGGGCGATTAATTGTTGTTTTGAAAGAGGTAAGTGTGTTGGTCTGTGCAAGTATATAGAATAGAATAGAATAGAGTTTTATTGTCATTATGCATACACAAGATATGCACAACGAAATTAGAGTACTGTTCCACTACTTACTACACACTCTAAACATACAAAATACATAAAACACATAAAACACCACACAAAATATTAAAAACTCTTAAAATTGCTCACAAAATTTAAAACACTACTTAAAAACTGATTAAGATGGTGCTAAAACTGTCACATTTAACTTGGATACTGCTCTGTTATAAAAACTGTTCTTTAGTCTATTTGTCCTTGACCTAAGAGTCCTGTATCTCCTGCCAGATGGCAACAGTTCAAAAAATTGGTGGCCAGGATGCGAAGGTTCTCTCAAAATTCTAGATGTCTTCCTTGAGCATCTGGAGTTGTATAATTCTTCCAGAGGAGGAAGAGGACAGCCCACTATCTTCTCAGCAGTGTTTATGACCCTCTGGAGTGCCCTTCTGTCGTCCACTGTGCAACTGGCGAACCAGACACAGAGGCAGTAAGTGATAGTGCTTTCTATAAAGCCCCGGTAGAAGGTTACCAACAGTTTCTTAGACAGTTGTTCCCTCCTGAGAAGTCTCAGAAGATATAATCTCTGTTGGGCCTTCTTAACCAGTGCATCAGTGTTGGCACTCCAGGTCAAATCCTCCTGTAGAATAACTCCTAAGAACCTACTGTCCATCACCCGCTCTACACAAACTCCATCAATAATCAGGGCTGAGTGTCTAATTTCCTTTTTCAATAGTCCACTATAAATTCTTTGGTCTTGTTGATATTTATTATCAGATTGTTGCTTCTGCACCACCGTAGCAGCCAATGCACCTCCTCTCAGTAGGCTGACTCGTCTCCACCAGAGATGAGTCCCACTACTGTTGTGTCATCGGCAAACTTGATGATTTTATTTTCAGGATGGGTATGAGTGCAGTCAGAGGTGTAAATACTAAACAATAGTGGGCTCAGCACACAGCCCTGTGGAGTACCCATGTTGAGAGTGAGGGCTGATGACATGTAGTCCCCTAATCTGACCCTCTGTGAGCGATTTGATAAGAAATCCATGATCCAGGCACAGATGGAATGACAAAAACCAAGGTCCTTAAGTTTAGATATCAGTTTGTGAGGTATAATTGTATTGAAAGCAGAGCTAAAGTCCACAAGGAGCAGCCTTACATAGGTCCACCGCAGCTCCAAATGGGTAAGAGCAGTGTGCAAGGTGATATCTATAGCATCTTCCGTGGATCTATCAGGCAAACCATGCCCCATGAAGAAAGTCTAAAAGAACTGGACATGTATGTGTAGTCTTCAGAAAGGAAGACTGAAGGGGAATATGAAATCACGTTTCACATACTTGAAAGGCTGTCATACAGAGGGAGGGCAGGATCTGTTTTCAATATTGAATATTGGGAAAATCTTCCTGTTAGAGTAATACAGCCATACAGTCAGTTACCTTGACAGGTGGTGAGTGCTCCAACACTGGAGGCATTCAAGAGAAATTTAGACAGCCACCTGGCAGATATCCTTTGATTTGTGTTTCTGTCTTTAACAGGGGGTTCAACTTGATAGCTTTACAGGTCCCTTCCAAATGTTGTCATTCTATGATTCTAAGGGGTTTGAATTTGTCACTGAAACTGAACAAGTGTTATGAGGAAGCCAGACTTCATTATACTTTTAGGCTCCTAGCAAGCACACCCAAGGTTGAATGGTCACAGCTGAGACCATACATTACGACACATCATTTCTCTTCAAGAAGGGTTGGGAAATGAAATTCCAAAGCTGCATGGCACATACAACTGGAACATAGAACATAAGAAGTATGCATCAAAAGGAACTGGAATCCATGTAGGCAGAAATGGAATGTATAAACATTGCAGTGCTTGTTGCTCATAAAGTGGGTTAGAATAAGATATTTTCAGTCAGACACACTACTGATTTCTACTCTGGAAATTAAAAGTTCAGAAGAAATTGGGTGGCTTTAGAACAGAAAGATGTATCAAAGGCAGTCGGGGCTATAATCTAAGATCTGACCTAATAATATCAGTCAAACTTATCAACATAACCATTATTCAAGCCTATGTTCTAAATACTGATGCTGAAGAAGCTGAAATTGAAAGCCGTTATGCTAGTATCCAGGAGGAAACTGATCACACACCCAAAAACACATGTTTATAATCATAAGTTACTACAACCCAAAAGAAGGAAACAAAGCCAAACCAAATGTTATTTGAAAATTTGGCCTGGAGACAAAAACAAAGCAGGAGAATGACTCACAGAGTTCTGTAAAGCCAGCAGTCTGCAAATACATGAGCAAGCAGGCATCACCAGATGATTAATACAGAAATCAAATAGACTATATAAATAGAAGCTAGAGATAGAAAACCTATACTCATGTCTTCCAAACCAAGAACAGTAGCAGAATGTGTTACTGATCGTGAAGTGCTAATATCTAACATTATAATAAAGCTGGAAAAACACTCTAAAAGAATCATAGTGCCAGAATATATTTTAAACAAGATTCCTCACAAATTTTAAAATCTACACAAGGATCAGATTTCTGAACCAGAACCAGAACTGTGGATTGAAACTGTGGCTGGACTCTACAGCAAAGCCTTTGACTGCGGGGTTCATGAGAAGCAATGGGTTGTTCTGAAAGAAATGGACATACCTTATAATGTGATTGCCTTGATGTGTACTATCTATTGTGGACAAGAAGCTACTGTTAGGAGAGATTATGGAGAGATAGAATGGTTTCCTATAGGCAAAGGTATCAGGCAAGAATGCATTTTGTGCTCTTAGCTGTTCAATTTGTATGCAGACTTTATCATACAGAAAGACAGATTACAGTCAGATGAAGGAGGAACAAACACTCATGGAAGAAACATTAATAATTTAAGATATACAAATGACAGAAAGCAGCAATGACTTGAAACGACTTTTAGTGAAAGTGAAAAAAAGCAAATGCCCAAAGGTCTGAAGTTGAATATTAGGAAGACAAAAATCATGATGACAGAAGAACTATATCACTTTTAAATGCTGAAAATGACAAATCTGAAATTGTTAAAGATTTTATATACCTTGGTGCAGTCATCAATCCAAAGGGAGACTGAAGCCAAGAAATCAGAAGAAGACACGGATTTGAAAGGACAGCAATGGAGGAACTAGAAAATATAAAATGTAAGGATATGTCAGTTGAGACCAAGAGCAAGAGTATCCACACTGGAGACCGAGACCATCCACACTCTTGCATTTCCAAGCACACCCAATCTCACCTGATTTTGGGAGCTAAGTAGGGTCGGCCCTGGTTAGTAACTGGATTGGCGACCACCAGGGAATACCAGCCAAGAAAACTCCATGGACATGGGGTCACAAAGAGTCGGTCATGACTGTAAACACACACACACACACACACACACACACACACACACACACACACACACACACACACACACACACACACACACACATGTATAGGCGTGAAAAATGGACATCATAGGAAAATTGACAGAAAATAGGGATTTGTTTGAAATATGGTGCTTCACAGGTAACCCTGGAATGGCAGATAAATGTTGTTCCTGAAGTATCTCTGGAGGCAAAAATGATGAAACTGAAGTTGATCTACTTTGAGCACTTCATGAGAAGACAGGATTCTCTGGAAAACACAGTAATACTGTGAAACTTTGAAGGCAGCAAGAAATGAGGAAGACTGAATATGAAATGTACTGGTCCCCTTAAAGGCTTGAGTTTACAGGAGCTCAAGGATGTTGAGGATAGATTTTGGAGATCACTCATTTTTAGGGCAACCATAGGTCGCAGACTGCTGAAGAGCACACAATGGCAGATTATACCTCAGATGGCAGTCTCCTCTTTCTAGCTAATGAGGTGATGGTAGCTTTTCTAACTGCTGTATTTCTGTATTTCTGCCATTTCTAGAGTTCTGCAGCATTAGAGAGGCCTGCAGGACCTATTTTATTAAGAGGCCATTGTAGAACAGGAATACATTCGCATTGCAAAAAAAAAAGTCTGCTGAGTGTCATAACCAATTTGAGTTGGGGGGCTATTTGTTTGTCCAGTTATATATGCTGAGATTGTAGAAATTGGATTAACCTGTGCTGCTATAGGAGCATAGTGAAGCCTTTCTCCACAACATAATTTACTCAATTAAAACTATAATTCACCAAGCTCCAGTTAACTGTGATGTGGAAAAAGGCAGTTACAGAATAGTCCACTTCTGGGAAATCGGCGCAGTATAAAAATGCAATCCATCCATCCATCCATCCATCCATCAATATCATGTACATATGATATACCTGTGTAAAACTAAAGAATGTTAAGGAAGAAATTTTCATCTTAACTCTCTCTTTGAGAAGTTGGCCTTCTGGGTGCAGGTCTTATTTGTAAACTTCTCCTTATAATCTTACATTGTGAAAATGTATTTCTGGATGATGTGTGCAGTATATTCGATTCTACTGCTTCAATAAATGCAATTATATCTCACAACTTATGATTAATTAGCTGACAGCGATAACCATTTGCCTCTGAGGGTTATTTGCTTTGTGAGGTGTTTTTGTGTGACTCAAGTCACCAGCTGTATTTCTCATTTGCCCCCCTTTTAGGAGTCTGTCATGATTGTTGTCTTTGGTTTGGAATTTATCATACGCATCTGGTCTGCTGGGTGCTGTTGTCGATATCGTGGATTGCAAGGAAGACTGCGATTTGCAAGGAAACCATTCTGTGTAATAGGTATGTTTTCAGGCACAGCTGTTAAACATTACAGTGGTACCTTGTATAAAGGAATTAATTCGTTCCAAATGAAATTATGTTAAGCAAATTTTCCTTTATACAAATTTCCATAGGAATGCATTGAAAACAGAGTGATCCCATTTTTATGTTGTACGGAGTTTCCCCATAGCGATTATGTTAAGCAAATTTCCCCTATGTCCGGAATTTTTTATGTTGTACAAATTTTATGTTATCCAAGCTGTTCGTTATACAAGGGTCCACTGTATTAGCTACAGTGTAGAAGCCCATTTGCCATTATTCTGATTTCAAGCCTCTTGTAATGTGTGATCTTGATGAGTTCCTGAGTTTTCTATTTTTCACTAAGGAAATAAAAATTAATAAATATATCTGTTTTGCTAGCTATTGCAAAAACTGCAGAAAACATGTGTCCTTGTTTCTGGTACAGTACATAATTTTTAAAGAAAAGAAATCAATTAATTAACTTCTGTCTTTTTACTAGACTCTCAAAGGATAGCAACCCTCATTGCACTTTTCATCTTTGTCTTTATCCTTATAAATGTCCTAAAACATATTTCAGGAACAAAACAATGCATACATTTCTCAGTGTTAATGAGTTTTTAAGCAAATGTGTCATTTTCCCCCTTTTAAAATAGTTGCATTACAGTTATCTCCAGTGAAAGAATTGGCATAGTAATCAAGTAATTTCATTACATGCTGTTTGTATGAATAAGTAAACAGCATAAGGGAGCTCATGATTCAGTGCTGGATCATTTAGCATCAGATGTTGGATAATTTAACACTGATATTTTTATCATTTTCTATAAAATTAGTTACCATTTCTTACTCCAGTGTTAGGATGATCTGTACACTGTAAGCACCATCATGATCACCATAAGACTGCCTCTGAAGAAAGAAACAGTCATAGGTAAACATGATCCGAAATATTTTAGAAATTCAAAATGGTGTAAAAAACAGAATAATAAATTAGCTATCCTGTAGATACCCAGCTTTCTGCCTTATAATCCCATGAGCTGGAAATAGTAATGTGCAAGTATTTTGGTGTGTGTGTGTGTAAAATAGTTGACACTGGGAAAACTAGCATCACCATACATTATTTTACCTTAAGATTCTCATGTAAAGAGAAAAGAGGACAGTTCCAGTGACAGAGTATTAAATCACATGCATTTATAACCATCACGCTCAATTCAAAGAAGGAGGCTCATGCTTTTCTTTTCTTCTAAGATTTTCAGTCCTTGGTCTCTTTTCAGGCCTTAATTCCTATGTTTGAGGTAAGACAGGTATACATTCCATCCCAGAGTCACGACATTGACAAACATCACTCGATAGCGAGGAGGGAGGAACAAAAAATTGATCATCTGAGCAGCGGGCCACAAAGTGAGTTCTGCCAAGTAGTAGTCCCAGAACTTCTCCTTGAATTCCTTCAAGCTGTCTGCCAAACTATGGCCTTGAAGTAAGCCCATCACTGTGAAATACCAGCATCCAAAGAATGGAGCAAAGCCCTGATCAATTGCTACCTTTAGGATAACAACTTTAACATGCTGAATTCCTTTTCTTGGGGTTATTTTGTCTACCCAGAAATACCAGTAATGTAGAAGGGGTCCCATGGTACAGCCTGTAACAAACATGTGAAATGCACGGCCAGTATCCCATTTCCGTGTCGGGTTTCTTCTTCTTTCCAAAGATTGCTGAACGATATCTGCAGTTCCAAGTAAAAACCCACTGCTCACTGTATTGGTAATTATTAGATTACGACCTCCAAAAAGTGGAGCATAGAAGCGTGCCAGTGCAGCCAACTGTTGTAAGATACGCGCACGCATTTTGGTTTCCTGCTGTCTGAAATAAATACTTGAAAGTGAGATAACTACAGTGAGGACATTTTCCTTGATCTTTCATCTTCTTCCTTTTCCGGACATCATGTTCTTTTTCAGGAACTACTGCACTGTGTTTTGTAGGGGTTATTTAAGTCTTGATGAGTCATGGTGAAGATGAAAGAAAAAATAGCCTTGGTCAAGAACATGAGATGAAACACAGGAAATACATCATAATATTCCAAGAAGGAATTTTTACTTGCACCTTATTATGATGTCATTGCTGAACCACACCACATCTTGCATTTAATGTAGCAGAAAAATAAATCACATCTTCTAAACAAATATGTTGCAAGACTTGTCCTTGTGTGAGGCACAGTCCAAAGAAACAAGAGAGTATCTGTTTAAAACTGTCCAATGTAATGTGACTTGAATGCACATTGTTGTGGTTGCTGTTAAGTGTGTTGTCTTCAATTTATAAAAGCCTATTTATTAACAGCCTGCAAAAGTACCTGTGATTATCAGCCCTACTCAGGACTTGCAACTAAAGTTCCTTACTGAGTTAGTCCATCCTTTTCTTCACTCTTCTTCCTTTCCTACCTACAGGGTCCCCTTATAGAGGGCACTCGTGGTTCTGGAATATATAGTTTAGCTATTCTAGAGTTTAGATAGTTCACCATTGTATGTATGTGTGTGCACTTTAGCCATAGCAAAGAATAAATTGAGTAGGTACAGTATCTGTCTATGTTGATAGGTAAATAATGAAGGAAAAATCAGGCAGTTCCAAAGATATGTATGCAGTGAGTTTTTTTTTGGGGGGGGGAGATAATGTGCAATGCAGGTCTAAGGAATCCTTTTATTTTTGTCATAAAAGGCATAATCTGCAGAAAATTAGTATCCTCAAATTGTCCTCTTCTGCACTGTTAGAGCAGATCATTGTACATTAAATGCTAAGACGTACATTCAACAAATTCTCATTGAGAAGGTAATTCTTATTGAGTTGCCAAATAACACTATTATTCTGTTGCACAGCAATAGTAGGAATCAATGTTCACACTGTCATCCAAGTTATTACTTAGGATTATCGTGACATCTAAGGCACTCCAGTCTCTTATATTTCAAAATAAAAAGTTGCCTTGTGTCTTGGATTAAAATTACAAAAACCGGGGACTGTGGTAGTCATATTTCCCATGTTCATGATGAACAACACTCCCATATTGGTATGTGCACTCTTGAGAATGCAACAGAATTTAGTTAAAACAAATTTGGCGGCAGACCAAATTGACAGCTATAGGCCTGTTGTCAATGTTTCATTTATAAGCAAGGTAGTGGAGAGGATGGTTGCAAATCAGCTTCAGGGACTTCTGGATGAGACTAACGCTTTTGATGCATTCCAGTCAGGGTTGAGGCTGCAACATGGTACGGAATTGGAATTTGTCGCCCTGCAAGACAGCCTGTTGAGGGAGGCTGACGGGGACAAACAGTTCTTGTTGGTCCTCCTCAACCTCTCGGTGGCCTTTGATACCATCAACTACGGTATCCTCCTGGGGAGGCTCTCCAAGTTGGGAATTGAAGGCACTGCTTTGCAGTGGCTCCACTCCTTCTTGGGGGACCGTCCCAAGAGAGTGCAGCTGGGTGAGATGACTTCTACCCCTCGGTCCTTCAATTGTGGGGTGCCTCGGGGTCAATCATCTCCCCTATGCTCTTTAATATCTATATGAGGCTGCTGGGAAGGTTGTTTAGGAGTTATAGGGTTTCATGCCATCAGTATGCTGATGACACTCAGCTCTAAATTTCCATTTTTCCATCTGCAGTGGATGCCATTTTGTCCCTTGATTGCTGCCTGAGTGCTGCTCTGCGGTGGATGAGAGTAAATAAACTGAGGTTGAATCCGGGCAAGATGGAAGTCCTAGGGGTGGGTCTGCCTGGTGTTGGCAGGTTGGGAAACTTCCTCAGTTTTTTTTTGGGGAGGGCTCTCCCCGTGCAGGATAAGGTGTGCAGTCTTGTTGTAATTCTGGACCTGGAGCTCACTATGGAGACCCAGGTGGTGTTAGTGGTCCACCTTAGGCAGATTGTGCACCTTCCTGGACCCCAGACCCAATACGTTAGTCCATGCACTGGTGGGGCTGCCATGTAAGTTAATGTGGAGGCTCCAGTTAGTGCAGAATACTGCAGCCAGACTAGTATTGAGTACTAAAAGATTCCATCATATTACCCCGACTCTGGTTGCATTGCACTGGCTGCCTATCTGTTAACCGCATTGACTTCAAGGTCTTAATGCTGACATATAACGCCCTAAACCAGTGATGGCAAACCTTTTAGAGACCAAGTGCCCAAACTGCAATTCAAAACCCACTATTTTTTTTTTTTTTTGCAAAGTGCCAATACAGTAATTTAATCTGTATACAGGTAGCTATGAAGGGGCGATGTTGGGTGCCCACAGAAAGGGCTCTGAGTGCCACCTATGGCACCCATGCCATAGGTTCGCCATCACTGCCCTAAACAGTTTGGGACTTTCCTATCTGATAGAGCGGCTCCAACCCTAGAGTTTTGCCCATGTCACTCATTCGTTGCAGGCAGGTCCACTGAGGGTGCCGACCCCGAGGGAGGCCCATAAGTCATCAACAAGGAACTGGGCCTTCTCGGTGGCAGCTCCTGGACTCTGGAACCAACTCCCCTCGAAGATCTGCCTGGACCCCTCGTTGTTGATCTTCAAGAAAACATTGAAGACTTGGTTATTTCAGTCTGCTTTTCCTGGTTATTAACTGTTATGTGGCCTTATTGATTTAGTGATCTAATCTTGTCCAACGTTACTTATCCTATTTACCTTTGATTTTTATGAATGTTGTTGTTTTAGCTATGCTTTCATTTGTAATATTTTTGCTTTTTATTATATTTTTGTATCTGTAGTTTATAATCATAGAATCATAGAGTTGGAAGAGACCTCAAGGGCCATCCAGCCCAACCCCCTGCCATGCAGGAACCCCATCACAATATTTTCGACAGATGGCCATCCAGCCTCTGCTTAAAAACCTCCAAAGAAGGAGACTCCACCACCCTTTGTGGCTGCATATTCCACTGCCGAACAGCTCTAACTGTCATGAAGTTCTTCCTAATGTTCAAATGGAATCTCTTTTTCCTGTAGTTTGAAACCATTGCCCCGAGTCCTAGTCTCTGAAGCTATTGAAAACAAACCTGTTCCCTCTTCAATATGACATCCTTTCAAATATTTAAACATAGCTATCATATCCCCCCTCACCCTTCTTTTAGAGAGGCTAAACATTTCCAGTTCCCTAAGCCGTTCCTCATAAGACATTTCATCCAGACCCTCAACCATCCTGGTCGCCCTCCTCTGCACCCGCTCGAGGTTGTCAACATCCTTTTTAAATTGAGGCGCACAGAACTCGACACAATACTCCAGGTGGGGTCTGACCAGAGCAGAATAGAGTGGTACTATCACTTCCCTTGATCTAGACTAGTGATGGTGAACCTATGGAATGGGTGCCAAAGGTGGCACTCTGAGCCCTTTCTGTGGGCACTCGGCATCACCCCTTCATAGCCACCTGTATACAGGTTAAATTACTGTATTGGCAGTTTGCAAAAAAATTAGTGGGTTTTGAAGCAGTTTGGGCACTCGGTCTCTTAAAGGTTCACCATCACTGATCTAGACACTATGGTTCTGTTAATGCAACCAAGAATCGCATTGGCTTTTCTGGCCGCCGCATCACACTGCTGACTCATGTTCAATTTGTGGTCCACCAAGACTCCCAGATCCCTTTCACAGGTAATATTCTCCAGTCAATTGTCCCCCATCCTATATCTGTGCAATTCATTCTTTTTACCTAGATGTAGCACCCTACATTTCCCTCTCTTGAAATCCATTCTGTTAGCTTTGGCCCAGCATTCTAATCTGTCAAGGTCCTTTTGGATATTCATCCTAACCTCTAGGGCAGTGATGGCGAACCTTTTAGAGACCGAGTGCCCAAACTGCAATCCAAAACCCACTAATTTTTTTGCAAAGTGCCGATACAGTAATTTAACTTGTATACAGGTAGCTAAGAAGGGACGATGTTGGGTGCCCACAGAAAGGGCTCCGAGTGCCACCTTTGGCACCCGTGCCATAGGTTCGCCATCACTGCTCTAGGGAATTAGCAACCCCTCCCAATTTGGTATCATCTGCAAATTTAATTAGTATACTCTCTATTCCTTCCTCCAAGTCATTAATAAAGATATTGAACAGCATTGGACCCAGAACAGAACCATGGGGCACCCCACTGGTCATGTCTCTCCAAGCTGAAGAGAGGCCATTTATGATCACCCTTTGGGTGTGATCAGTCAACCAATTACAAATCCACCTAACAGTAGCACTATCTATCCCACTTTCTACTAACTTCTTAGAAAGAATACCATGGGGAACCTTATTGAACGCAATATTCAATAGCAATATTCACAGCATTTCAGTCATCCACCAGGCCTGTAATTCTATCAAAGAAAGAGATCAAATTAGTCTGGCATGACTTGTTTTTAAGAAACCGGTGTTGACTTCTTGTAATGACAGCATTGTTTGTTAAATAATTGCAGACTGACTGTTTAATAATCTGCTCTAGGATCTTTCCAGGAATTGAAGTCAAGCTGACTGGGCGGTAATTATTTGGGCCCTCTTTTTTCCCCTTTTTGAAGATGGGTACAATGTTAGCCCTCCTCCAATCGATTGGGACTTCCCCTGTTCTCCAGGACTTCTCAAAGATTATTGCCAATGGTTCTGAAATTACTTCTGCCAGTTCTTTTAATATCCTTGGGTGTAATTCATCTGGCCCAGGAGTCTTAAATTCATTTAATGTTTCCAGGTGTTCCTATACTACCTCTCTACCTATTCTATGTTGCAATTCCCATCCTACCTCATCTACTCTTTGTCCCAGCGGATCTCTTTTTTACTTTTTGGAGAAAACAGAGGCAAATAAGGTGTTGAGTAGTTCTTCCTTTTCCTTGTCTCCTGTTAGTAACTGGTTATCCTCGCCACGCAGAGAGCCTATCATTTCCTTATTTTTCCTTTTGCTGCGGACATAACTAAAGAAACCCTTTTTACTATCTTTAATCTCTCTGGCAAGTCTAAGTTCGTTTTGCGCTTTAGCTTTTTTTACCACCCTCCTGCATATATTAGGTGTTTGCTTATATTCCTCTTTGGTGCATGTCCCATTTTTCCATTCCTTGTACTTGTTTTTCTTTATGGTTAGCTGAGTTGAAAGTTCTTTAGGAAACCATTGCAGTTTCTTTAGACCTCTCCCATTTTTTATTCTTGTTGGAACAGTTTTAAATTGTGCCTTTAATATCTCACTTTTAAGGAACTCCCATCCATCTTGGACTCCCTTCTCTTTCAGTGTTTCAGTCCATGGAATCACAAACAATAATTCCCTAAGTTTACAAAAATTGGCTTTCTTAAAGTCCAGGATTCTTGTCTGACTATGCTTAGCTTCACCTTCCAACTGTATAACAAATTCCAAAAGGACATGGTCACTTTTACCTAATGATCCCACCACTTTGACCCCATTTACAAGGTCCTCATTATTGGTTAAGACGGGATCTAAAATGGTTTTGCCTCTTGTTGCCTCCTCTAACTTCTGGACCATGAAATTGTCTGCAAGGGCAGTAAGGAATTTGTTAGACCTTGCATTCCTAGCTGAGTAGGACTGCCAGCACACACACACACACACACACACACACAATTGCCCTGGGATCTGCCGCCATCTTGATTCATCGCCTCCTCCTTCATTGTTTTGTTGTTTATTATCTGTTTTTATTGCTGTAAGCCGCCCAGAGTTCCCTTGGGGAAGATGGGCGGGATATAAGTTTAACAAATAAATAAATAAATAAATATAAATAAATATCAGGATAGTTAAAATCTCCCATTAGTACTACATCACTCCATTTTGACTGTGTGGCCATCTGTTCACAGAAAGCATCATCCCACTCCTCCAGATGGCTTGGGGGTCTATAATATACCCCCACAGTGACATCCCTCCTAGTTCTTTCACCCCTGATTTTCACCCAAATACTCTTAACATAGTTCCCCTGCTGTTTATCTTGTATTTCTTCAGCAGTATAAATGTCCTTAATATATAAAGCTACACCTCCTCCTTTCTTACTCGGCCTGTTCCTTTGAAACAGGTTATACCCTCCAATGACTACATTCCAATCATATGTCTCATCCCACCATGTTTCAGTGATGCCAATTATGTCATATTTATTTTGGTGTATTAGGAGTTCCAGCTCCTCTTGTTTGTTCCCCATGCTCTGTGCATTGGTGTAGAGACATTTTAGGCTGTGTGTGTTTCTTACATGTCCTTTGCTTAACCTGCACTACTTCTTGTCCTGCTCCTATTTCAACATTTGGTCTAGTCTCCACAACCCCTTCTGGATCTCTACCGTTAATAGACTTTTCTCACTCCCCCTGCAAACTCAGTTTAAAGCTCTCCTTATTAAATCTGCAATCCTCTTGGCAAAAAGATTCCTACCAGCAGTGGTGAGGTGCACCCCATCCTGGCCCAATATCCCATTTGAATCAAAAAGCAAACCATGGTCCAAGAATCCAAATCGTTCCTGCCGGCACCATCTCCGAAGCCAATGTTCACCTCCACTATTGTTCTTTTCCTTCGTGGGCCACGTCCTTCTACAGGGAGGAGAGATGAGATTACCACCTGTCCACCCAGGTCCTTCAGCTTCCTACCCATCTCTTCATATGCCTTTGTGATATCTGGAAAGCTGCATTTTGAAGTATCATTAGTTCCTACATGGACCAAAAGAAATGGGTTAGAATCAGTGGACTTGATGAGTCTCATCAGACTCTCTGTTACATCCTGAATCTTGGCTCCAGGGAGACAGCAGACCTCTTGATTCATTTTGTCAGGCCTGCAGATCACCGTTTCTGTTCCTCTAAGCAAGGAGTCTCCAATCACCACCACTTGTGTCCTTCAAGGCTTGGTAGATGCCCTTTGTTCTACTGTTTCCTCTGTGCTATTCTAGGTGCAGTTCCTGTTCCTGGCTGATAAAGGAGAGAGGTTGGAATCTGTTGTGCAGTTGCAAACTCTCTGTCCGTTTCCTAGTTCTTCCTTTTCTGACTGTGACATTCCGCCAAGTATCAGTCTCGTGTATTTGTGAAATGTCCTCAACCTGACTTAGATTCTCCCTGTCAAAGTTTTTCTCTGCTTCCTGCAACACCCCCTCCTGGTCCCTAAGGTTGCGAAGATTGAAAACACAGGCCTCCAGCTGCCTGACCTTGTCCTCCAAGAGGGCCACCAGCGTGCACTTTGAGCATATGTATCCCGGCACTTGGTTTGACAAAAAAACAAACAAGCCACAGGTGTTGCAAGTAACTACATCTGCCCCATGCCCCTCCATCCTGACTAATTGGTCAGTTAGTTGAAAATGGAAGAAAGAAAGGAAAAGATAATGGGGAATTTCTTTTTTATTCTTTTATTCTTTTTTCATTTTCGTTTTTGTTTTTTAATTCACGCGCCATCAGTTGTGCGCTGCTGGCAATATTAAGATACAGCCAAAGCTCCAAGTGCTCTCGGGAACTCTGCAAGCAGTTTGAAAAACTCCTCCCCCAAGCAGACTTTTAAATCCTGCAAAGAAACAGCATTCAATTCCTTTTTTATTGTATGTTGTTAACTGCCCAGAGTGACTTCCTGCCAGATGGGCAGTATATAAATCGAATAAATACAGAGGTCCCCTGCCCTTTTGCAGTTCACATACTGCGCTCCCACTATATCATGGGACCGCAGTACCCCAAAAGGGCTTGAAGGAAAGGGAAGCCATTGCACGCAGCTCGCTGCCCTCCCCTCGGGGGTGCGGGCAGGCAGCGCATGATGTTTAAAGGGCTCTCGGCCACTGAGACAAGCTCTTGTCTCTGCAGCTGGGAGCCCTTTCCAAAGATCGCCCACTGCCTGCCCACACTCCCCTGGGGGTTGTGGGTGTGCGGCGAGCGATGTCGGCTCTGGGTAGCGTGTGGCAGCAGCGAGGGATCAGATCCCCCAACGCCACCGGCACGTCCTGCTCTGAGGCAGCTCTGTGTAGCGTGCGGCAGTGGTGGGGGATTGGATCTCCCAACGCCGCTGGCACGCGCTGCTCCGAGGCGGCTCTGGGCAGCGTGCGGCAGTGGTGGGGGATCGGATCTTCCAACGCTGCCGGCGCGCGCTGCTCCGAGGTGGCTCTGGGCAGCGTGTGGCAGTGGGGGGGATCGGATCTTCCAACGCCGCCGGCGCGCTCTGCTCCGAGGCGGCTCTGGGCAGCGCGCAGCAGCTGCCCCTCGCCCCCCAGGCCCCACCCGACCCGCAGATTGTGGATTGTCAGCCATCGCGGGTCGGGTGGGTCCCTAACCCCTGCAATAGGCGGGGGGTTACTGTAGTAATAATAATAATATAATATAATTATCTGCAATAATTGGATATTGCCAGATAATTTTAACCAGTAAGTGATGATAATCATAAGCTGTCTCGTTTTAAACAGACATATCCAGTTTAACATAAAAAGACTATGTGCAAAGCAACTAAATATACACTTTTTTTCAAGCTACAGGAATCTGGCCACTACTTGGATGTATTGTGTGAGTACAAGAACTGCTGGAAAGCTCAGTATAGTTCCCATGAATTACTTTTACATGTTCTGTTCATAACAAAAAATAATATTCCAGGAAATGGACTTATGAATTTTCAGTGATGCTACTGCATGTAAATATGATAGGAGGAGGTGGTGGACAGAATTGATACAATTCTTGAGTCACACTAGTTTATTTGTCACTCACTAATCCTGAACACAAAGATGTCATCAATATGAGCAGCTTGTAAGTGGGTTTTTAAAGGATGACTTGTTCACGTTTGGCCCAAAAATCTGGCTTCATCATTTGCCAATTGATGGTTCCATCATTTTCTTATTTGCTTATGGAGAAGCTTGAACATGTCATTCTTAAGATGCCCACCTACAAGCTGCTTGCATGGCAAGGCATTTATAAACGCCTTTTGTCATCTGGAACAATGACAAGACAAAATTTGAAATAATTTAAGAACAAAACTAGCTATTTGTCACACTATCAAATAAATATGTAATAGAGCTATCAAAAATGATGCTGAGTTTTCTCGCCATATAAAAAAATACACAGAGAAAATATTGACATATCACAATAAGTCCATTATCTGTTCCCATTTATTTAAAATGAAGTTCTGGATTATTCAACACACTTCAGGAAAGATTCTTCAGAAGAGTCTACAAAATTAAACTCAGGGCAGCTTTATGTTACTGGGCCAGATTCCATTGTTTGTCCCAAGTAGAACAAACTCTGTGGTTGAAACCTAGTAGAAAGTCACAATTACAGTAGGTCCATTGAATCAATGGAATTTACAGAGAGGTTGACTCATCCAATCACTACTGATTTAATATGCCTACTCTAGTTTTGGGTGACTGAAACAGCCAAACTGTTTGATTGGCATGCAATCAAAGGGACTACTTAATTGTCTTTTGTCTTATTTTGCTGGCCAGCTAAAATCACTAACAGAATGCTG
>JAHTLZ010000122.1:22428618-22448460 GCA_023846285.1 Phrynocephalus versicolor | reverse complement strand
TATATATTAGATGAGGGTTATAGTGTGCTTACCTTGAAACATAGAGGACGGCAGGACTGACAATTGGAAAAAGAAAGAATCCTGCCCATTCTTGAAAACTACTAGTACTAGTACTGGGGCTTTTCTTTTGACAGGGCCTAGCATTTTTTAATACATGATTTATCCATTTTTCACATTTATAGGAGCATTGTCATTATTTTGAGTCATTTGCTTTTCATATTTGTAGCCTTGTTTGCTACTGAAATGTCTTTTTCCTGAAACATAATCTCTTATTTGTCATAGCACTGACTCGAGTTCTTGTTGCTTCTCCAGGCAATGACTTTCCCCGTATATATTAGGCTGAACTAAGTGTTAGCTCTAACTAGAACATAAGCGTTGACCTTTGTTATCTGTGACTAAGAAACCCCATGCATTTCATTGGATCTAACCTGGATCTATTCTTGGGACTACTACTGTTGGTTTTAGTCCATTGCTACAAAGGTGAAACTCAGTTTAATATTTTGCATGGTTTACTCAGATAAGGCATAAAATTTGAGATGTCCTTAACACACAAATGACCATTTTGTTCAGAGGTGTCAGTGGGCCTTCCCTGTATAGCTTTGTGTATTTTATTAGATATAAAATTTATGATTTTATCGCTTTTGATCCTGCAGTGGTAATCACAACGGAACTGGTGTAAATGCTATTGTGGAACATCATACAACATCTCCAGCAAACAATTAAATGCTGCTGAACTATCATTAGCCAGTATGTGTACACTGATCTATTTTACAATGTGTTTCTTTCAGACATTATTGTTCTCGTCGCTTCAATAGCAGTTGTTTCTGCAAAAACTCAGGGTAACATTTTTGCAACATCAGCACTCAGGAGTCTTCGTTTCCTGCAGATCCTTCGTATGGTGCGCATGGACCGAAGAGGAGGAACTTGGAAATTGTTAGGTTCAGTGGTGTATGCACATAGTAAGGTAAGAGCCTTTCTCTATCTATCATGCATTTCTCTGAGTTTCTTCTCAATACCACAAACGTTGAGTTCATGGAAACTGTAGAATTCACTTGAAATCTTGTTTTGTTCAACGTGGACCTATGACTATGCTTCATGTATTTGTACAGACACAAAGGCCTGCATTGCGGTATTAATGTTTCCAAAGGCCAGGATGCAAAGAACCACACATGCCCAGAAAGCCTTATGTTTTATATGCTGCAGAGTTTCTGCAACACAGAAAAACATTTTTGGATGTGTAACATTTTTTTAAAAACGTTGTGCTATAGTATGGTATAGAGATTTGCTGTTCAAAGAAATAATCATCAACCCAACCTCTTCAGTGTACATAAAGCAGCAATTTAAGGCCTGCAGCAGTTTAAGGATGTAGACATGGTACTTAGAGAGAACTTATAGAGGCAATGAGCTTTTCATATTGAACTAACAGGACTAATAGACTGTAGTTCTATAAATAGTCCAACAGATGTATTGGTTCAGATATCAAAATAATTGCTTACTTTCTAATTCTATCTTATTTGCCCTACAGGAATTAATCACAGCCTGGTATATAGGATTTTTAGTACTCATTTTTTCATCTTTCCTTGTCTATCTGGTTGAAAAAGATACAAATACCCAGTTTTCTACATATGCAGATGCTCTGTGGTGGGGCACAGTAAGTACAGAATCAGCTTAATTACATGATTTGCATTATGAAATAATTAACATTCATATTAAGAATAGCATTTAGTGAAGACTCTCTTTTGGTTTGTATCTTAATCACTGTTGTTCTTACATGACATCAAGTAGTTTCTGACTTATGGCAACCTAGGCTGCTATCCCACAGCCAGAAAATCCGGATCAAAGTAAAATGCAGATTTCCCCATGGAACGGTCACATGGTTGAAAACGCTGTTAATGTGTCCCCATGGGCAGAGTTTAAAGAACAGCATCTTTTGTGTTCCCATGAGCAGGAACAGCAACACAGGTGAACGAAAAGGTTTTGATGCAGATTTTCTGAGTCCCCACGAACTCAAGTACCAGTTAAAATTCCGCATCGGAACAGAGACAAGCTTTGTACCACCTCAAGACCAGGTACTTGCAAAACTCACTGGGTCACACTTAAGTGGACGTGGTCACCCTTTAAAGTCCGCTGGTCATGGGGACACAGTTTTATTAACTGCATCTTCAAGCAATTTGAAGCTGTTTTTAGTGGTCATGGGATAGCAGCCTAACTAGTGACTTCCAAAAGGTGCTGTCATTCATCTCCATGCCCAGCCCTTACAAACTAAAGGCTATGGCTTCCTTTATTATGTCTCATGCCATGTCTTTCCCTATTCTCTTCCATTTTTCCTAATGTTATTGTCTTTTCTACTGTCTTCTCATGACAATTAAAGTAAAAAAGTTTAAGTTTGTTCATTTTTGCTTCTAGAGCAAGTTCTGCCTTGGTGTTGTCTAGAACCTATTTATTTGTCTTCTTCGGTGCCTATGGTATCAATAAACCTCTCCTCCAAAACCATATTTCAAATGAGGCTTGGTCACATGAGTGAAATGTCCTATAGTTATCCACCAGATATATCGTTGTAGGTTTTTCTGGTGACACAATGCACAGTCGAACTTGAGATGTTTTTCTTGCCAGCAGTTAAACTGCAGTTCATTTTCCACTCTGTAAGGCTAGTGTTAGTTTATACGTCTGTTGTACCAATGTATTCCTTACTGGGTTCACCTGTGTGCACAACCCACCTTGCTTCTTTTAGGAGGCAAAGGCTGTAAGGTTGCCACCATTACTGCAGTTTGCATTTTATAATTTTCCCCCTTGTTCTGGCCAGTACTTCAATATGGTGCTAAAAGTATAGTGTACATCGACACATCAAACCAAGGATGGTTGTCATTAGCCAACTGACAAGGTATGTTTTGCAGTTGCCTCTTCCTAACTGCCTGCATGTTTTGTATGTGTAGGTGGAGGCTGTCGCCTTTACTGCCAAGAGTGTTCATTTTTTGTTTTCATGGCCCTGTAAACAGAGGACACATCTCAAAACTGAAAAACCCTTAGATTTATATTGATATAATGATAAAGTGCTACATTATTTTTTTTTAAAAAATTGAGGACATAAAGGGATGGTTGAGGGTAGAGAGAAAATAAACTTGTTTCACCAGCCGCATTGATTCAAAAAGTATGGGAATGTTCATACTGATATATGCATCATGTGAAACACAATCTAATACAATAGAGGCATGGAAAGTATCAGGATAACTAAAAAACATTTCCATCATGTGACCAGGACCTCAGTTGATATTTTTCCCTGTCATCTTTTCCTGACCCAATGTTCAGATCTGTTAAAAGTAATCAGGAATATCAGTACAGTATACATGATCTTGGTCTGGATCTCTGTGAAGGACCTGGATACCTTTGCTGCCACCATTAACAATAATTTATTTATTTAGATAATAATGGAGTCTGACAATTTTGTTTCTCATTTCAAAACACAAGGCTATGTTTATTGATTTTACAGACATCAATGTAAATGCGGAATACATTTCATGAGTTGGTTTTTAAACTTAAAATAAGACTATATAATACCAGTGTTTATTTCCTTGTATTTATACAAGACAGGAATATAGAAGCTAGAATCTGCTAGATCAATAACACTGTTAACTCTACACTATCTGGTTCTTCAGCTCTCTTCGAAGTCCTTAACTAGACCCTATCCAGTTCCTTAACCGGTCCCTATCTGTCAACATACCACACAGCTGTTTTTATATGTCCTAGCCCTGCCCACAGGTTATATGATAGGTTCAGAAGCTTACTTCATTAAGTATTCATGAACCTACTTAGCATTTCATCACAATCCCTACACATACATCCTTATACTTGGAGATCCCTTCAATAACTACCTTTGTAACTACCTTTTCCAAGGTCTAGTTATCTTCTGATTTTTTGGTTGTGCTCTCCATTTGGATTGATGGCTGAATCAATGTATAGAAAATCTTTAAAAACTGCAGTTTCTTCATGGTCAAAGTTATATAATTCACTTCTTGTGATTGTTATCTTCCTAAAGTTCAGTTGCAATCTTGCTTTTACGAAGCGTCTTCTGTAACCAATACCAGCAGTCATTTCATGACATTGCTATTTTCTGGTAGCAATTTGCTGTCGTCTTTGTGTCTTATTGATGCTCCTTCTTTCTATTTTCACTCTCTGTCTGAATTTAATGTGGCTTTCTATGATTCTCAGAAGTGGCTTTTCAGTTCCTCTTACTGATGGTGCTCCGAGACCATGTGGTTTCCAAAGATAGCACTGGCTGACTCTACTTCTAGGAGGCAGAGCAGAGAAGCAAACTACTGGCCCCTGGCTCTGGAACCAGAAACATCAGCCCTATGTGTTCGCAGGGGATAAAAAACCTGAAACCCTGACTGCATTTAGTATTCCAAGCAATTGTATTCTCAGTGACTCTAGAATGATCACTACTAGAATTAAAAGAAATTAGTATTCATGCTCTTATTAGTAATAAATAAATAAATAAATAAATAAATAAATAAATAAATAAATAAATAATAGAGGATGCCAACCAAGGCTTTATGAAAATAAACAGTATCCAGACACGGAGGTGGCAAACTAGGAGAGGGAAAATGAAAGTATGAGCCCTCTGGAGACATGTCTTAAAATGAGAACATTGAGGACCAAACTCTATACCTTGCATTCTAAATAATGTGGGCACATGCGTTGTCATGATCTCTGACCCAGGAATTCCACAGTACCCCAAGGAAAGCTTAGAAAAAGAGGCTATTTGGGCTGCACCATCCAGGAGAAAACTTCCAGTCCCTCTTCCAGTGCATTTCCTGCTTGAATTTATAGTCCCATCCTAGTCCAGGAAATCGTTCCACAGCAGTTCTGACTCCAACTTTGCAGTAAACAGCAAATACTGAATCATGCAGAAGTCTGGCAAAAAGCCAAATCCTCCAGCAAGGTATTGGCATTATAATACAGTACAGGCCTTTGCCACCTACATATGGCTTCATGCACTTTCAGCATCTAACCATAGCTCAGCCAGCAGCCTGCATGCAAGGCCATGTCTGCTCCTGTCTTTTGTTTTAAGACTTGGTTTTATGTGGCTTCCCTAGGCTTGACCTGGTTGTACACTGACTTAAATTGAACCTGGCACAGATTGATTTGATCTGTCCAGAGACACTGGGTCTGCTTCTGTTTCCCCTGTGAGCCTCTGAATACAGAGGATTAAATTGGCTCAACTAAATCTTAAGAAAGCCAACTTCAAACACTGATAGTCTGAGAACAAAAGTACATGTTTGACCTTGAATGCAAGACATTTGTTTTTCCTAATAGAAAAAAAGTCAGCTGGAACACCCAATTCAGATTCTGACCTTAATGGTAAAAGAAAGCCTTCATGCTGATGATACTAGTATGAGGCAGCTCCCATTTGCACTTTTGAGAACATTTCCCCCAATGTAAATAGACATGAAGAGGCAATCTAGTTTAAGATTGCAGTGGAGGGAGGAGCTCGCGGCGCAGTGGTTAAATGCCTGTACTGCAGGTAAAACTGTGCTCACGACCTGGGGTTCAATCCCAGGTAGCAGGCTCATGGTTGACTCAGCCTTCCATCCTTCCGAGGTTGGTAAAATGAGTACCCAGCTTGCTGGTGGTGGGGGCAATGTGTAGCCTGCATAATTACACTGTAAACCACCCAGAGAGAGCTTGAAGTGCTATGGGCTGATATATAAGCAGAACACTTATAGAAGCAGAACACTTATTAGAAAACATCAGCATGGGCATTGTCAAAATACTATATCAAAATTTTCCAGTTCATTTTATTTCCACAGTATTGCATGTACTTATGTATTAGCAGTGTCCTAACTGGAATCTGCCTTTATGAGACCTTCATTTATGATATTACCACAGATAGGAAGCTCTATGTATTGTTAGTATCCATAGAATTAAATGCTGGTATTTTGAAACACTGACATATGGTGGTCTCTCATGAATTTTCTGTGAATATAAATTATAATCTCCCTTTGGTGTTATTAATTAAGAGTTAGATTTTAGAAGTGATTATTTTTGCTAATTGGAGCAATTATTTTGAATTAAAAATGCACTAATAATATCACTTACCACATGTGATTAATTCTGAGCTGTTTGTTTAATTAAGTGTTAATTCTAATACTCCATTAAATAGAGTATCTAGGGAATGGAGCTTTTTGGTATTACCTTAATTAAGATGCACAAATCCAATTTGGTTCAGAGATAGTACAATTTACTAATAATTAAAAAAAGAACAGTTTGAAATGTTTTAAAGTGGAAACATGGCAATCAGATTTATATCATGTCAGGCTATTTTTATCTAGTTTTTTTTTCTTTAATGGGCAACTATTCTTCATGGTTTTAGGCCAAAGCCTTTCCTACCATCTGATGTGTAATCTTTTAGAAACCGGACTAGACAGCTTATGAATTTCTGGTACACCATCAAAGTAGAGGGCACTTTAGAGAACATCATTACCAGAGAACATGTCCTTGCTCGTGAAGAACTGAAATTTGGAGTTTATAACATGAATATATTCTGAGTTCAGTAAGTGCTACACTGCCAAAGCAAAATTATGTTCAGTTCCATTGGAAAATGGACTTACGAAAACATGATGTCCACGTCCTGCTAAAGAATCATCCTGTAGCTAGACAGCATTAAGATTCAAAGAGATTAGGGAATTTCTGATAGAACTTCTTACAGACACATTTTTTTCTCAAGGCTTCAAATCTTTTGGGTATGTAAAAGAACTGGCTGTGCTTTGTTCCTTGATGAAGGTGTGCTGTTGTTCCTTCTAAGGCAGTGGTTCCAAACCTTGGGTGCCCAGATTTTCGTGGACTACACCTACCAGAAATCCTGGCCAGCAAGGCTAGTGATGAAGGCTTCTGGGAGTTTCGAAGGGATCTCAGTTCTGTGAAGATCTACAGGGCTCTCAGCATGCTTCTGTGCTAAGGAGAGGGTGATTCTTTACTGTGATTGAAGATAGAAGACAGCTGCTTTTGATTCCTTATATAAGCTGCTCTTCTTTTCATCAAGTATAGCTTGGAAACATCTTCCACTTCTTCAGTATCTGGCAGTGATGACAACCTGAATGTAGGCCAGATAATGCATGTTCATTCCTGGTAAAACAGTCTAGTGCTAGTTTGCTAAGGAGAGAACTTTCTGAAACTGGCAATGCCATCCATCCATCTTTTGTCAACACTTAAGGTTTTAACTGGCCCTACAGTCAGGAAATATAAGTTCCCTTTAGCAAGACTATCAGAAGGAACATTATGGTGCCAGCAACAGGCATTGGCTCTTCTTCACTTCTGCGTAGTGCCTGATGTAGCTTTATGTATTTAGAACAGCTGTCTTGTCTGCTTGTGTGCAAAGCAAATGTAAGGAAGCTGGCTGACTAAGTGTAGTTGGGACAATTAACATCAAACCATCTTCATTAGCAGATAAAAAAGGGAGAAGGGCATATATAATTCTTACTATTCAAAAAGTGAACTCCTACTCGCACAGAGAAAGCCTAAAACGCCATTAACTTGGTTTAAACAAGGTTTCAAAGAACATGGCATCCATGAAAGAGAAAAACAAAAGAACGAAAGACAGTAGGAACTTAAAAAATAATAGTATGAAGGGATGAGAAAAAATAGCAAATAACGTTTCAGAACATATATTGGAGAACTGAAATGCATAAATATAAAATAATTTTAATGAACACTTTAGTAATACTTTGATCATATTAATTACTATACATATTAAAATAAAGCTACACGTACCTACAAAATTCAAAAACAGAATTTGAGCTCATATTTACAGAGGAATCCTATGCATGTCTACTCACAAGTAAGTACCATTATCTTCAATAGGGCTTACTCCCAGGAAAATGTAGGACTGCAGCTTTAGTCAGAGGTAACAATACTGTATGTACGAAACAGTTTAAATGCTACTCAGGCAATCGGACAGTAGGTGGAGCTGAATCACAGAGGCCTGGCAAGGCCTACTACGTATGTGTGGTCCAGCCCCAGATGGCTCTGAGGGAAAGTCTTGTAAAACACGGCCTTGGGAAACACAGACTAAAAATAACTGTAAATCTAACGATTTCTTACTTAAACTTGGGTCCTGGTTCTGTATCCTCACTGCTGGGACTCCCCCAGAAGCCAGCCACTCTGTCTCCCCAAACAGCAGCATTGCCTGAAACTACCCAGCAACGAAGCCCACGGGTGGTTGGGGGAAAGAGAGAGAGAGAGAGAGAGAGAGAGAGACCCTGCCAGTCTATAATCCTTAGTGGGAACACATCTGATTGGTTGGCTACCTCTTCCCCCCAGCTGGGATATCCTTTTCAGACCAGACCGAGGAAATGCACTTTAACAAAGACAATAGGTAAATGAAACAGCATTTTCATCACAAATATCTAAGAACAATGAGTGGGCTTTCAAATTCAGTTAATAACTCAAAAAAAAATCAGTTAAAATGCTCCCCTTAAAAATCAAATTGCCCCAATGTGGGGCATGGGCCCCACGTTGGGAACCAATGCTCTAAGCAACAGTCCGATTTTATATTTTCAGAAACATAGGGTTTGCTAATTTTCTTTGTTGTTGTTGTTGTTGTTGTTGTTGTTGTTGTTGTTGTTGTTGTTGTTGTTGTTGTTGTTGTTGTTGTTGTTAGTACTCCTTAGAAGAGCCCCAGATACCTGTAACCAGTTTAGGTTCTGATGCAACTAATCCTTCAGTGCTCACACATCTTTCTGTTTAAAATACTCCACCACCTCCATCCATTTTTTCCACCAGTAGACTTACATTGGCCAAAATCCCACTGCTTAGTATAGTCAATCACACTAGAGTAGGCCTATAGCAGGCCTGTCCAACATGTAGACCGGGGGCTACCAGTAGCCCATGAAGGGTTCAAAAGTAGCCCGCCAGCCATCAATAACAAAAGTGAGGGGATAAGTTCTCTACCTCTACCTCCCCCACCCCAAGGACCACCACTGCTCCAGCAAAGCTCTGGGTCTGCCAGCCCACTGTCTCAGCCGAGTGGAGCTGTTCAAGGGCTGCTCTACTTAATGAGCATATGGCCGGAACAGATAAAATTCATAAGTAGAGGTTTTAGTGTAGTAGCCCTCAGGCACTTTCATCTGGAAAAAGTAGACCTCGGCCTATTCAAAGTTGGACAGCCCTGGCCTATAGAATCAATGGGATTTAATAAGATAATTCCTCCATAAGATCCATTGATTCCAGTAGGCCTGCTGTAACTACAATTTACTACACTGAAATAAGAAGTCATCGTCTCAGTAAAGCCAATTGACTGACAAAGCTGTTTGGATAATCAGCGAAACATTTCAATCTCTCAAGAAAAAAGAAGTCCAATTGCCATGACTCAACTTCCAGACCAATTGAATAAATGGAACTTTTAAAGGAGTTGACTCATCAAACCTACAGTGCCTATTTGTGCCTACTTGAGTACTATGCTAAGGAACAAGATTTTGGCCATTCTGTTCCAAAACTTGGTTAAGAAAAATACTTAGTTTTTTTAACTTATTTTTAAAATGTATTTGAAAGTGGTCTGACAATTAGTGGATCTGTGTAGAGCCAATTTTATGGGTAGTATACAGGTTCTTCATCTAAGGATAGGGGGATAAGATTCCACAATGAAGGATGGACAGTCTTCCACAACTTGTGAGTTTTCATATGGGCAGGTCCTTGCAATCCCTGGCTAACAACTGAGTGATGGAATTGCAGACCATTTGGCAAAAAATTCCAGACTAGGGAAGAGATTTTTTTAAAAAAACACAAGGACAACACTATAGCTATATATCACTATATGTAAGCTATATATCACTTTTTGTAAAAAGCATTATTTTTTTCAAAATTACTGATTAGAGATGGGCTTTTTGTTTTGGAAGTAGTCAGCTTCTGAAATGAAACGCGGGAGCCCAGCTGGCATTTGGAACCAGACCCCTTACACTGGGGTCATGCATGGCTAAACTCCAATGAGGATGAAGCCTCCCTGGTATCATCCCACCTCCCTGTCTGATTGGCCAGCACCAGGGAGAAGCAAAGATGACATTGGAGGCTTCTTCTTCATTGGAGTTTAGCCCCGTGCAACCCCAGTGCAAGGTAAGGAATGGGTTGATTGTGTTCCTCCAGTTCCAAATGCCAGCTGTGCTCCTGCATTTCGTTTCTGAAGCTGACCACTTCCTAAACGAAAAGTCCATCTCTATTACTGATCTATTTAACACATTAATAACACTAATTCACTTAATTAAAAAGTCACTGTTAATAACATATTAATCTTCTCAATTTCTGCCAGTTAACATTAACAAATTAATTTTCAAACCTAATATTCAAGACTCAGAATTTATCTTTCTGAATAGTAATCAGGAGTCTCTTGATGTTAAAATTAAAATTATCAAAATCTGCATTTTCTAATTTTTAATTCTCATTGCTTCATTTCAGATCACATTGACAACAATTGGCTATGGAGATAAAACTCCACTTACATGGCTTGGAAGGCTGCTTTCTGCAGGATTTGCACTGCTTGGCATTTCTTTCTTTGCATTACCTGCTGTGAGTATCTTAATATATATATAAAATCAAATAATCTCATTGAGGGCTGATAATACTGTGTGAGAAAAAAAGCTAGCTGCTTAGAACAATGTAGTGTATTTGTTTCTGAGTCTATGAGCCATCTGCAATGAGCAGATGTCAAAACTGCTTTGAATGCTCATTTGTGTGCTATGAGAAATACATACCTCATATATACTGTACAAAACTATATTTTGATATTACTGTATCCATATGTTCTTCCAAAGCAATATAATAATGACAGTGATAAGAATAATGATAAGCCGAGGGACTCGTCTACGCAAAGAAACAGATACCAAAACACAAAAGGACCAATATAATATATGCAGTCCAATGTAGTGAGGAGTGTGCAGACCTCTACATTCAACAGAAGGATGGCCCAACATAGGAGGGGTTACAGCTCAGGACCAGAATCAGCAGTACACCTCCACTTGAAGTACAAAGAGCACTCATTCAAAGATGAGCATGCACACATATTAAACAGAGAAGATAGGTGGTTTGAGAGAGGGGTCAGGGAAGCCATTCATGTGAGCATTGAAATCCCCTCTCTCAACAGAGGTGGGGGGGGGCTCAGGCACAGCCTATCTGCCACTTATCAGGCGGTGATTTCAACAATACCTAGGCAAATAAAAATACTTCACACCATCACCACCAAGGCCATAGCTATTGACCCACACTTTATGGGTTTCAGCACTTTAGGCCATTGTTCACCTTAAGGCTGTTGAGACTGTTGTCTACCTAACAAGCCTACTCAGACCATTGTTCATTTTATAAGCCTATTTCAGACCAGGGTGACAAGAGGTCAAAGCTGACTATAAGATGGAGGACTCGCAACTAGCTTTTTTCAGACTGATGAAGCTGTTTGGATGAGCAGTGAAATGTTTCAATCTCTCAAGAAAAAGAAGTCCAGTTGCCATGACTCAGCTTCCAGATGAACTCACTTGGATCACTGAGAACCTTCACAGAAATAATGATAAGCTTTCAACTGTGGTGCTGGAACAGGTGCTGTGGATCTTTGAGTCCTGCCACTGTCAGTGAGGCACAACCCCAACCTCTGACTCCACAGCAAAATACAGTGGTACCTTGGTTAACAAAAGTACAGTGGTCCCCAACCCTTTCGCGGTTCATATACTGCAGTCCCGCTATATCGTGGGACCTCAGTATATGAAAAAGTCCCCCTAGGGCAGGCCTGCCCAAAGTCCGGCCCGGGGGCCAAATCCGGCCTGTCAGGCCATTGAGTGGCCCGCGGCTGGCTGGCCCACCCTCCCCCCATTTTTTTTTAAATCTTCCGCCAACACTGACTCCACTGGGAAGCTTGGGCAGCTGGGGGGATGGGTAGTCTGCCGCCACCGACACTGCAGGGGAATGTGTGTGGGTGGGCAGGCCAGCGGGACTCTGCCACCGCCAAGGAGCTTTGGGGTGGGCTGGCGGGCGAGCCGTCGCCACCGCTGGGGATATCCAAGGGGCGACCTGTGGCCGCGGCTCCCCGTGCTTCCTTTGGTCCCCACCTTCCTTCTTTCCTCCCTCCCTTGGTCCCCGCCTTCCTTCCTTCCTTCCTTCCTTCCTTCCTCCCTCCTTTCCTTGTTCCCCACCTTCCTTCCTTCCTCTCTTGGTTTCCACCCCCCTCCCTCCCTCCCTTGGCCCCCGCCTTCCTTCCTGTGGGTGGGCTTACAAGGGGTCAGTGGGTGGGGCTTATGGGTCAGTGGGTGGGGCTTGCAGTGGGGTGGCAGGATCGTGGAGCAACCGGCCCCTGACACATTTTCAGCCACCAAATCTGGCCCTCCTTACAAAAAGTTTGGGCACCCCTGCCCTAGGGTAAGGGAGAAAAGTCCTTTTTCAAGCCTCCCATACTTATCCCAGGACTGGAGCTGCCCCGAACAGGCCTCTGAGGGCCTTCCTGGTCCTTCTAGAGGCCCCCAAAGGGCCTCCCTGCGAACCAGAAATGACTTCTGGATCACTGAAAATCATTTCCAAGGCCTCCAAGAGCCTTTCTAGGCTTGTCAGAGGCCTCAGAAATGATTTCCGGTTTACCAGAAGTCACTTCCGGTTTGCAGGGAGGCCCTTTTAGGGCCTCCAGAAGGCCTGGGAAGGCTCTCACAGGCCCGTTCGGTGTAGGGCCAGGCTGGGGGTAAGTACAAGAGCCCCCACTAGCCCCCCCCCAGGCCTGACTCGACCTGCATCCGCATATCGCGGATTTTCAATTCTCGCGGGTCAGGTCAGGTCCCTAACACCCGCGATAGGCAGGGGATCACTGTAATTCATTTCTGCGGGCCGTTTCACTGTGTGAACATTTCATTAACCATAATGCAGTTTCCCATTGAGATAAATGGGAAACCAATTAATCCATCCGTCTTGGGTCCCTTTGGGGAGAAAGGCGGCATAACAATAAAGTTATTATTATTATTCTGGTGTTCCAAAAAAAGGCAAAAAAGCCATGTTTTCTTCCACACCTCTTTATAAAGTACACTTTAAAGGCATGTAGAGCTGGAACCCACCCACCTACACCAGCAGTGCAATGCAAACATGGACAAAAAAAGCAGCAAAATAAACCCCAGCCTGTTCCCTCCAAAAATGCAGTGGGAGAAAATGCAAACATGGGCAAAAGCAAGCAGCAAGACAGACCCAGCCCGTTCCTGCCTGCAGAACAATGGGGAAAAATGCAAAGATGGACAAAACAAAGCAAGGAAACCTCAACTCCCTACCTTTCCAAGTCCAAAAATAATGTCCTGAATGTCTCCAAAACACAATGAAAAACTGCTCCAACTCCTCCCACCCCTCCACAAACTATGGGGGTGTACACACAATGCATCCTAGGTACAGGTTTGTTTGTTTTTTGCAAAGAGTAATGAAAATTTTGTTATCTGAGGCAACTCACAGGAAAATTAAGTTAACCAAAGCATCCCTATTCCTGGAAATTTCATTTTGTTATCCGATTTTTTTTGTTAACAGAGGCATTCGTTTTCCAAGGTATTACTTTACCTAAACTGATAAATCCAGCAGTTCTATATAAACATGGTCTCTGTGCGGCTATTAAGAAGGGCCTTAACAGATTCAAACTCTGCAGAAAAAAGCCTGGGGACTTAGTCACCCGGGATCCTGCCTAATTGTGCTGGATCTCTGGAAACTTGGAGAACCAGCTTTTTAAAATGCTGCCACGTCCAAAAACAAACTTTGTTGTGTACTGAATTCTTAATGAGTTTTTAGTAATTAATGTATCAGTGTTTTTCATACAGATGCATCCAGGATTTTTGTTTGGTTAAGTTTTTAAAAATTCTTTTTGGCAGAAGTCATTAGATTATCTTTCACAACATTTTTATACTGCCAAAAGCATCCGGAAGAAGTTTTACTCATCTTGAAGAATGCTCTGGAACATGCTGTTCTGTCCTCTCAAGACTTTTACTGGAGTTGTGAATGTTATCAACTCACCTTCAGATACAAAAATAGGAAAATAATTAACCACATTGTTTCCATGCCATCCAGACATGCTATTTCATTGTGAAAAAAGAAGAAAAGCTTAGATAGAAGAATGTTGTATTATTATTTGCTTGAATTCTTGAGATTACTCATACTGTTGTTTGCTGGCCTGAAGATGCTGACATATAACTGAAATTTATACTAACGCATGTAAATCAGAAATAAGTATTTCAATATAAACTGCCAAAGATGAAATCTTTCATATATAAAAACGGTCATTTTCCACAGACTAATCTACTGCACGCCTCCTTGTACAAAGTTTATTTCTGTAAATAATGCTTCCCATAAGTAAGCTTCTTTGATCTGGGAAACAGAGAAATATGTGTGTTCAGGGAAGATTGGTTCTAGTACCAATCCATTAAGCCTCCGTAGTCATCATACTGGTGATTTCCATTTGTGTATGGGGAATTACATAGGTGGAGCAGCAAATTGCCATTTTTTAATAAGGTGCTAGATGTGTTCCCAAGCAGCCACGGGCTGAGGAACACAACCACTAACTCATGACTGAGTAGCAGCCACTATTTTAGATAAGTGTAAATCACCAACAGCACTCTGGGCATTATTTGATCTTGGAGAACTGTTATACTCTATACTATTATGAATTACTTTAAAAATGTGTATTAAGCCTGAAGCCATTTGAGATAAGTAAACAAAGTGCATACTGAATTTGCCAATCTGCCATATTTATTCCTCTTTTAGATCAGGACTAATAAGTCCCTTCTTCAGAAACATAAAATTAACTTCAATTAAAACAAATTGAATTCAACAGAACAGTTCAGCAAAGACTTTCACATTTCACTAAGATTCTGAATCCTACAGCATATTAAACTGAAGTGCCTAATTAACTTACAAAAAGTGTCATCAAGGAAAAACTTCAACACTCTCTTTCCCACTTCTACTATGTTTTAAACTTTCCCCATCTTTCACTTCACAGGGATTTGGCATACCCCTGTCTTATTGGACCACTAAATGCCCTTGATGGTTTCCACATTGAGCTGAACGTGCCATTTTGATTATTTGTGAACAAAACCGTGCTTGCTGTGACAGCTGAGGCTGTTTGTTTAACACTTCTATATTATTTTAGAGAGTGTGTACTCTTACTCCTTACAAAAATTACAGTACTAATGAAAAACATTTGTTATACTGTACTCCAGGGCATTCTTGGGTCAGGATTTGCATTAAAAGTACAGGAGCAGCATCGTCAGAAGCATTTTGAAAAAAGAAGAAATCCTGCTGCCAGTTTAATTCAAGTAAGTGGCAAACAAACCAATTTCTTAAAGTTCCTGTTGATGAATGCTACCAACACTATTACGCAGAATAAGAGAAATCCAGGGGGCATTTGGCTGATTTCTCAGTCTGAGACACACTCAGCAAGTTTCTTTTTCCCAGTCCAGTTAGAGACCACATTCAGAATCAGGCTTCTAAACACAGAATTATGAATATCCTGGTTGTGATTAAACAAATAGCTGATATACCTCGCCTGAAGATTATTATTTTTTAAATCTGGGGCATCTAGAATGGAGGCAGAATTCTGCCTCTCCTCACTTTTGGCTAAAAAAGTGATCAGCTTCATTGGTTGGTTTTGTTTTTAGGGCTGAGGGGGGTAACCAAACCTATGTACTCATTCTTGTATGTTTACAGTATTCCTGAACTGGAGCCCTTGAGGTACAGTTCATCACTTCTCAATAAAATCAGCATAACATACCATGTTGATTGCAATAGAGCTGTGTTATGCTTGTTCTACCCTGATGAGCAATACAGTGGTACCTTGTATAACGTAATTAATTGGTTCCAAATCAAATTACGTTATACAAAGTTTCCGTTGTACAAATTCTAATTTCCCATAGGAATGCATTGAAAGCGGATGTAATCCATTCCAATGCATTCCAATGGCGCTAGGTTTTTTGGGGTGAGGGGGTGGGTGGGCGGGAATTCCCCCGCGAACCTCTTGCCGAGCCCCGGTGAATTCCCCCCCCCGCCGGCTCACCTCTTCCGGGAGGCAGGAGGGCGCACCGGCGGCGGCGCTGCTACTGCGCCTCTTCCTCCTCCTCTGCAGGTGGTGGGCGGAGGTGGCCGCGGGGGTGGGGGGAGGGAGTGGGGGTGCGCCGCTTGTCCTGGGCGCCCCCTCGTCTCCCCTCCCTCCTTCCCTCTTTCCCCCGGCGGCCAGAGGTGGTCGGGGAGAGGTGGCCGCGGGGGTGGGGGAAGGGAGTGGGGTGCGCCGCTTGTCCTGGGCACCCCCTCGTCTCCCCTCCCTCCTTCCCTCTTTCCCCCGGCAGCCAGCATCGCTCGCCGCCAGGGCCGCCCCGGGAGCAGCAGCAGCAGCAGCAGCAAAAACACTGGGGGCTTGGGGGGGGGGGAATTCCCCCGCTCCCTCTTGCCGGAGCCCCGGAGGCCTCGTTAACCGCCGCCGGAGGAGGAGGAGGAGGAGGAGGGACCGGAGCGCGGCACTGAGGAGAACGAGGAGGAGGAGGAGGAGGAGGTGGCGGCGGCGGTGGTCTTGAAGGAGGAGGAAGGAGGAGGAGGAGAGAAAGAGGAGGCGCCTTCCTTTTCTCCTCAGCGGAGCTCGGCCGGCCCGTTCCTGTTCCCCGCCAACCCGAAGTGGGGGGCACCCCTTCCTCCTCCTCCTCCTCGTCCCTCACCCTCCCCTCTACCCCTTACCCCCGTCCCAACCGGTGTGCCGGAGGAGCGCCCCCCTCTCCTCCCCCAACCCGAGCCAGCATCGGTGGCGGCGGCAAGAGGCGGGCGGGGGAGGGGAAATCCCAGCGCCCCCCGCCCCAGGGCACGCACCCCCTTCCCCTCCCAGCGGCGGCGGCGGCGGCAAGAGGTGAGCGGGGAAGAGCCTAACCCTAACCCTCACCCCCACCCCCCCAGCCACCTGCCCCAAGCGCCCCCCTTACCAGGATCCAGCCCAGCGGCGCAGGAGGGCTGGCCCGGCGGAGCGCGCCCGGGCGTCCGGGAAGATCCTCCTCCTCCTCCTCCTTCCTTTACACGCCCGTAATCTCTCTCTCTCTCTCTCTCTCCACTCCCCCCCTCTTCCCCGGTGGCCGCGGGGGTGGGAGGGGGGCGGATTTTTTTCCGTTATACAGAATTTTCGTCATACAAACCGTACGTTATACGAGGGTTTACTGTACGTAATTGTCTCAAAAAAAAAAACCTTAAAGGGATGCAATTTGTATGACTGTGCTGCATAACACAATAGTTTTTCTGGGAAAACCCAGAACTGATGATAACTAGAGATGGGCATTTTACTTCAGAAGGGGTCCAGTTCTGAAACGAAACATGACAGCTCATTTGGTACCAGGATCCACCTTCCAGAATGAAATCAACCAGTCTCTTACCTTGTTTTGGGTCGTGCAGCACTCCAATGAAGAAGCAGTGTCTGAGGTGTCATCTTTCACTCTCCCTTTCAATGAGGAGCTGTGCAGGAACATGCATCATCCCGCCTCCCTGTCTGATTGGCCAGCGCCAGGAAGAGTGAAAGATGACGTGTCAGAGACTGCTTCCTCGTTGGATTTTAGCCTGGCGGGACCCAAAACAAGACTGGTGCCAAACAGTAGCTGTGCTGCTGTGTTTTGTTTTGGAACCGGACCCCTTCCAAAATGAAATTCCCATTTCTAATGATAACATAAGGAGCTTATGACACAGCTTACTTCCCCCCATTCAATTAATTCTCAGTAGTGGAACATCACTGTGAGTCAGGGGTGGGGGTAGTGTTATGCATTCATTCTTCATTACGAGACTTGTATTCAAAAATTCACTACAGCAGTTTGTAGATAGAATGGGACATTTTTTCCTTAAAATAATGGATGTTTTATAACTACAGTAAAACCTTGGTTTCAGAGCATAATTTGTACCAGAAACATGCTTGTAATCCAAATTACTTGTAAATTGCCCCATAAGAAATAATGGAAACTCAAATGATTGGTTCTACAGCACCAAAATATTCATATAAAAATAATTGCAATATTGTGATATAATATAAAATAATAAAGGAAATACAAAATATAAAGAAGAATAAAACAAACTCCTAACCGATACTCACTTTTGAAAACCTTCGTGGCTGGTGTGAGGGACACAAAAGGAGGCTGTGCTGCCTGTCAGCACCCACCAACCCACTAATTCAAAATGTTAGCATATTGAATGTTTTAAATGGCTGCTTTGTTTAATTATATTTAATATAAGTACAGAATACAAGACCTTAATGTTAATGTGAGCTTAATTTCATATGTTATATTCCCTGGATTCACAGTTCATCAGAGGAAAATACTCCTAAAATATTCTGAATTTTGCCCATGAAACGCAATTTGCAAATCCTCAAAATTAGGGATCACTGAGGCATTTTCCCCAGCCTGTTATTCATGCTTAGAAGGAAATTCTGAGCAGTTGGATCAGTCCCACTCACAGCCTAGAGACCCTAGACAGATAGCTGGGAGAGAAGACAGCATGCCAGTATTGTTATTAATACATGAGCCTGAAGGGGGGGAAAGCTACTATAATAGTTCAAGTGGATTTCCTGGCTAACATGTCTTCCTTCACATGGGAGCTAAACAAACAAATAAACAGAAACTGTCCTCCAAATCTCAGATTAGTTATATTAAAACACGTTTCAATATTCAAAGGAGGGGGGGAAAGGTATGAATTTATCTTTAGTTTTTGCTAATTTATAACTAATATATAGCAGCTTGCTATACGTAGCTAAAAGCTAATATAGGGAAATGGGTTGAGACACTATAGAGAGGGGACTGGGGTTTGAATCCCCACTGTGTCACCCAAGAGAATGGTCATCCTAGATAAGCAGCACATATGCAGCTGCTGGAATGTATATACAGTGGTGCCTCCTAAGACGAATTTAATTGGTTCCAGGGATCCATTCGTTTTATGAAAAAATTTTCTTAAGAGGCACAGTTTCCCATAGGAATGTATTAAAAACCAATTAATCTGTTATGGAGGAATGGGTTACGTTGGTTTTCAATGCATTCCTATTGGAATGCTGTCACAAACCCCCTCAATCAACTGGCAGCCTTCTGCGGCCAGTTGATTGAGAGGGCTTACCCCCAGCCCAACTGAGGAAGGAAGCAATTCCCCTTCTTTGATGGGTTGGGGCAGGGGAAAAGCTTTCCCCTTTTGCTGGTGGTGGTGGGGACTGGGCGAGGGCTGACTCGCTCACTCATCCCCTTCCTGCATCGGGGCAGCCACCCCCACCCCCAAGGGTTCTGTGAACACAGGCTGGCTGGCTTCCTTTTGCTAGCCTCCACGAACAGAGAGGCTTGCAAAAGGAAGGCAGTGCCTCGTGTGCACTTGCACACACGAGGCACTGCCTTCCCTTACCCAGCCTGTCTATTCATGGAAGCTGGGAAAGGCAGGCAGCCAGCTTCCGTGGACGGATCCCTTTGAAGAGCTCAGTGCAAGGAGCCCAAGCCGAAAGGGAGGCGGTTTCTGCATTGTCCCAAAGCACCGTAAGAAGGAAGGACTGGTAAACTACTGTTGAGTCTTGGGCTAAGGCTAATCCTTGCCCCTTTGTACGCCGGACCTTTCTTGCCAATAAAAGTCAGATGCGAGAGAAATCTTTATGGTTGCTGTTTATTGATCCCAATAAAGCACAGCCAGACGAACCTGCCACCCCAAACGTTGAGGTAACAAGCCTGCCCCGAGGTGACCCTGGCATGCTGTTCTATACCCTTGGTTGACCATCCCCTGGAAGGTGTTAGGCAGGTGGAGTTTGGAAAAGGTGGTCAATGGGGTCCGGGGCGTGGGTCGGGTTGACCATCCCCTGGGAGGTGTCAGGTAGGTGGAGTT